>JAUYWG010000060.1:9885575-9923620 GCA_034779775.1 Enteromius afrohamiltoni | reverse complement strand
TTGTAAGTTTAAAGTTGTTTAAATTTATATTTTTGTTCAGCCCCTTGAATTCAAGCTGTGCAAGTCTATTCTGGTGGCATACAGAGCCGAAATTATGAAAATTGTGTCAGTATCCAAATATAAATGGATCTAACTGTACAATAAATCATTGTACAATAACTGTACAATACATCATTATCATCATTAAGTATTATATAATAATGATGATAGCATTAATAATAATAATAGAAATAATAATTATTTTTATTATAGTTATGGCAAAGCGTGTTGCTCTAATGAAATGTTTTTTTTTTAATTTCCTTGAAATATATTTTAATAAATTCCAGGATGTAAAATCGCAGTTTACAATCTTGCAGGATTCAATTAAGATTCACATTAATTATATAAACATATTTGTTTGTGAAGTTTGTGTGACTACGGTTACATTTAGAAGACTACATTGAGGAAATATAAACAAACACTATGCGAGACACCATGTTTTCCACTGGCTTTAGAGTATTTCTTAAATGACCTTTTTGAATTCAATTCCAAGGTGGATTAACAGCATTTTTGTGGTGCTTATGAGCAAAAAAACATAGTTATTAAAACGTTTGAAGTGTTTATAAAGAACACTCTCACTTCCACTTCAATATTTCCATCTCAGTTTCAGAGCATCTTGTGAACAAAATGCACATGCACATCTGGTTTTAAGTCTTTGAAGAGGAAAAAGAAGAAAACAAATGGATACTACACTCCTCCAAGAAAAAAAGGGGGTGAGGGGTTGGGGGGTGGGTGGACTGAGAAACTTCACGTCTCAAAACAGGATGGGCTAAATGACAAAACTAGTGAAGGATAGTTCAGTGTTATAGACTGAATCTTTCCAGTGCTCATCTATCTTGCTGTTTATAGACCACATGCTACATATTGAAGGCTTAATTCCAGTTGGCTGGTTTTCCATTAAGTCTGGGAGTCAGTGTCAAAGGGTCAATGTTTAACTAGTAGATGTGACTGTTTCTGAAAATATGCTGAGTTGGTTATTGTGTCTATGTGCATGTATGTCTGTGGTTAAAACCCACATATATATCCATCTCACCACAGCTGTTCGAGGACATTTAGTAACAAGGACACTCATACTCATAAAAAGAGAGCTATTCAGCAGTACTCCAATGAACCATGAAAATTACCACAGCACGTTTTCATATGTTTTGTGGGGTTTATTTTGGTTCGGATTGACAGTCAGCACATTTATTCCTCTTTCCCATTAATCTTAAATTACCAAAAAACATTTGGTTTGTATGCACAGTTTAGGGCTTTAAAGTTCAATCAAAATTAATCCTAATTACTTGCAATGTTTGCTGAGTAAGACTCATTATCTTATTGTCCCTTACTCTTTCCTGTCTATTGCAATAACGGCAAAAATAAATATTTCGCAACTGCACTTGAAGCGACCCAAGTTCAATTCCCATCTTGAGGTCATTTTCCAATCACATTCCCCTCTCTCCAACCAATCTCTCTACTGTCCTGTCCAAAAAGCCCAGAGATCCAACTTAAATGTACATGTACATCTTGCTTCATACAAAAATCAATTCTGTATCTACAGCTCCACTTAAAAAAAAACGAAACTGGGCATTTTCCTGCCAGGTCTTAGTACTTTAGCAGCCCTCAGGCTTGCATTGAGCAAACCCATTGCACACGCATAAACTAAAGGCTAAATTTGCAACCAAAGTGTCGTCAGTAAACCCAAAGCCCCTTTAATAACAAACCAAAGTGTATTTGTGAACATTCCCGGGTCCTCCCAGCACGTGTTGGGAACTCAATTGGACACTGGACTTGTCGCAGGAAGCTTAATTCTTCTTGGCTGCGTTCTTGCTGACATGCCGGGCACGGACCATGCAGTGGCTACTTTGAATACAGCTGTGAGAAGATTAAACTGAGCTGTAAAGTCTGCAGAGAGAGAGAGTTGTTGATTTGAGTTGTTGTTGAAAACAGCCATGTAAAGTTGTTAGGGTGGCCTGCAATCAGTGACTTTTGTAAAACGTATCAAAATTTGCAGAACCTCATCACCCCATTTAAAGTCATCCCATCTTTGTCTTCCTGTAAAGTCTCATATCCTTAAAATCCCAATCTAGGCTTTAGACCTATTTCAACAAGCACTATAGTCATACATACGTCATTCAATTGGCTACACCATTAAGTTGCATAACAGCAACGTTTTTATGTAAAGTTGTGGAAAACTTTGACCAAACAGATTGTTTAGCCATTTGTGCTTATTTGGACACAGTATATCTTTAATTCTGTCGTCAACCCCAAACTAACATTCTATCTCTCTCTTGTATGCTCTCCCCTTCTTTCTTTTGGTTGGAAACCTAATAAAGTCACCGAGAGGCATTTTGAATTTTATAGTTTTTTTTCTTCCCTCTAGCTTTGTGGTTTTCTGAGAATGTCCCTGTATTGGGTTTGGCAGGGCAAACTCTACTCTTTTTCTACCTCTGGAAAAGTATAGTAATGCAGTAAAGCATGTATTGATGTTTATTTTTATAATTTGAGTTGGTTAGATGAGGCAAGTTGAGTGGAGTTTAATGGTGGTCAAATTCCCAGAGTTCCAAGTGTTAACAGACCCACCTGAAGGCCTGTGTTTCATTGTGTTTTCTAGAAATGCAATAAAAAAATGGTGCTACGACAAAGACAGGACACAGAGGATTAAAAAAGAAACAAAAACGTCTGTTTTTTATTATTGTAAAATACATACAAAAGAAAACAAATCCAGAACAACAACAAACAACAGTTTCATCTTACAAACAAATTCCATGAAAATACGGATAAGCCAGAGAAACTCTGCCAAGGGCTTGGCAGGGACAAAACTGTACAAAATATGGGACCCAGACAAGCTCTCCTTGAAGTATTACGATCTTCAAGACTCCTTGAAAGTATTCAGTGGGTTAACACTCAAAAACGTTTTTTTTTTTTTATTATTATTATTATTTAAACTTGTATAATGTTTCACAAGCTTGAGGGGAAGGATTTTTAATTCTCTTAAAGGTTACCTGAAAAAATACTCTCTCCATATACATATAAATATATTTGTGCTGTGCAAATTGCAAGTGTAAGGTTGTCCTTACAATCTAGAACCAACAAATATACCAGGACTTACATTTGAATACTATAGCCATGGTACAAAGCATCTGAGTGAATGTTAGTTTGCATGTTTTGTGTGTGTAGATGTGTGTGCACATGTAAATTCAATGATTATGTTCATCCCAAAGCATTGTAAACATAGACGTGTCATCGTCTTGATTCTGTTGTGTCTATTCTAGTGTGGGTAACCTGACTTGTTCAGCCAGTACAATGCGTTCGTAAAAGCAATGTAGCGAAGAGTCCCAGCTATACATATCATCAGAGATATCAGAGACCTAAACTAATACAGCTGCCTCTGGTGGTAGACAAAAGCCCAGGCTGTCTTTAAAGCGCTTAATAAAAGCCTGGCCCTTTCTCACTGGAAGAAAGCCAGTGAAGAAACCACAAACTTTGATAAATAATATTACACAAAATATCAAAATAGTTTCAGGGAGCCAGCTTCCCAATATTTAAACAAGTATTTTTACCTTTCTTTTTTATGTTATGTTCACCACTTCAATGTATCTGAAGTGTTTTTCTCATAATTCTTTTTATTATTATTACTTTGTTCTAGTTACTGTATGATAAATAACAAGACGAGGCACTGTTTTGCTATTACATGTCACAAATGCACTCAAAAGTATTCCCTGACTCTTTGATCCTGTACACTATTATACATGGTATGAACTTTGGTGATGTAGGCTGAGGAGTGACTGAACTCGCCATCATTGGTGGGGGGTAACAGTAAAAAACAAAAAAGCCTGTCATGTGACTTTAGCAGGCAACAACCCCAACCAATAAGAGTTACTCTTTCGGGTTCCTTGCGGACCATTGCTCTGGTCCTACCACTTCCCTGGGATTGGCGTACCACATTCGTACCATGCGACGTAGGTGACATGGGAGTTTCCACCTATCTGGCCGAAGTGTACTGGCTCTTGTCTCATTGCTCTGTAGAAGCCTGAAAATCATCAAGAAAAGCATTAGCATTGTTTACGCACTCCTTTCTCACAGTTTTGGAAAATGTACAGGTTGCTTTTTTCCATGCAATTCGTCCAAATGGGAACTGGAGATTTCAACCTTCAAAAAGGATTGAAAGGTAAAAAATTCTATGATAGACTGAATTCAAAATTCAGTCTATCATACGATAAGATTTGTGTGAATAACCAAAACATTTATAATTTAGAATAGTTTTGTAAACTGGTTCTTATTCTGGGTTTGGAACACAGAAAAGGTGAATACATAATGGGATTTCTTGTATTTGCATGTCTTAACTAAAAGCACCGAGACATCATATTTGTGTTTTCTTGTTTAAATACCTGGCCTGGTTGGTAGCTGGTCTGCAGGAAGCTGAGTGCCCGTTCTTCCATCCAAGAACGAGTCCACAAACTGGCAGTGGTCTTCACCATGACCCGTCTGGTCTCCAATATTGTAGAATTTACCTGAATGGACAAGGAAGAAAAAAGCCGCCAATTTGTAATCTTTTCTAGCACAAATAACCCAATGCATGCATCGGTTTTCCAAAGACTGACCGGTGAGGGAGTCGCTCAGGTAGATCTTGTATCGTAGTGAGTTGCAGAGTTGGATGCCAACAAATTTGCGGTACCACGTCCTCTTGACATACTGCTTCCCGTTGCATTCGGAATAGGAGTCCGTTTTGAAGGGGAACTGGGTCCAAATGGCATCTTTACCTGAACGACATGCCGAGAAACCCCAAGATGTTATTTTATGAACTGACAAGGCCAGATATTATCTTCTGGCACAGACTGTGCAAAACATTGTTTCTTTCAGTGGTCGTCTGAAAAGATTACCGGAGTACAGACCCCATTTTTGTTTATACATGTGTTTGCAAAGGGCTGCTGGACATTAAGAGCTGAGGGGCTGCTCCATTAGTCTCTGTTTCCATTGGCTCCTGTCATAAGCTTGTCTTACTATTGGCTAACTTGGTCCTCAATAATCATTGTTCCATTACTCTGTCAATTTTGATTGGAAAAGACAATACACAGGAAGAAATTGAAGGAAATGGATATCAAACTGGCCCATTCTTGCAGCTCAATGAGTGCAAGAAAGTACAGAGGTCCTTATTTGAGAGCAAGGATGGAGGAGGATGGCGTTATCCATTTGCCACTCTTGGGTAAATGTTTTGTCTGGCTGAGAACTTGGTATGGAAGAAGTGAACTCATAGGAAGTCTCCACAGCTCCTTTACCCATTCTTTTTCTTACTTTCCTCTATTAGAGCTGCTCATTACATTATCCATTTATTCAACAGATAGGAATTTGTCACCTGAAAGAAATAAGGTACAAAGAAGAAACACGTACCTGAGACATTCTCGCTTACTCGTGGATCGGCTGCAAGAGAAAACAGAATGAGAATGAAGAGAAATCAGAAATTATGGTTTTGTTTTAAAGCCACCTGGTTGTAGAGACAATCAAAATGATCTGTAGACCATAGGAAAGTTACTGACACAAATCGGCCAACTCTCCATTGGCTATCCTTGGGTGGGCAGAGTGCCTTAAGAGCAAAAAAATATAAAATAAAAAAGTACAATAAATTCCAACAAGCAGAAAATACTGTGCTTTTCCAGTGGATTTTGAATCTCCTTATGAAGCGAGATCAGCTGGCATGAACTAACCTGCCGGATCTGCCAAAGCTATAGGGGAGAGACTGAGCCTCAGGAGCTTTGGCGGTAAAATCGCATCATTCAGTTTTCCTCTATTTCTTTCCCGTCATCGCACATATGGACTCTCTTTCTTTCCTAGTTGCTTTTGCCCTGCTTTCCATTCTGTTGCTAGTGTCTTTCTTTATGCAGGCCAGACGAGGTTTAAAACTAAAGCCGCCACCCATAAAACATGTAGATGATATGGCTCTTTATTTGTTCCTTTTTTATGGTATGTAGTTAGTGAGCTTGTAAGACAGGGAAAGCTTGGCTGTGTGACAAGCTATCCAGGGGTTCATCTGCAAGTAGTGATATAGGGCCAAACGTTACAACAGTATGAAGACATGCTGGAGTCATTATGTTAACGACAAACAACTCATTACATATATCTCTAAGAGATAAAGGAGAGGCCACAAATATTGGCTGACAGCATGTAAACCCATGGCAAAGCAATGTGAAGTGCTTCCTTGGGGATATTTGCATTTTATGCCTAATTTATGACTTTAAAAACATATTTTATGTTAATATTGGGATTGGGATGAGAGACTATAGGAATGACTCATGGTTAAACTATGGCTGAAATAAACAAATTCAGATAGCTCCGGGACATCTCTTCCACATTAAAATGGCATATATTTTAAAGTATGTTTATGACAAGATCCAAGATTAAATTCTTATTTTAGTTTAAAACACATGCTAAAAAAAGTTACTTTTTGTAGTCATGGATTTTTTGAAAATCTTTTATACCATTTGCAAGAAATTTGCTGAGGTAAAAAAATAGCCTTTTTTTTTACACCTTAATCAATGTATAATGCATCGCACCATATGCCTTTGATTTGGGGGACCAGTGTTTCACAATGAAGAAAAATGCATTACCAGATTCTGTGTTGAAGGTCACTGGTTCGCTTGGTGGCCCTTCCCCGAGTTCATTTTTAGGCTTCACCTTGAATTCATAACTGTAAGGTAAGACAAAGACAGGTGATGGAAGATTATGTTTTTTCTTTGATCCACATAAAACCATTAGATGTATTCCATTTTATGTCTAATGTTATACTCCTGACACAGCAGGCAGTCCGGTTAATTTAAAATGATTAAAAAAGGATTTCTGTATTGGAAACCTGGTGGGTTGTTGTCAAATTCCAAGCAAAATGAGGTTCTTATTTCCTGTCTTCTGAGCCCTGACACTTGATATATTTATTCTGCAGAGTCTGAAGACTTAAAGTCTGTGGCCCCCCTTTAATGGATCCTCCATGTGTGATGTAGAGACATTACCAAGGCCCACGTGCCTCGAGATGTAGTCCATAGGAAGCACTGGTTTATATTGTGTCACTAGATCTTCAGCCTATATTCAGCCTTATTAAAAAGCTAGCAAGCGTGGCAGCTCCCCTACAGCCAGACCACAGAGCACATGTCCAACACCTTGTCCAGACCCCAGGATGCACGTAAGCCCTAACACCCCTGGTATTTGACACCCACATCAACTGAAATGCATCTATCAAATTCAGTAGGGTGCCTTAAATAGAAAGGTTGGAGTTCTGCATTGAGACTGTACCTGCTTTCTGGTTTGAGGTTTTCCACAGCTGTATGAGTCTGGTTGGTGGTCAGAATGGAAACCTGTTCACCATCAGGACCTTTAGTCGTTGAAATAACCTCATATTCTTTGAAAAAAAAGACAGATGGAAAGGAAATAGATTAGGGATTGATTGATCAAAGTTGAGGGCTAGTAATGACTGACTAAAGTTGAAGGTTAACATAGGAGTGTTTGACTAACTCAAATTTCAAAGTGAGATTCATAAAGGTTGGGGGATTCCTAAAAGTAGTGTTTGGCTGATTACATTTGTTCAAAGGTTGGTGTTTGCCCAATCCAAGTTGAGTGATTGATTTACTTAGTGTAGAAGATTAGTGTTTGATTGTTCAGAGTGATCAGGTGAGAGTTAGTGTTTGAGTGACGTTTGACCGATCATTGTTTAGAATGAGTTTTACTGACTCAATGTAGATGGCTAGCGTTTAATCAATAAAAGTAGAGAGTTTGTGATTGTCCGGTTGAACTTGAGAATTAGTGTTTGACTCAAAATATATGGTTAGGGTTTGGTTGAACAAAGTAAAGAGTTAGTGTTTGAGTGATTGAAAGTTGCGAGTTAGTATTTGAGTGACTCAAAGTAGTGAGTATCTGTTTGATTCATCACAAAATAGACGGTTATTTTCTAAGCGAATTAATCCAAGGTTATTGTTTGACTGATCAAAGTTGACCAGGGTATTTGACTGATCAAGAGGGTTAAGATTGTGTTTGAGTCATACGCTAAACCTTAACTTTGATTCATCAAAGGCAAGGTTTAAATTAATTTTAACACCACAATATATTACCCATTAAATTCCTTAGATACAAATGGGTATAAACCCATAGACATTAGACTGTAATTTTTCTTGGATAATGCCTCCCTTAATCCTACCTGTCGTTTCATTATCTGTTTTCTCCCAATCAAGAATAATGAAGGAGGGACATCCTTCCACAGTTACAACAGTAAGGTTTGATGGGGGTGTTTTTGGAGGGTTGGTGACATTTTGTTCTCCAGCCTCCTCCTCAGGGAAGTAACTCAGAGAGGTTGTGATGGAGCAGGGTTCGTCTGGCTTCTTATCTGTCTTGTAGACCACATGTGGAGCTGGACAACAACACATTTGTGTTTAAATTCAGATTCTTCTTTGCTTTGTCTTAGAAACTCACATTTTCATCATTGGGAGTACTCTGAATGCATAGCTACAGTAGTTTCTATTACCAATGTAGCGTTCTTTGCCCATGGCATCGACTTTAGAAGCAGGAACAGAGCTGAATACTGAAGAGTTCTCCCATGTCTCAAATCGAGGTGCTAGGACATCAAACATTAACTATAGTTATACATCATATACTCAAAAGATGTTTAACCTTCAGCAGAACTTTTAAGACGAAAGTATCAATAAAAGTATCATGGGATAAAACATCCCATGAAGACAAACCTGTCACAGTAGGAGAAGATGTTGTCTTTGGTTTGGATGGTTTTGCTGTCACAGGTGGCAGCTTGGGTTTCAAGATGGAATCTTTGTCCTGACTCAGACCTGTTATCTTGTCTGATGTTTGCATAAACAAGTGAATACACAATGTTTTAAACATAGTATCTTACCAAGCCATTTTCAAAAGAATGTCAAAAGGCATTTTTGATTCACATTTTTGTGGTTAATTGAGAAGATTATGGGGGTTCCAAAAAAGTTTAAGTGACATTTTACCCACCTATTCCTCCAGGTTTGCCAACAAGATTAGGCTTTTTTGCTGGAATATTATGGCGTGCAGTTGAAGAACCTGTAATGATGGAAGCAAAAGTCATGAAGTAAAATCCAGCCAAACTCAGATATCTTACTCTCCCATTTCCTTCATCTGTTTCCACTATGAACAAACAAGCAAGCGGTAAGACACAAATGGCACCAAAAGCGCTACAACGGTTCAAAAGTAGCCCTTCCCTCTAATCACCATTCATTCTCATAATATTCACATATCTTCATCATGTTCTCTTATGATTTTATGAAAAACAGTGGAACACATCACTACCACCCACAGTTTGGTTGAACTGCTTTCAATTTTTTTTGAAAAAACTAAAATGTGTCCCTTGAGAACACCTGACTTCTGTTTTAGAGTCATGTTATATATATCAAACTCCAACAGCAGAAAGCTGTTAACTCAAAATATATGAATTCAAAATATGGAACACAAGATGAAATGCCATCATTCTGAACCACAGTGTGGTCAAACATTAAATCTCTTAAGATGAAAATACGGCTTTTCAAATCTTTCTCCTATTCGATGTAGATTGGAGCATCTGATACTCCAAATAATAAAATTGAGCATAATGCTTGTTTACTTTTAAGAACCTTCAATTTGGATGCTTTGCTAAATGAGAGTAGCAAATTGAGAGGTCAAACTCGCTTGTTAAGTTAACGGCAAATTGAATTCCCTGTTTTCTTTCTGATTGCATGGATGAAGTCTAAACATTGGCACTTCAACTGCCTTTCAAGCCTGCGGTTTTCAGTGCCATCTTGCAGTCCAGCCAAAAGCAAACAGGCGAGAGCATGTGGACTCTTCCCAGGAAAACTTATTCAATTTACATCCGAGGCACCAGTTGTGAAACCCTCAGTTCATCACAGGGCAATCAGAAGGAGCTCAGCTCCCTAAATCCTGTTGTACAAGTAAAAACTGCAAAACTGGGTGGTGATAAAGCCATACTTTGCTGAAAATAAATCTAAGGACCAGATGTCATACTTTTGCAGGAGGAAAGTAATTTCCAGAGAGCTAGCCGAGATTTTTGGTGGTGTTGCCCAATATTTTGGGTGATCTAAAACTGCTGTGGTTAGACAATTTCAGGCAGTCACTGTCAAACAAATCTGCCGTAGGTCCTCTCTTCAATGAAAGCCACCAACCAGTCACGGTCTCCTTAGATCTCTAGCTTTAAGCCAGTAGAGGAGAATTCATGCCAACAATTTGTGCTAATTTTGTTGTATTCCACTGTTTTTGCACAAGCTGTAAGTAATAAGATGTGCCAATCATTTTGCAAAACTTATTTTGTCCATAATTGTTTTTTTTTAGTTTTTCTACTGATCATGGCAGCAGTAATTTATCAAGTTATCAAACAATAGTGAATAGTGCTTTTTTCATGTTTTTGTTGAGCACTAAATAAATTCTGTTGTGGAATTGCTGTTAGTGGAACTCTTTTCACTGTATAATTCTAAAGCAATTCTTGGTAAGCTGCCCTGCAACATCTTTTCCCATGTTAACTAAATAACAGAAATGTGAATTAATATCTGATGGACAAACTACAATTTTCTAATATTTTATAATCAGTCTGTTTTTGTTTCTGCTACACAGATAAACAATATGGCAGACTGAAAAAGACCTCATACCACATGGAAGCTTGTGTCTACAATAAAGCATGCAAGTGTCATGCACACAATGAACTTTAACCAGAAGCAGCTACAGTCCTCTGCAGAAGTTTCAAACATTATTGCTGAAATGCACAAATAAAAGAGCCACAGAATGTTACGAGACAGTTTAGGACATTGCATTGGGTTTCTGTGTCCTCCAAAAGACATGTTTTTCTCTTGAAAATAAATGTCCTACATCACCACGATGGTTTAGAAATTAAAGAAACCAATCTAGGGAAAAGCTTTGACAATTACACCACAAAGCTCGCGGCAGCATGGGATCTGCAGAAGCTTGCAAAACGACAACAAATGTCAAAGACAACATGGCAGATTTGCGAGCAAATGGGTTGACTGGTGAATGAATGGACGGATGGATGGATGGACAGACACGAGTTTACAAGAGATTATGGATGGGAAGACACCAACATGGGCACATGGGCTGCATCACAAACAGACTTTCTGCAGGTTAATGATGGCTAACACACACAGAGGACGAGTTGGCTCTGTTTACCCATTCTTGTTCTGGACCATATGGCTGGTTTGGGGAGAGAAAGTCCCTTATGATGTTCACCGTTAGCTGTTGAAGGGGAAAAGAGTGGGTGTTATGGAGAAAAGAAAGACTAAGGTATTGTTCATCATATTGTTGTTTTGCTGAGGTGAACAGCAGCTGAAGACAACTGGGGTTATACATAAAGAGTTATAGGCTGCCGCTCAACTGCCTGAGGGGAGAAGAAGCCTTTCAAGATCAGATTAGTGGAAATGTTGGCGGTCTGCATGCCCATCGGGCTAAATCGCACATACTTCACTGACTGTAAAACTGTCAGGTGTGACAGAGTATGATGGCCAGTTTGCACACACATCACATGTTGCAAAGGAGAAAATTTGGCTCTTGAAGAAAAACTGCCCCAAGAGAACTGCAACCAAAATAACTTTGCTGACAGGGAAGAATAAATAGCTGACAGGGAAGAAAAAGAGTGGGGAAATGGTTTTCTCAAGTATTTTTTTGTTGATTTCCAGTAAAAAATAAATAAAAATAACAATATGCATAAAATATTTTAAATAACCTTGAATTTTATACAGTACTTCAACAAAATTTAGTGGGGTTTAAAATTTCAGAAATACCCCCTGAAAACAAACTCATTTAATTTTTTATAAATTGTCTTTGTTTGCTGAAAAATAAAACAAAAATACTTGTGCAGTAGGAAGGAGGCACGTTTTCTAATAAATAAATAAATAAGAATAAAGCAGAAAAAGACAGAAAAAGACTTGGGTAAGAGGGGTAAGAGTAATGTCTTTTACCCCCATATCTTCTGGAGGAGTCACTGAGCCTGGGGAGAGAAGGTCTCATGCCATTAGAGGGAGAGAAAGGGTATCTGCTGAGTGATGTCTGGTTCCTGGTGGTCACAGGTAAGACTGAATCGACGGGTTTGGATGGAAGAGAAGAGATGGAGTCTTTCCGGATACTCTTACCTAGATTTAAAAAAAATAACAACAGCAGCTTTGGTTATGCCTTGTCAACTCTGAGATGTACTGCATGTTGAGGCAGGTACTGTACAATTATGTGAGGGCTGCTATGTGTTAAAAAGATTTAATGAAAAGAAGTAAGAGTTTGTTTTAATGAACAAATGCCTTAACTTAAATCACACTATTAAGTGACTGATTTGAAACACTTTCTCAAGATTACAACCCAAAGTGTAATGTTTCTCATGCAAAGTACACATGAGACTCGGTTTACAGTTAAGCTAAGCTAACAACACAACGTTTCCACGCATTTAAGACACTTGGAAATAGTGTATAAGGTTGCATATGATATCTCATTTATAATCCAAGTTTTATTGATAATTTTTGTATTGGAAGAATTAATAGTTTCCTTGATAGAATTTAATTACTGAATTTACATAGCAATGCATCATCGGATTGGCTTTCCCACATTAGATGCCTGCAATAATCATGTTGCCTACATTTTGGAATACAAAATAAATAAAAAAAACTGTCTTCTAAGGTTTTAAACAGAGGAACTACTGTTTATAGTAAAACTTGAATGATTTGTGAATTTAACAATAAACAATGTTTGTTCTGACTGCAGTAAGACTAAATCTGATATGCTGATGATTCCAGTAAAGTGCAACAGTGCATTCCTGTGAAGACGAAACGTGTAGGGAGGATACAGGGAAGCTGTGATTTCAGACAATAACACAGACATGATATACACCGATGGGACAGTTGTGATAGCTCGCCTGACAGAGCAAATAAATGAGAGGATTATGTGAACTGATGTCACCAGTTCTTGCTATTTTTACTGGCTTCCTCGCTCACATAGACTACAGAGAACTCTTCCTGTAATCCATTGACCTGGAGTGTAAAATAATGTCTGTTGTAGCTGATTTACTTGCTTGATTGAAACGCAGTTTGAACACCCATTAATTTCCTGCATATCACTTTTCTCCAAAACCACCCCAAAAAGTGGAAAATGACTTGAATGAAGCTTTGAAGTCTGATATTCTAGTGTTTAGTCTAAGTTTGCAGTGGTAGAACGCATAGCCACCGGTTGAACGGCAAGTGCCAAAATAAAATACCCAAGTATCTGAGTGGTAAATAGTGACTTGCTGAAGCAATATGTTATTATGTTATATATGTTATCAACCATAAGATCCTGAAAATAGTATTTTAAAATTAATTTTAAAAAGAATGAGAAGGAAATGTAGGAATTACCAGAGGAACTATGTGGCGTCTGAGTGGTACTAGGTGCACTGGTTTGGGAGTGTCCGTGTGGGGGTGTCCGGGTACTGCTGGGTAAGGAATAGGGGGTAGGGGTGACCGAAGGACGGGAGGGTTTAGTAGATGGGAGTTGGGGAAGGATGGGAAGGATCTCCAGCAGCTGAGAGGAGTCATTTCTAACTTGGCTGTCTGAATCTGTTTAGGAGAAAGGGGCAGATGAGCTCTCCATGCTGGAAAAACCAAGTCCTTACACCTCAAGTGGGTCAACCAGTTAAAGATGGAAAACCACCTTAGCCAAAGTGATCTAACAGCTCAAAATTTGTATGTAATTTATGGTAGGACAATTTATAATCCATCTAATTTGTAAGATTAAGACCACCATGAACAGGTTTTATCTGGGTTTTCCAGCAGGACTGATTATCGAGACCATGATCTGAGCAAGTTTCCTAACAGACAGATAGTTCTTAAAAGAACTGGTTTTCTTAGTGTGAAGGGCATTATAAAAATATTTTGTGGAATGAAAAGGTTCCATGGATCCTAAAAGTTCTACATGGAACCATCAATACCATTAATCTTTATTTGTAAGAGTGTAACTGTATGTTAAGGATGTCCTTAGTTATTTGCATTGCAATGTTATTAAACACATCTGCAAAAGTTACTCAGTTCCATCCCATTGACTCTTGATGGTGTGGACGCTTGAGTGCCTGTTACAGACATTGAGAATTTGTTTTGACACTTTTGTTAGGGGGGGTTGAGAATGAACCTAATGGCTTTGGTCTCATAATCAGTTTAGCTCCAGGTGGAAAAACACAGAGAGAGTTGTACTGTGATCTTATCCAGGGTTCAGAGACAGAGGAAGACAAGAAAGATGGTGGGACTCCCAAAATTCTGCCTTTCCCTGTTGGAACTAACATGGGACTGATTCTTTCTCTGCATGCAGTGACTTCATGCAGACTGAACAAAGGCCAGCAGATCAAAATGCAAAAACTCTGAATGAAAGGGATGATAAGATCAGAAAAAAGTGATGGTTTTGAAGCTCAGAAGATGGAACACAAGATGAGGTTAGACTATTAAACTATGAAAATCTGACTCAAATAATAACTTAGTAGACAAAGACTTAAAGTACTCTGCCATTACCATGGTAAAGTGATGGCATTATGTGATAACATTGTGGTTAACACTCTGATATTTACAAATGTTCTCTTATTGTAACCATGCTTACATTTCATACTATTTTAATTTAGTGTAATAGGCTTTAATTTCTCCACAGTCTGCTGTTAAACCAGTACATACTGTATAAACAAAGGATTTACATTGACATAGTGGGACAAAGAGAAAAAAGGACAGAAATAAAGACGTAGCAGTGTCATTTATGGCCCCATTAATAAAACAGATGGGGGACTGAGGAAACCAAACATTTATAACAGTTATGATGTGATTGACAGGTGATGAAATGATAGGGGACTGAATGGGCAGAGATGAGCGTAAAAGGGAAAGAGTTGATTGGTGGACACAGAGAGTTTGACCAGTGCTGATGGGTGGAGCGTGAGCAGGCCTACAGAGACCGTGCCAATGCGTGACCATGCGTGACTGCAGAGGGACTTTGGCTGTGTATCACCCTGGGAAAACTTACACTCACACTTCCTCCTCGCTGTGGAGGCGACTGGTCAGGAATCCTCATCACGGCTGGATCGGGACTTTCTAACTCAATGTTCTTACAAGGCATGCCAGCATGCAGCCAATCATAACAGCGGATGTCTTTAATCCCCACCCACACCCAGCAAAGCGATTACCAACTGACTGCTCATAAGCAGAGCAATTTAAAACAAAACGTCTCTCAGTTACCCAATGGGAGCTGAAGCCATTTTGGCTCATTGGCTCTTGGAGCAGCCACAGTTCCTTGCTGGCCCATTGGTGGCGCTGTGGGAAATAATGCAATGTTTTCGTAAATGGAAAAAAAAATGAAAGAGAAAAAGTGAGCAGGCATCCCCAACAAGGCTCTTGAGAGGGAAAAAGTACTGAATGTCTTTACTCTGACTTCAGATGCCAGTTTAAAGCGAAAGACTGGAATAAAACCAAATCCTGTATGAAAGAAGAGTGCAGAGAGAGTAAGAGGTAAAATTACCAAAAGATGTCTTGGGACCTCCATTAACGCCTGTGTTTTTGAGCAGTCCTGGCTGGCTTATGTTGTGGTATACAACAGCTAGAAAGGAGATTGTGAAGGAAGAAACCAACATAAAATGCTTTCAAATAGATCTCCACAAAAAAAGCACTGAATGTAGTTTGACTTATTTCACACATGGACCGGAACACAGATTAAAGGAAAAGCATTCAAATTTAAAAACCATCTGTCTGTGATGATTTACTATTGCTTACTTACTTACTTAAATCATGCAGCATTAAAAATGAAAAAAAAAAAAAAACACCCTAAAGTTTCCTAAAAAGCTTAAACTTTTCAGCTTAATATCTAGAGACAATTCTAAATAGTAATAGTTCAATTTCCCAAAGTGTAAACACTGCTCTGCTATCAAAACAGTCCTTTGTTTATTTAATGATTCCGACCAGCCTAGCATAACAACACTACCTTAACCAATTGGGTAATTTTTATTGTCATTTTGACAGCACTTTGTCACCGCATGTCACTTTGATTTACAGATAAATGTAAATCATGCAGGTTGGAAATGGCATGAGTGTGAGTAAATTACAGAATTATTTAGTTTTCTATATATTTATATGGGGCATTTTTTAAAGTAGTTGATCCTCTTACCAGGTCGAAGTGGGAACAGACTGCTGTGGGTTCCAGCCTGTAAAAAGAAGGTCACACTAATTTTATTTTCTTCCCACTTTTAAAAAAAAAAAAAAAAAAAAAAAAAAAAAAAAAGAGTGAAAGAACACAGAACAGCTTTCAGTCTTCATATCATGTAAAAGAACTCTGTAATCAGGGTCTCTTCACCGTGTCTAAAGTGTTTCTGAAATGCCCTGACAGGCATGTATTATTTCCAGTCTCCACTCAGAAAATAAAGTCCATTACACACAAACATATGCCAACAACTGGATTCTTAACTTGAGAGACTGAGTATATTTGAGAAAGAGTTTGCTCGCAGGCATATTTCTTTGTTTTCATGACAGTTCAAAAACAAATCGTGGCAGAAAAGAAACTAGGCAAGGCAACTCTGGCAATGCATGATGGGTAACAAGCTAAACCATCCAAAACTATATTAGACAGGCACCCCAGACTTGTTTAAACTGGTTTCTTAATGGCCTTACCTGTTGGTTACATATTACATATTCTGTAGTTTAAATAGTCTAAACAAGACTTTTTGTCTCAGAATGGTTTGAAATAAATTATGGCAACATCAGAAAATATACTAAAAGCTGTGCATGGCATGTGATTTTCCCTGTTAAACTGTTAAAATAGCACTACATACCAAAGTCTTGACAATGGGTCGGCTGGGCTTGTAGGTTATCTGCATGTTTTTGTCTGGAAACAAAATGGTATGATCATCTTTTAGTTCCTCTGCTGAAATAACTCTGAATCGATGTTTGGAGGCTATCTGTTACCTCCCATGTTGGTGTTGTGGATCACTGGTTTGCTCCACATCCCACTACGGTCATCTTTGTTGGATCGGACACCAAATTCATAGGGTGTGTTGGGCTTGAGATTGTCGATGACAGTATCAGATGTGGGGCAGGTTTGGTAGATCCACTTCCTGTTTCTTTCTCTATAGCGAATGGTGTAATGCCTAGTTCAAAAATACATTGGTTATTCAAGTATCCAGTTGACAAACAAATCAAGAGTGATTTATACACTGTAGCTTTGGCATCAAATGATAATGCAGTCCTGCAATTTCAAATGGATTTTAATCACTATAGCTATGGTCAGGCTTTAAACAGTAGGACTTATGTTTGGTGTAAAAACAGCATTGGTACTCGACTTTAGATCCCAACTGTTTTGATCGAGGTCAACATTTCCAATGGTCTTTCCAAAAGTCTCCCCTTAACAGAGAAAAAACGTTCACATACTTTTTGTATATGAAAACCAGAGCGAGTTTGGGAGGCTGAGAGTACTGTATGTCAGTGCGTCCCAACAGTGCCTGTACCCTCGAAAAGCGTTTAAACATGTAGACACACAGCACACCTGCAGTGGCAGGGATCCATATCCCACACATTTTTTTTTCTCCGTATAGAAAAACATTGCTCTCATTGAATGAGTCTCCGTTACACAACATAAATCCAGTCTCCCTTCAGTTCAGTGAGAACATTGGATAAAAACCTGCACTGCACTGTGAGGCTTCTGAGGATGAGACCCCTAAATACTGGAGAAAGGGAGCCATAATATTTCATTATCTTTCCCCCCCATGTTTTTTAGGTTAAATGTTCCCTAAATATTGAGTGAAGTAAATTAAGTCTTCCTCAGGGATTTAGGGCACTCATGTGGAACATGTTGGTGGAGTGAAAAGTGAAATCCAGATGTTCTGTGTGTAACTCACCCATCCTCCAAGCAGTCGTTCATGATGTTTCCTTCATAGGGTGTCTTTAAGTAGGTTCCCCAGGACAGAAGCACAGATGTCGGCGTGACCGAATCAATCACCAGATGAAGAGGTTTGTCCAGGTTTACCTTACCTGTTTCAGTCCCAGATTAATTCAATGTTACTAGAAGCTAATGCTAACTGTAGGTCTTCAAAGGTGTCTAGTGGTTCAATAGCACATCTGTTGCATATTTTCCACTAAATATACCTTGTCATGGAATATTTCGATTTTTAATCCATTGCCAATACATTTATTTTTTCAAATGTGTTTTGCATGCTACCTGTGCAGTGCTTCTTCACATCATTGGTTGGGATTGGCTGAACAGCTATTAGGTACTTGGGCTCAGCATCTGTGAAAGTAAACATCTCAAGTTATTCAAGGGTTCAAAGAAAATCATAAAAAGGGAAAATTCATGGTTCAGTTTAGGTGAACTTCCAATGAACATGAAGGAAATAACCAAAAACAAGAAAAGAAATGTCAACATATAAACAAAAGGTTGACAGGTCTCTTAAAATCTGATAATTTTACCTTTTTTGACAGAGGTTCCCAATCCTGGCCATGGAGAATACCCAAGACAAATTTTAGACTTCTCTTTAAACACACCAGATTTATTTGATCAGCTCATTAGTAAAGATTCCAAGACTTCAGATGTGTTGGTTAGATAAGAAAGACATAAAAAATGTGCAGTGTTGGGGGTTCTCCAGGACCAAGACTGAGAACCACTGTTTTATGACATGGCAAAGTTAGTTTAGGTTGTAAAAATAGATATTGACTTTGACAAATATATTTACAATCTATTTAAGATACTAAAATAGGAAGAAAATGTTTTATTGTTATACCGCAAGTAATTAAATGTAACATTTGGTTTAAAATGGTGTAAAAGTTTTTTGATCTAAGCTATTTTAATGGCCTTTTTTGTATCAAGAACACTTATGTGTCACGGACCCACAATTTAGAAAAAGATTCTGGTAGACTTTTGTTTAGTAAAATGTCTTGAGCTGTTTAACGTGAAGCTTTTCACACAGTTTATAGCTCTGTGATGACAAAAGTTTGCTAAACATCCGTGTTTCCACTGTAACAGAATTAAGCTGCACATTTGCTAAAATTTGATTTGTTGGGGTGATAAGTTTGTAATTTGAATACATACACAGGAAAACTCATTTAGAAAAAAAAAAAAACCTTTAGACTGATACAAAATGGGTCATTACCAAAGTCCACAACAATCTGGACATTTATGAGTGTATGTGCGTGTGGCATGTCCAGTTGGGAAGACGCCAATAGCTGCTTTCGCCTTTCGACCATCTGCTGTGCACGTGTATCATATTGAAATCTCAGCACACTCTGTAAATTCAAGTGAAATGATCCTTCAGCCTGCAGCCAATATTGAATAATGATGTGACTGTGTTTTCCTGTGTTGAATTGCGTAGGTGAAGAAGCCAAAAACTCAGAGGCCCTTCCTTTTGGAACAAACAATGCTTTGTTTGCAAGCTTCTGGATAACTGTGTAAGCGTCAATGTGTAATTATTTTTATGCTCGTGTCAGGGCTTTCCATCGAGCTGACTGGTTGAGACCTTGTCCTCTATAATCTTAAATGATGTTTGCCGTTAATACTAGTGACCAGAATTGCATTTTCTAGCTAACTGCTGAAACTATAATTATCGTCATGTCATAGCTGTTAACTGATTAGTGCCCGATTCTATGTAAAAAAACAAACAAACAAACAAACACACTTATTTTTATGTTATGGCTGATTACTCATAAATGGTCAATATAACAACATTATACAAAGCTGAAAATTATTTTCATTTTATAACCGATAAACCGATTATATGAGATACATTTTCTATAAGTCCATAAAATGTTGTCTGTTTATAAAAGTACTGTGTTTTGAAAATATTATAATTATAATTTAAAATTTAGTGTTTAATGCATTTAAACATAATATAACGTAAAAATAAGAGACTTGGGCATGAACAATTAACTATACAAAATCGGCTGATACCAAATAAAACATCAATCATTAACCAATATTGCATCAATAAATTCACAAGCAACTTCACTCTGTTATTCCAGCACCTGGCGTGGGCCCATTTTGTACAAATTAACATTAGCTTAAGGGATACCCATGACCTGACCTTAACCTCCTCAGAGTGAACTTTGGGGTTGTAGCTCCTGGGACAGTGATGATTAATGAACAACAGGAAGTTATTTTACAGGAAAAAAAAATAAATGTGGTTAGTGTTGCTTGGAGTAATACGTGAACTTTTTACCTTGTCAGGCTTGATGTGTGGTTTTTTGGTGATGACAAATACTGTGGTTACCAAACATATAACAGATAGAATTCATTTGGGGTTCAATTACATGTTATGTTTTCAAATAATGGAAGAGTTGGCGCAAACATAGGTGTCCAAATCAAGACAGTGGTTTCAATGGGTCAAGGAATCAGCATTTGTGGTTACCCTTCCATTCCAGTGCTAACCCACAAAACAACATTAGTGATTGTTTTGTGGGCTTCCTTCGAGCTCTTAAGTGAAACAACGGCTGCCTGTGGTTAAACTCGAACTTACCAATCTCAGTCTCATAGGGTTCCCCATTTTCTGGAAGTTGAATGAACTGCTTGGAGAACATGCTGGAACCGTAGCCTAAGATGTATCCTTCAAGTTTGACATCAGGGTTGGGTCGAACAAACTTCAGAACAATGGTATCCCCAGTGGCGTTGATTCGAACCTTCATATTCTGTCTTCTTACTGCGAAAAGGAAAATATAGTGTTTGAAATAAGTTTAATTGACTTAAGAAACAGTGCTGCTGCTCTTCAAACGTTCTGTGTGTCTATGTTTGACATTCAATGGCAGTAAAGAGGAATTGCACACAAAGAGTGACTTTCGGAACACCGCAATGAATAAATGATTAATTACTTAAAGAGTAAGACTTTATGTTTCCCATGTGTTTGATGGGGTTTGTGAATTTATGGGGTTTATTGATTTATGAGGCCAAAGGGGAATGGAGGAGTGCTCTTTTGAGGAGCGCAAAAGTGTGTGCCATGAAAATCATTGTTGAGGTAAATCAAGGACAATGGCTTTCACAGTTGAGCTCCTCATCACTTCCCTCAAAGCACAGTAGCATATGGACCTCCAATATTACACCCTAGTTACGCAGCATTACATTTAGAGGAATTATGAGCCTTTGAGGCTTTGTACAGTTTTGGGAATTTGACATAGACACATTTAAAGTGATCTGATCATTATCTTTTCAATCATGTGCCAAGCAATTAATTATAAATTACCTCCTTTTATATCAGCGTCGTCTTTCACTGCCATTTCATTGGATAATTTGCAGCATGGAAAATGTCTCGAGTCAGTTTCAGGCAAATTCTAAATCCAATAAGCCACCAGGCTGAACTGAGATTTTTCCGCTTCCACCTTTTTCCCATCAATCAGAACTGTTTAACGATTACGTTGAGTTAAAGAGGCCACGAAACGTCCTCCTTAAACTGATTTAAACTGGTTGGTCTGGGCTTTTGGAAAGTGATGTGCGTATTTAACTTTATAAGTAATTGCAAGCATGGCAGGTAAAACTCATCACCCCTATCTGTCAACCATAGCTCTCATTTATGAGGCTTATTAAATGGACAGGTTACCCAAAAATGTATATTCTGTCTTTATATACTCAGCGAGCTAAAATCATTTGATGCCTTCAAAGAAAAATATCTGATATTTTAAAAAAAATCTTCCAAGCAGGAACAGTTCTCATTAACCAGCTAAAAAGCACCATAAAAGATGTGCACACAGCTTTGTATTAGAAAGTCAAGTCTTTTAGTGAGCTTTATAATTAAAGAATACTGTAAATGGATCATTGAGTCAATGAGTTGAACATATTATTCTTTGAAGACCATTCTTTGAATGGACAAGAGCATTCACAAACGACTCAGACTAACTTGTGAACTGGAACAACCAGTGCACTGAAAATAACAGACTCAGTAAAAATAATAACAAAAACATTCTTTAATTGATCAAGTTATTCAGTTCAACTCAACTGATTCATTTACAGCGACTCATCAGAGGTGAGCAGTTGTTTTTAGATGTTAATGATCACTGCTTGACAAAGACCTGCATGAAGATTCTTTTTGTATTAGATGAAAAAATAGCAGCATGCGGGTCTGAAAAGACATGAAGGTGAGTAAATAATGACAGAATTATATTTCTGAATGGTCTATGGAGGCGCCTTTCAAATCACCCTACATTGAAGCATAGACGTGGAAAGCTGACAGACTAATTCAGTAACTCGTCTTCTTAATCTTTTGAAATCAGTTAAACAAACAAAAAAGAGGAAGCATGTGTGGTCAGGGAAGCTGCTGGATTTGTACAAGGGAGAAAATACAAACCACTAAATCACAGGGATCATTGTAAAATAAACTCCTCAGTGAAAAGCACTTGAAAATGAACTCTACTTTAGGTGCTCCCTACCATTACAACAATGTACCGTATCACTCTGATTAAGAATAATTAACAGCAAGGCACAGTCTTGTTTTTTCATTATTCATTCAGGTGTCTTTCTCAATTTCTAAACCACGTCAGTGTAGTTTTAGACTAGGGTAAAGGTTTTGAGTCATGGAAAGGCCTGAGACTTGTGGTGTTATTGGTTTACCTTTTCTCACCAGCTTGTCACAACAAATGCTTTAAAAGCTGTAGCTGAGGGATTTTTTTATTCCATTCCCAACATTTAATAGTTTTATATCTGACAAGTTTCGTAAAAAGCCACTTTGGAGTTGCAAGGGTTTTACCATTCCAGTCCAGTGGAAGAGGTTTTGGTCAATGGTTCGACCTCTGTGGTCAAGGGCAAGGAAAAAACACTTTTTTTTTTTTTTTTTTTTTAGGAAAACCATGCTGGTGAAATCTGGTGGTTTTATTATATTTATTTATATTTTTAGATAATTAATTATTTTATTAATTATATATTCCTATTTAAGTGCCCAATTGTAATTAATTTCTCATATTACATTTCAACTTAGAAAGAAAAACATTTCCTAGCCCTAAAGGATTCAATAACTCAAGTAATAATATAATTTTAGCCAAGTCACGTTTTGTAATTCACTTTTCAAAGAAAATAAAATTATCAGATTGTACATGGATGAAAATTAAATTAATCCATAGAATCAACGATTCCTTTCTGTGTCTTGGAATCCAAAGATGTGATGTTATGCCTTAAAAATACAGAAACGCACAGGGTGGGCAAATAGCTAAGATATGGAAGGGGAAGCAAAAGGAGAAGGTATATCTCATTTGACACCACTGACAAGCGTAATCATGCATGTTCTTTCCTGGCGCTGATGTTGAATGATTTCCAGACTCAGACTGATCAGCCCCCATCCAAAGCCCTGCCCCAAGCTGTGTTCTGTCAGATACGGTTCGTTTTTAGCTTGTGCATGAATACGGTCCAGTTTTTCAACGGACGTCTGGCATTTGTTCCACTTGAAACATAATTTACAAACACGCTGATTTTCAGAAGGGTCAGTTTGATTCATAACATTCCTCCTGGACTGAAGCCATGCTACACAAGTTACTTGCCAAGTCTGCATTTAAAATCAGTTCTCTTTCATCAAATCAAACAACTTCTTTCAGTTGTTTTTTCATCATGTTCATAACTTTAAACCTAAAAAGTAACTATTCTCATCCACTCCAAATCAAATTAATAAAAAGTGGAAACTCCAGGTTCTTACATGCCATATTACAGAACAAACATGACCCAAATATCCAAGGAGATGATTTAAAAAATGGCACTAAACTTCAGAAAAAGCAAATCACCTGGGGGCATGAAAGGAGTGTAAATCTACTGTTTTCCCAGACTTCAGTAAATCATTCGTCTTTCAGGCACATTTACAACAGTTCTGATCTCTGCACTCAACAGCTGCTCTCCTACCCCACCCCCCCTCCACCCCCAAATCCTTTCATCCTCTTTCTCTTGTTCTGACTTTTCTAAGTTGCTAGCTTAGACGCATTTTGATACCGCAACCAGTATTAGTAGATTGTAGCTAAACCTTGATTGCTTACACCACTCCCAAGCACATTCTCATTCAAAATTCAATGTTTTTTTTCCACATGATAGTGTTTGGCTTCGGTTCTCAGGGTGCATTGTGAACCTCCAGCGCTTGCTTTTACAGTACAGCTGCCTGCACATCACTTGTTAAGTCGTCTTTGCCCCATGGCAAGTTGAAGTACAGTAATAAGTAGAAGCTACGTCTCAGCCAGGCAAACATGCAGACATGCTGTTTCCTTTTAAGGTGTCAATTATCAGTCAAGTTCATCCAAGCTAAAAAACAAACAAACAACCATCTAAAACCAGCCTAAGAGACTTTCCTAGTTTTAACCGATGTAGGTGGTCTAGAAGGCTTATCTTACCCTATATAGCTCTTTTGTGGAAGTGGAACAAGCTAAAAAGTGCCCAAAACCACTCTAAAACCAGCAAACCAAACCAGCCTGACAAGATAAGTGTGTTTCTTTTCAGCAGGGATGAGATGATGCATTTTCAGTGTGTCTTCACTCAGCCCCACCCGGTAATTTAAACGCTGTCTTTTTGTCCCGTCAACATCCATAAGGAAACGAAGTTGGCCAACGAAATATAAACACAAAGCGATGCTGGGCTGATTGACTAGCTGTGCTGAATGACGCTCGGTACAAGAGACAAGGCACTAAGCCAGCACAGACATTCCTCCCCTAAGGAGATGGAGGTGGTTTTTAATAGCTGATAAACGAGCGCTGATAGTGAACTGAGAGCTTGTATTACTAATGCTGTAGCTAATCTGAGCACAGGCATGCTGGGAGCTAGAGATCTTGCAAAGATATACACAACACTATGCACATATGCCTCTGGCACTGAAGAGCCTGGTGCTGGAATATATGTAGACTCAAACAAAATGCACTATGAATATGATGCTACAGTGCAATGTATTCATTCAGCAAGCCTAGAACACACACAATCAAGCACAATCATGGAATATACACACACACATGCACAAAAGATTTTGGCCAGCTGCACACACCATGAGGTAACCATTATCTCTCTACTGTTTAATCAAAATGAAATGTCATTTTGCAACTGGCAAAGACAAAAAAAACTAATTGCCTGGCTGGTTTCTGAAGTTGGATTCTGGAAAATGGCAGACAAATTACACACACCCCCCCCCATGCAAAGTTTGGCTTCACCCACAGCTTTAATCATGCTGCATATGATTGCCCTAATAATCTGCTCAATGCACTCCCAAATGCACCTGCAAGTGAAAAATGCATTGCACATTCTTAAAAATGAATGAAAGTGACCGGTTCAATGCAAATGCAACAGGTCAATCATAATGAACCCTGTCCAAGTTAAAGCTCAACACCTGCAATATTTTTAGCATCAAATTGCAATCCTAGTTTTACAAGAACTACTGCAGAAATGCATCATATTTTGAAATGCAAACAGGTGCATCGTTACAAAAAAACAGTAATCACCAAAAGACACGAGTGCTCCATGCTGCAGGACATGACACTGTGAATATGTAGCAGCGTGATGCTGAACTTGCCTCTGACTCTTTGTGCTGAGCTGCATTCAAGGAGGAGAATTCCTGCGAGCATCAGAAAGAAGCCCAAGTGAAGGACAGTGCTGCCTGCCATGGTGCTCTGCTCCAAACGAGAAGAGGATGCTGCCTGATTTCTCTAAGACTGCTGCTGCTGGAACTTCTGCCGGTGCTGGTGTCAGGTCAGGATTTCTTGTGCTCACCGTGAGCCTCTGCTGAGTGATAGACAATGCGAGGAGTCCTCCAGGATGTATAGTGACCAGGGAGGGAGGAGATTGCTGATGCGTGCTTCAATCACACCCACACTCACCGATCCAGATACACACACACATTTGTGGGGGGTGAGCATGGCTTTCATTTACTGGTCTCGCTCAGCAACACGCTCTCTCACTTTTTCTTCCATCAAGGATTTTTCCCTGCAGCGTGTGTGTTTGTGGGTGTGCAAGTCTGTGCTTGTGTCAGAGTGTTCTTTCTAAAATTTGATTGGACCTAGTACACGGACTTGGGGCACCCCTACAATGGCAAACAGCCCAAAGGAAGTATGAGTTCCAGGAGTACAATAAATTATTAAGTACATGAGCAGGACATTAGATGGACAGGAAGACTGCATAAAATTTCCTTTCTTCAGTAATATGACCTGGTGCAAATATAGTATCCCTCTATTTCATCATCACGGACAGAAGCACTAGTCTCTCTGTGCCCATTGCTAACCACTGCACATTACATCTTGTCTAGAAGGGTATCCAGCCACACATGCTCTGCCAAGAAACCTCCCCTCTAGGGACATAGGTGAAAATTAGGGAGGTGGAAGGTAGTAGGTAGGTGGAAAGTGATTATAACGACAAGTGCTTCCAACACGTGCCACTGCATGAGTCGCTCAAAGGGAAGCACTCGCTCCAGTAAGCCTCGTATGACCCACAGGATGTGAACAAAGACATATTCATGAATCAAGCCACCCAAAAAATTATGCAACTACAGCCTAGCATGTGTCTCCTACTACATCATCAGCACAGAGCTATAAAACAAGAGCTCTACTCCAGAACGTCCCGTGCTCGAGAAGAGTTATTTTAAACAGCATTACAAGTAAAACAAACCCAGAAGAAAAAAGAACAATTTGGAAAACCACTCCCTATCATGACTCAAGCAAAACGTCATAAATTTGCAGCTGTGATCATGTCTACAGCTGCTTGCTGTACCAACACAACAGTTTACAACCAAATGTGTTGCCAGAATCAACTCAACAGGCCATGTGATGCCTTTGGCTAGAGCTTTATCCCTATGTACGTATATATATAAATATAAATTTCTACAGCTGGTACCACTCTGAGTCTATGTGATTGCCTTGTAAACTCTTAATGATTCACTTCAAAAGACAGAGCTGGATAGCGCAAAGTCTTGGTCAAATTAGAGAAGACCAGAATCAGGTCATTACTGCCTTGTTTTTTATAACTGAAAACATGTTGACCTGTAACCCTTCCTAGGAACATGCCTTAAATTGTTATGCTGCCATTTAACTACCTAAAGTGAGGTCAAGTAGCTCACCTTTCAGTGGAGCAATGGATTTTGCAATGTTTCAGTTTGAATAATGGCATGCCAACACCTCTCTAGGTGATACGGTTCATATGTAAGGATACTTCCTATGAAAATTGACGTGAGCCAAAATAATAGTAGCCCCTGCAGATTAACAGCAATAATAATAATACACACTTTTAAATGAAATTGATGAAATAAATTAATAAAATAATACATTTATATATATAATTTTATTCCATTTGTTGTGTTGTAGATGACTTAAACTGTGTTGAACTGTGAAATTTGTATCAGCTACTGAAATTTTGGTATGTGTCCATACTAACAGAAGAACACACACATATGACATACAATATGCTCATGGCCTCTCCTGCAACATATCAAAATGATGAGTGTTGAAATTAAAGTAAGGACATGACAGGCTCCATGCAGTGTGTATGTCATAGAAATCACAGCTTATATAACAGCTCCACTATGTCTGGCCTGCAAATCGAGCCTTTTAAAAGGGAAAATCATTCTTAGCCTTACAATGCAGCCATTGTCTTTTAGCCTTGAGCAAACGGCATCAGTTGGAGTGACGAGGATCTGTGATTTTTTTCTAAAAAGGAAACAAACATTTAAAGCCTTCCCTCCAGTTCCCCCTACATATATAATGGATTATATAAATGAGATGTTCCATGACTTACCTGTCAGGTTGAATTGCCTTCCTCACAGGTATCACTGACACAGGCCGTATTAATGCATCTCAGGTTTCGGCTTGTTCCATTGTATTCCACATGGACCAGAAGTTAAAGCTGGATTTGCTCTAGACGTCTGAACTGCATGGCTTATATTACGGTAAAAATGGCCAATGAAAATGTCACATCACGGTAATGGCACATTTCTGATTCTAAACTTTATGCTGACATTCTGTTTGCACCCATCACACAGTTCCTTGGATTCCAAGGCCTGTTTGATATGTGTACATAGAAGCATTGTTGGTCGCATCTGTGAAACATTTCATGCTAAAATGAAGCCCAGCTCAAAGCGGCTCTGAATTACCAAGGCAAACGCTCAACAACACTCTCTGTTGACTTTCAACAAACTCCAGACGCTTGATTTACCAGTATATGTGTGCAGCTAGATCATATAAGTTGCAGGACGGACGTTTAAATGTTAAATACTATACCTTTATTTTTCTGGATAGACTTTTGATTTGACAAGGAACATTTTACTATAGTGGTGCAAATATTCAGTAAGTTCAACCGCTGATGTCAAAATAGGAAACGTCTTGCTTTTATGATCTGGAGTTTGCTCAAATGTGCGTTTTACTTTTTAAAACCCCTCTGAAATTCCCTGCTGAGTCACATGAACCATAATTTCTTACCCATCACCCTTATCCTCCAAGAAGAAAAAAAAACACTCACCTAATTTGTGACATCCATTCATCATCTGTCTGTTCCTGCCCTCCAGTGCCGTGCTTTGCTCTCTGACCCAGAAGAAGCACATTGATCTCAAAGAACTCTAGCATGTGCTCATGGACATTAACCTCTATTCTTAAACCATCACTCATTCTATCTGCTGGAGTGAATAAAAGAACATGTTCTCCAGCATGTAAACCATCTGTTACCTTAGAGATCACCCTGGGCTGGTGAGAGTTAAGTGAGGATTAGAACAGAACAGTCCGTTACATTTTTTCAGCTGGAAGTTGTAATTGCATGTGGATGTTGGCTGTGATAGGGGTTTATGTTTTGTTTGGGTCAGTGAGAATTAGGGGACTGCTTGGTGGTGACCAGCCAGTGCTTGAATAGCCCACTGGGTTTACTAACTAAACTCAGGGTTGTGCAAGGGACAAAATGTATTTTAAAACAAAACACCAAACACCTTAATTTTAACTCACTTCTAGAACAAAATTTAAAGATATGTACTTCCCCATTTGTCATCTAAGATGTTAATTCTTTCTTTCTTCAGTTGTAAAGAAATTGTTTTTTGAGCAAAACATTTCTGAATTTTTTTTCCATGTAATGGACTTATTTGTTACCGTCAACCCTCAACTCAATTTGACCAAATATAGTTTTAATGAAATTTAAACATTTTACGTTTGTTGAACTCAAACTAAAAAATGTAACTGGAAAGTAAATTAATAGAATGACATCCTTCTACACTGGAAAAAAAAGAAAAAAATGTTTGATTTACTTAACTTTAGGCATTAGCCAACTTGTTATGCATAACAAAAGATGGTTTTGATGCACGCCCAAAGTTTTTAATTATTACTATTATTATTATTAAAACCACTTTTAATTCATGTAAGCAGTTCTCCAAGCACACGCTCTACACTTTACCACAATGGTAACTCCCCAAAATACTAACATAGCAGAAGGTATTTTAAATACAAACATAAAAGAGCATTAAACATTAACAAGTCTCCCAATTTGATCATCTTAATAAAAAAATGCCTAAAATAACATTTTATTTCAAGATTTACTATCCTTATCCAGCCCTGTGCAAAGCATGATGGAAAGGGAAAATCCACTTCCTAGTTAAACAAGTAAAATCATTTATGTTCTTTCAAAATGAAACTATTGAGTTAAAACAAAACAGAACTGTTTCAAGTCAGTTTAAAACAATACAGTTGTTTAAATAGGGAACCAAACATAATGGTGTTAAATAATTTTTTTTTTAAATAAACTTAACATTGTTGGAGAATCATTTTTTGAGTGCACTTAGTAGGGTATGTCAAAAAAACATCTGATCCCATCTAATTTTCTACTTTAAATGTCAAAATCGTCGTAAATCTGTAACGATGCTGCCGTAGAGATCGCGCTCACGCTTCCTTTCAGGATGGGCAGGACTCGGAAACACGATTAAGCAAAAGAACATTTATTAAACTCGAAAACATAAAGGAAAACGCGGAGAGCTACGCAGAGCTCAAAACAAACATGGAGACTTCAACAACAGACAAAGACAGACTGAACAGGACCCAGATTTATACACAGACTAATTAGACGATAACAATACACACCTGGACAGAGACGGCTGGGGGAGGACACCAGGTAACGAGCGGGGCGGGGACACAAACGAGACACAGCACATGGAGACACAATGAAAACAAAACACAACAAAGACACATGGAACGCTGGGGCGTGACAAAATCGTCTTATTTCACAATTTTACCTTTGTTTTTGGTAAAGATCCATTTTCATTAACCCTATCATTTATAAACGACAAAATCCTATTTTATATTTGAAATACATGTATCTTAAATACTGCCCATCCATGACTAAATCAAACTTGGGTTAATGACATTATATTTTGTGGGTGTGGATCTATCAATGAATTCCAAAACTCATAAAAATGCAATCATACTTTTTTATTCGTTCTGGTCCCTTGACTCTTAAGGGGTTCAGGGAGCCCTCTCAACCCAAACACTGTGAGGACCAGCTGTACATCTGGAACTGGCTGAAGAGAAATGTCCCAAGCCCCCTTGCAGGAACAGCATACTGGATATTTTCCACCAGTTTATTTGCATGTCTAAGGGGAAAAGAAGATCATTGGGTGAATGTAGGTCAGAGTGTCTTTTCGCTCCACTTTTGTGATCCAGATGAGACCCAAACCCTCTAGGTTTTAATACCTTTTAATGCTCTGGACATCTTGTGCATAAATGTGTGGACGTTACATGTTCCACATGTTCATGCTGAAAGAGGCTGCAGTGCGTCAGACTTTAATTTCTCTTGCTTGAGGGGCCTGGATCACGCCGAAACTCTTAGCACACTTAACACCATAGACAGGAGTGTGCTCTGTAAAAACCAACTTGTGGGCAGCTGACAAGACACATTTCATGGAAGGGTGACATCTGAAATGTTTACACTTTAAACTTTTAAGCAGCTTGTTTTATATTAACTACAGAATATGATGGTAAAAATAATTATTGACCAGTTACTGCATATAAAACATATATACTTTCTATATACAGAAAGATACACTAAATCCATATTTATATTACATGTTTTGCTTAGAGGCATTTGACTTCCCTTACATGTAAATTGACACACTTCTGTTGAATATTTCCTTCATAAAAATGGTTTAGTGTCTTCTAGTGTCTTCTTTGGGGGGACTTATTTTAACCAATTGGGCAAGGCCCCGCGAACAGCGGGCCAATGGCGTCGATCACGCCATATGGCCTGACACCGCTGAGCCAATGGCTGCGGATGGCGCCATGGTGGCGTGAGGTGGCGTGACCCGTGTCCATTTAAGAGCAGGGAACGCCAGCCATCTTCAGATAATTCTCCTTCAGCGACGGATTCTTTGCTGTCCCTGACTGGAAGCCTTCCTCTGTCGTCTGCAGCTGGATTTCTGCCTGCCGCCGTCTGGCTTGACTTCAGAGAGATTCTCGAAAAGAGCAAATTTAATTTAATTTCGATTTCTTCTAACAACTCACCATGCCTGGTCGCCGCTGCTCGGCCTGCGTGTTGTCTGCCTGGGACTCTCTCACCCGGAAACTGCCCACGCTGGATCTGTGACCAATGACCGTGCAGTTTCACTGCGTGATTAGAATAGGCTTCAGTTAAGGGTAAAAAAGGAGTCTTCCCATAGTGTCTTATCAGACGCAGTACTCATTCCATGTCTCAGGGAACCTGGTTTACGAAAGTAACCTATTCGTTTTGTGGTTATGCAGTTTGCAGATGTAACTCTTATTGGCTGGTCTTGAACAATTTGGCTGAAATTGCTCTGCCAACTCATTTGATTATCGCATATGGACTTTTCTTGCGGTGCTTTGTTGGTTTGCTGTTATTTTATCAAATGCAGAGACGATCTCTGTAATCAAAATTATGATAATCACTAGAAATTAGGTGCCCCAAACTAAGCAAGCCAGCGGCAAGGAACCAAAACCCCATCCATGAGACAATGGGGAAAAAAAAAACCTTGGGAGAAACCAGGCTTAGTTGGGGCCAATCTAGCCTCGAGGTCATAAATGCATGAATTAACATGAGAGCATAGGTCGCAATTTAGATATGTAACAGTAAGACATTACTTGTCATCCAATATTTTATATCAGCTATGCATTCCGTTTTTCAATTTGGTGTGTTTAACCTGGCTGAGAAGAAATATATAGCTGAGTATCATCAGCATAGTGAAAGCTAACACCATGTCTCCATGTCTAACTGTAGATACAAAAGTAATTGTATTAAGAATGATTTTTGTTGAAGAGATTTGTGGGAGGCACTGAAGTATCTTCCTATTAAAGTCCAGATTAAGATATATTTTGGACCAGACCTTTTGACATTCATCAGAGTTCTGGCTACAGTGATGATAGCTGATGCATCACACTTTGGGATTCAACCTAAAACCTTACAATTACCAACTTCCACTAAGCCACAGCCATCCTATGATACTTTTGAGGCAGCTATGTAATTATCAGATACTGATTTAATTGCTAGTAAAACATGATTTTGAATAGTCTCAAAGAAGCACTAACACAGAAAATCGTCAAATATGTACTTCTCCCACATTTCCCATATAACGCTGACAAAGTCCTTATCTATGATCTACTGCCAAAACATCTTAATTAAGTGGAAGCAGCAGCGGTTTCTGAGAGTCATAAATCTCATTGTCTGATGACATCCTTAACAAAGCCACTACAGCCATTTCATGGTTTAATGGAAGGTTTCTCTAAACTCAGATTTCTACCTTTCCTTGTTAAACATTCCAAGGCTTCATTCAAGATGACCTTGGCCATCATCCATGACCATCCACAAGAGCGTTTTAGTATTGTAGTTGTATTTCTGTTAGATGGACCAGAAAAAGAGGTACAGGAAATAACCTAGCAGTGGATAGAAGAGACTATTAAGCGGGAATGTTTTTAAAGTCCACTATACATTTTCTTCAGCACTTTTTGTCTTGGCTTCCAGTATAAAAATATTGGAATATCCCAAAATATATACTATAGCCTTTATGTTACATAATGGCTGCAGAAATAGAAAATAATTCCAACTAATTCTTTAGTTCTAGACTTTGATACCAATTATAAAAGATCCCAACCTAAGGTCCGCATTTTGAATGCATCTAAAAATTTTACTAAACATAATACACAAACACTGAATGCTGAAGAATTCCAGGGATGCTATTTTAACCTGGCAGAGATTTAAATATTTCTAATGTTAATTCTTCTGTTGATTCAGGATAAAACACGTATGTCTAATATTACTGCCTGTTTAAAATTACGATCAATTCTAATCAATTGTGATGCAAAATCCATTAATCCATTAACGCAGAGAGGTTAACACACTTTGAAGGAATTAAGGAATTTGTAATTCATTAATCTTTTTTAGGGAAAACACTTTCAGAAATTATAATAGTGTTCAAGATTTTTCGTCTGAATAAAGAGGACTTTTGACTTTGACTTTAATGTTGGGCAACCAATTTTCTACTATTCTCTCTCATTTCAACGTAGTCTGACAACCATAAAGTACATGTTCGTATGAGGTGGAAAATCTGAGCTAATTCGTACAAATTCATAAGACCTCACTTGTACGATTTATCTAAACCCCAGTGACTGGTAGTAATAGGGGTGGGGTTAGATGTAGATCATTCGTAAAAATTGATACAAATTAGCAGTTCATAAAATACGTATGTTTTAGCAAAAAAAATTTATGAATTTGCCATCTTGTAAAATATATATGAATTGCTGTGAGACTGGGCTAATCTTTTTTCTGACTAATCTTAGTGGTTCTGTTCTTCATTAACGATACATAAAATGTGTATTTGCATATGTATTTGCTTTATCATAGTTGAAACTGTTTTTAATGCTCACTTTGTTGGGTTTATTGTGAAATTTGTTTGCATGCGCTATGTGAAAACCACTATTATGACAAGACTTGAACTTTTTCCTCCCATTTGACTTTTTTTCCCACATAATACAGGAAAGAAAAAATTTGAAAGATATGACGTAATGGAAGTAGCAACAGATTTTTTTCTTCTGTATTTTGATGCACATTTGAAGTTGATTGAAAAGACAAAGTGTGGAGCGAGAACCATAACTGTTGATTGGGTCGACAGAAGTGATACGAAGAAAAGTATCTTACATTTTGTAACATTTTGTTTTAAAATTACAAAAAAAAAATTACAGTTCGCTATGAATTTCCATTTCATGCCAACAAAAAGCACCACAAACACCATAAAAGTTGTTCTAGCTATAACTAGCTTGAGTGAAAAACAGAACTTGGAAGTGTTTTTAATTTCTCTTCATCATAAATCCAGGCACAACTTGTTTTATCTTGGAGTGTTTTTGAGGAAACGATGGTTCATTGCTACCGTGTGTGTTTTTGTTATCTGCAGGCATGACTAACCCCTCAGCAGCTGTAGGCTGAACTGCAGATGTAGTTCAGTGCTTGGATTACGATTAGCTATCATAGGTTTCCTTGCGGTACATCCAGAATATGATGCAGGTCCACATCAGTGAATGGGCTCTGTTCGTCAGAAGCTTGTAAAGTGCCTGCTTTGATGAAGCTGAGCTTCTGTGTGCACTGCAAATAAAACAGCAGCTACACATTTATTAGTTGCATCTCTGTAGTAATGTGGCTGTTTGGAGTGTGTGAAATTCTGTGATCATTTAATCACTCTCATATTGCTATACTTTGGCTGTACGGAAAAGAGCATTATTAACATTTTTTTTAATTTCATCACACAGGTTTGAAATGATGCAGTAATGAGTAAAACATGGGAGAATTTTTGGTTTTCTTTAATATGTTTCTTTTGGGAAAATGGGTACGGAATATCTTGATGTGTTTTTGAAGTAACTGTTCAAACCATTGTGTGTTTTTATCTATAGCCATGACTAAGCCCTCAGCAGCCGTAGAGAGACTTGCAGCTTTAGATCAAGGTTTGGATTACGATTAGCTATCATAGATTTCCTTACAGTGCTTCCAGAATGTTATGTAAGTGGAAGTCAATGAGAGAGCCTGTAAAATGCATTTACATGAAACGCCCCAATTCCATGTTCCCACAAAATAAAGTTTATGTTTTGCAAACAACATGGTTTCGAGAGGATCGCGAACGTAGTTATCACTCGCAGTAATCATACACGTCTGGCAGCCGGTTCCCTAATCAATCACTTCCAATCAAATCGCTTTCCCTTTACTATAAATTCGCCCCAAATCCATGTTCCATGCAACTGCTTAACGCTAAGAAGCCAAGATGTCCTTAGATTCGTCTGACTATGCCCGCTCCTGAGCCTGCTCAAACTACCCAGCTCGCCGCTCAGCAAGCTGCAGCCCCGCCGGCAGCTCAACCCGAGGCCGCGGGGCCCAGCCAAGGCCAGGGGCCTACTTGCCAGGCTGAACCGCCTGCTACACAGGCCTGCTCACCTCCACCAGCCAGCCTCCAACCTGCCTCTCCCTCCTCATCATACACTTCTGCCAGATCCTCCTCGGGAAAGTGGACCATCATTTCACTCCGTCAAACACTTTGCGCTGCCAAGATAAACTTTTCCAGCAAAGCTAACAAAGCCGAACTGCTAAAGCTAGTTAGCAAACACCTCCCGAATGTTTCACCACTGGACACTACAACAGCCAGAAAATGCCTCCAAAAAACCATCGCTCCATTCCCTCTGCAAGCCTGGGCTGCGATCCAGAGGATGAGCCAGCCTCTCTGCCTCTTCCATGCCGCCGCCATTCCCGCACCGCTGCTCCTGCCTAAGCAAGCCCGCCTTCCACCGCCACCCAATCCGCTGCAGTCTCGCCAGCCCAACTCCAGAGAGCCATTGAGGACTTCTTGTCCACCTGGCCCGCCGCCCCATCTCTCCAGCCTGACTCTTTCTCCACTCTCCCTCACCCCTCCTCCTCTCACCCCCCCTACACTCTAGCCACAGCAAACCAATGCCAGCTCCTGCTAATGCCCTAGCCACTGATCACACCCTGGTGTCCTCCCACATCCATCAGCAGATCCTCTCAGGTAAAGACATCAATGTTTTTGCACTCCTCTCATCTTTCTTTTTTTTTTTTTCCTTTTTTTTCTTTCATCTCTTTTTTCAGATACATTGATATCATTTGCTCTGTTTATCCCCATAGGAGTCCTCCTATGGTGGAACCCATTTATTTACTTACCACCGTATGTTTTCCGCCAAATCCGCAGCCAGGGTGCCACAGTGGAACAAATGCATCTACTAGGGCGCCCTGGACCTGGACCTCCACAATCGTATATTCACTGGCTGTCGTAACTTCACCTGTGCAATCTGCAGGTCCATCACCCACGAGTCTTCTGCCTGTCCTTTCTCTTCCTCCTCTCAAAGCACTCCTTCCCCTCCTCCCAAGCCCAAAAGCACCAGTTACACCCCAAAAATTCCGTCCCTCTTCTCCATTCTCCAACCCCCTCCCTCTTCACTTTCCAACATGTGCATCAGCTTTAATACAAACAAATGTTACCGGTCAAACTGCAAATACATGCACATCTGTTCTTTCTGTGGGGGGGCCCATTCTAAAATCATCAATAAACAACCCAAAAAGTATTTATCAACTCCCGTCAATGTTTCGTGTCTTTCTGCTGAACTGTCTCTCCATCCTGACCCTAACTTTTCTCATTTTTTGTTATCAGGTTTAACTAACGGTTTCCATCCAGGCGTCATCTCCATTCCCACTCAGTCTCTCATCTGCCCCAACCTCCTATCAGCATCCCCGATCCAGACTCAGTGGATGCTCTAATCATAAAAGAGTTAGACTCCACCTTAATGATCGGCCCCTTCCCAACCCCGCCTTTCAGTATTTTCTGAGTCAGCCGCATCGGCATTGCAACTTATAATCGATTCTCCCACCCCTAACGTCAGCAGCCTAATTCCCCTAGAGGTATTTTCCCTCCAATACCATAACGTTGACCAAGCCATTGAACTCATTAAAAAAGTTGGTAAATGAGCCTGGATGGCCAAAGTTGATATCACTTCCGCCTTTAAAGTGATGCCCATTCACCCCGACTTTTGGCACCTCTTTGGCATCCAGTGGCGAAATCTATTTTATTTCGCAGTCCGTCTCACCTTCGGATGCAAATGCAGTCCAAAAATATTTGACATGCTCTCCGAAGCTATATGCTGGATTCTCCACAACAACTATTAAATACACCATCTCATCCACCTTCTCAGCGATTTCGACGTCATTTCCCCTTCCCAGACCCCGCCAGCAGCCAATCTTTCCGCCGTCCTTAAAGTTTTCAAAAAACTAGGGATTCCCATCGCCCAAGAATAAACTCTGGGCCCCAGCACAAACATCAAATTTTTGGGCATTATCCTCGACTCTAAAATTCGAAGCTTCCCTTTCCAAAGAAGAACTTGACAGAATCACCTTACTCGCCTCTAACCTCCTAACTCACCCCCACTGCTCTAAATGAGAACTCCTCTCCGTTTTAGGGCATCTAAACTTCGCAATACGTATCATCCCACAAGGTAGACCCTTCATTTCCCACCTGCTAACCCTCGCCTCTTCAGTGCCAGCTTTAGAGGATTCACTAACCCTATCAGGCCCTTGCCTAGACGAACTGCGACTCTGGATCTCAAAACATCCGCATTGCTTTCTTACCCAGCCTCTGCGTAGGCTTTTCTCGTTCTTCCATAATCTATAACTTCCAAAGAAGTTAATTTAAACCTCCGCAAAAGTTCGTTCCCAGCCTCCACGTAGGCTTTCTATATATTCTCCAGTAGCTACAACCTCCGCAAAGGTATATTTAAACCTCCACAAAGGTTCTCTCCCAGCCTCCATGTAGGCCTCTCTATTTTCCGTAACTATAAACTCTTGCCGATGTCAATTAATCCTCCGCAAAGGCTATAGGTACTATAGGTAATAACATATACATTAGATGTACTGTACACACTTATTTTACTGAAGCAAACAAATGCTTCATGTTTAGAAAAACATTTTTTTATACATTATTGTGCATCTTAATTCAATGTAATGTTGCATTAAAAATCCACTTAGCTAAAGGAAACATTCTGTCACGGAGGCAGACAGGAGATGAATGATCGAGGTTAGTCCCAGTGTAGCGTGACGGAATACTCAGACGCGGA
>JAUYWG010000060.1:9864940-9877724 GCA_034779775.1 Enteromius afrohamiltoni | reverse complement strand
TGACTACAGAGACCGTCTCTGCATTTGATAAATAAAGTTTAATTCTCGTCATTATACATTACCATTACTCTGTTGTCTATTTGATAATGTTCAGTGCTTTGCTACAATCTGTATTGTTAAAAGCGCTATATAAATAAAAGTGAATTTAAATTATGACGCAACTAATTTGAAGATCAACATCCAAATTTACTGTTATGATTTAAATCTAATGATCACTTAAAATTGGAGTCAGATTAAGATGGAGCCAGATTAAAATTAAATCTGGTAGGGCTGCAGGACATGCAACTGGACATGTTGTATGAGTCAACATGGCATTTGCACACACAAATTCATGTTTTTTTTTGTCTCCCACATTAATATAAGAGGACGATAAAATAACGTTATTAATCGGTTAATTGCAATTTCAAATAAACGTTTCTGTTCAGAACGATTAAAATCTATTTTGTTTTTGTTTTCGTTCCTTTAAACCGGTTCAGAGCCCTGATCCTAACCTACTGTGTCCGAGCTTAAGGCACTGCAGCGGATGGATGGATCACAGGAACTACACTTCCATCCATTAAGGGCATACAGAAGAAGCACTGTCTGCAGTCTCCTCTCACCCTGCCCACAGACAAGCATTTTTATACATAGGACAATACCTGATATAGTAAATGACAATGTGTAAATAATGTTCATAAATATTGTGTATTCATAATTACTATAGCAACCTGTACATCATGTTCATCTACTTGTAATTCCTGATTATAGTTTATACAGACTGTATATTATGTTCATATTACTGTACATACATCTGTAAATATTATCCAGTTTCTTCTTGTACATATCTTCTATAAGAACACTTATAACTTATAACCATATCCTGCGCTTAATGCTTATTGCACTCCTGGTTAGACCTAAACTGCGTTTTGTTGCCTTGTATTTGTACATGTGTAATGACAATAAAGTGCAATATAATCTAATCTAATTTGATTAACCTTTTAGCACCATTCATCTTACATTTTACAATTGCAACAAATGTAATATTTAAACGTTATGAGACTCATGTTCATCTGTTTCAGAAAGCAATGCAATGTCATTCTGCAGAAATGGCAGCACAGACATCTATTTCCAATAAGACTCAATATTTGATGTAACTTAAACGATGTTTAGCTAAGTTTAGCATGCTAATTAACCACCACATGCACCATATTGCAAAGAATTCATTCGTGTCTGGATTTGATAGTGAATAGAAACAAAAGGTGTTTAGAGATCATGGTCAAGACTGTTCTTGGAGCTGTTAGGATCATACATAATGTATCTAAGATGTGTGACTCGTTTCTAGTGCCAGGATCTAAAGAAACATTTGTTTTGGATTAACAGGGTAAGTTTTGCCAGATAGAAGATAGTCTACATGAATTTGTCTTATGCTTTGTATTTATTTTTTTCCATTAGCCTTATGCCAATCTCAGTAAAGGCAGCTGGATTTTTATAAAATTGTATAGATAATTATACGGACAAGTTCTGTACAATATCTTCTTTATTGTTCCACAAAAGAAAAATTAATATAGGTTTCGAACAACATAAGGTTGAGTAAATAATGACAGAATATAAATTTTTGGATGAACTATTTCTTTAGGGTCATGATTTGGGAAAGAGAAGCTAGCAGATCAATGTAAATGTTGAAATGATGAGTTCACACTTGATTTATGGGGCTATTGGTTAGTATAGACCAGGCATCAGTGCTTTCTGAAGTAATGAGATCTACATACATCAGTCTTGAGAGAAAATGTATAACTGTGGACTTTGACCTGTATAATGTTTGATTTTGTTTGGCGTCTTACGTTAAAAATCAGTCGAAACTCTTGGTTGCTTTTCACATCCTTACCTTACCATCATTTCCATCTCTCTTTCTCTCTTTCCTCGTCATTTATGCTTCTTTGACAGGCCAATGTGCTGCCAGTTCGGTGGGTTTTACGGTCAGCTAGAGCTCCAGAAGTTTGGCGCTCTCCGGTTTGCAGTTTATAGCACAGTCTGCAGGAGCCATTATGGCCGCCCCTGACTGGCCAGGCCCCAACAGCAATGCACAGTGGATCAAAGGCATTTACGCAATGATGTATTGAAGTTCCTGGCAATATTTGGGTTTCTTTTGTGACTTACCATGGTGTTTTGTCTCTTGGACAAATGTTTATGAAATATTATGTTGCACTTGGGCTGTAGATGTGGACCAGGTCGGCCAGTTATGTGCGCTGAAGTTTCGAAAATGCAGTAACAGAGCATCAAACCCCAGCAATGGATTGTATAGAGTGAGATCATAGCTAAAGCATGCTGGGATACCACAAATATCACCCACAGAGGGACCAGTAACGAACAACAGTGATCGCTAGATGAAAAAGCGCCCTGTTCCTTACTCTGCCATGAGGTTTACATTGAGTCGTGGTATAATCTGACGTTGCATAAGACACTGTTCTCCTGGAGTGACTGATAAAAACATTTCCTTAAATAAGAGCCTTTTGTTTAAGACACAAAGCAACAGAAAACCCCTGATTAGCTAGGTTGAGGAAAATGATGATCAATGTGTTTTGTTTTCCTGAATCAGTGGAGGGAAAGTCACATTAAATTAAAAACGCAATCCATTCATATAATGATTTAAATAAACCTCTTGTGATAAATAAGATTTAATTTCTGAATTAAAATTTATTATGGTATTTTTGGAGGTATGAAGTAAAAAAAAAACTCTTCTGATTTCACAATGTAGAAAATAAAAAAAAATCATTAATTGAATGTATTGATGTAATCTTTTGGACAAAAATTATTTAATGGAATGTTATTTTCATGTTCCTTTAGAAAACCTTTTAGAAAACTATGTTTAAAATAGAAAATGTTTCACTATGATTTATTTGGTTGCACCACATGACATATTTAAAGTAATTTATTATAAGCTTTTACTAAAAATGTAAAGCCTTTCTTAAAACCATACAAAAATCAAGATTAAGCACTTTTCTAAGTATAAAGAATGTGATTTTAAAAGATTTGTCTTTTCTTGAGCGTGAACATTCTTATTTCTCTTTGACCCTGATACTGTCATCTTATGTAATTCAGAAACCATGACCTCATAACAGCTACATATTACATAATTTAACAAAACATTGAGTATATGTCTGCTTAACAGCTGTCATTTACATTATCATCATCCTGTTTCCTCTGACCGAAGCTGTTATTTTAGTTACGCCGTTTAAAGTGCATGTCTTCCTTCATATGCGGCAAATACAGATAAATAGCTTTCATAAAGCTGCCAGCGCGATGGCATGCTTCAGATCTTCTTAAAATGTTCGGTTGGATGCTGGACTGTTCGGCTGCCCTCCAATCAGAAATACTGGAAGCCAAGGAACATAGAACAAATGCGTGCAGCATGTAGAGCGAACATTGCTTTTGCAGGTCCCCGTTGCCACGCCGCACCGTCTTTTCCATGGGCATCCGTCCAGTGGAAATGTTATCTGCACAAAGTCACAGCGCACATCACTCAAAGTCTCAAAGTATGAATAAAAGCAATTTAGAGCAGTTCAGGAATATTTGAACTCTGAGGGACTTTGGTTGAATTCAACAGGCCCTTGATGTCTGAAACCTGAGTTTGTTGTCCTTCCTGTTGCTTTGGCCTCATTGTACACTTGCTTTTCCAATAGGGAGTTCTGTGTTGTCCTGTAAAATAAGTTGTGGGTGTCACAACAGTTCGTAAACAGTCTCCTCACGTGGACAGAGGTGGGATCCTTCAGCATTGAAGCGTAGGAAAACCAGAGTGTGAGAGAAGGGGAAAAAGCTGAGACCTTGCAAGCACTTCTTTCCACAGGAAGTTAATTTAGGTGTGGCCCACGTGTGTCCTTCAAAGGAAGAAAATCAAAATAGGATGTTTTGCATGTTGCATTGGGGCCGACCAGAGCCAAAGCCTGTCACAGGCCAAATAGAGAACCAGTGAAGTGGAAACACAGGACAAAACAGATCCAAAAAAGTTGTAGAAGAGTTTTGATGGTAAAAGTGACCATGCAGCATTCTGCTAGTTGATTATTTCGTATGAATGAAACAGATGTGGAGTTTTGATTCAACAAGGTCCTAAACAATTCTTTAAATTCATTAGAGAAAGTATTTGACCTCTAGTATACTACAAATACTATAGACAGTACTATTTTTGATAACACATTTTTATTAGAAATAAAACACAATTACAATTTTGAGGTTTTCACAAAACAATTTGTTAAGTCCTAATCTAGTGATCAAAGCGCTTCAAATAGTAATCAAACATCTAAAATTAGTCTGAACCAGTGAAATGTGATATTCAAACCCATTCTGATTTGACATTTTTAAAATGATAATAAACATTATTATTAAAGGGTTACTCCACCCCAGGATGAAACTTTTGTGAATAATCACCCCGATGTTGTTCCAAACCCGTAAAAGTTTTGTTCGCATTCGGGAACACAATTTAAGGTATTTTGGATGAAAACTGGGAGACTTGTGACTATCCCATTGACTGCCAAACAATTACAACTATCAAGGTGTGGAAAGTAACAAATCATCAGAATACTCTATCTGTAATTAGTGGCTTAATCTGATTATGAAGCGACAAGGATATTATATATATGTATGCAAAGAAAAAAATAGCGACTTTCTTCAACAATACGTCTTCTCTGTGTTTCTCCATACTCCCAGTAGCTCCATTTTGATGATTATCCACTAAACTCACTATGTGTGCTGTTCTGTGTAAGGAGGGCAAAAGGATGCACTGTGTTTTTTTTTTTTTTCAAATCAAAGCGTAAATACTAGAAAACATTGACAGAAGAGCAAAGATAGATTGCGTCCTGCGCCCATTCTCCAAAATGGTAGGTTGACGTGGAGAAACACAGAGAAGACAAATTAAATGAATGAAAGTCTTGTCATTTCATAACATTCAGATTGAACCACTGATGGCAGATGGAGTATCGTTTTTCCTTCTTTTTTGGACCTTAACAGTGTTCATTACTTGGCAGTCAATGGGACAGTCACAAACTTTCTGGTTTTCTTCCAAAATACCTTAAATTGTTTGGAACGAGATGGGGGTAAGTGATTACGTTTTTGTTATGGGGTGGATTATCCCTTTAAGAAAGGCAGTAGAATAAGAGATGCAATGCTAACTTGCTAGGTGACTTTGCCCTGGAAACTTTCTCAAAGTTTTCTTTTTTGACCCTGTCGATTTTGTAGGTCCCAAATACCGTTTATTTTAACAAATCTTCCGAATGTTTACTGAAAAAAACTAAACGCCTAAACATTTAAATTTTCGCCAGTTGTTGGAAAATCCATTTGACAACAACATTTTGGAGAAATTGTTTCTTTCAATCAAAAGAATGATTAAGACAGTATTTCTACTGAAGTCTCTGAAGTCTTACAGTAACATAACAATCAATACTAATCAACATAACTCAAATTGACTGTTTGAGTCTCATACGATTCTCATACCAATTCAAAAGAAATGTACATCTCTTTGATTGCGAGTTAAACTAAATGGTTGCTTTGTATGTTAAGTACAAATAAATCAAATGTTTGTCTCACTATAAATTGGCCACAGCTTTGCATTAAATACTGTCAAGACTATTTTATTTCTGTTTTGTTCACATCTGCTGAACCAGGAACAGAAGCAAACATCACGAAAACGATCCGGTTCCAGTATTTTTTTACAAAATGGAATCAGTTCTGAATAAAAACTATTCCCCGTTTCCAACTCTAGTATTCACCTTGAAGCTAAGCCCAAGTTTTAAAGCGCAGTACAAACTTAGCACTGACATCACTGGAAATGCAAAAGAGTTTCAGTGCACTTTCAAACGGCTTTCTAGCCTTTACAGCCACCATCAGTACATTAAACTCTGTCATACTGTTGTTAAAGCACCTCAGATTGTTTAGAAAGACTTAAGTAATAATATTCACTGCTCATTAATAAGAAAGAACGATTGTCAATGAATTAGAGCAGTTGGCCAAACATGGAAGTGAGACCTGGTGAAATTTTCCAGCCCTTTAGTTTTCCGCACAAATACAATATGCTGTCCACTGCTTAGACCAAAACAAAACCCTCAAAAATATGATTTAATGATGAAAAATGATTTAATCCGAATCTCTTCCAGAATCAATCAGGAAATCGTGCTGGAAAGCTGAAATCCTGTCCTCTCTCGGCTCTTTGACTGACGGGATCAGGTTTTTCACACATTTGATACAACCCAGCTGAGGGTTGGTTAAATACATTGAAACAAACTTTCCATCTGTGTATGGAAATGTAATCACTATGGAAATAAACATTTGCTTTGGGAGGCAGTTTTTAAGGCTGTTCTGTTACCTTATCTGGGTAGAGGGTCGTAAGACAAACGTGTCGCTGCCAGCTGCCGCAAACATCACTGCTCTACGCCATACCGTAATCGCTTCGGTTCAATGTGGTTTCTATTAGTTGCGCTCTTATCGAGATATTGCAGAGCTCAGGCTGATGTTGTGCTTTGAACTCTGGTTTTGGAGGGCAGTGGGGCCTGGAGACTCGATAGTTGAAATGCGAAACTGTGACACACAAAAACTAGACGAATAAGGTATGTGCCGCCAGCTAAGTAAACTTCACACTGAGATAAAGCAGAAGAGGTTCAGAAAGAGCAAATCAAAGTGCCTGTCATGAAAGACTCTAGGAAAAAAATGTGAGAGAAGCGACACTTCAGCGCATGTCTTGGGTCTTGTTGACCGTGATTTATTAATTATTTTTAAGTGAGCACACTTACGCTGAAATTGCATCGCTGTTGGACTGTGTTGTCTGTTCGCTCTCTGTAGTGGAATATGCAGCTTTCGCACATCTTCGACACACTGTTCATTTTCTCGCTTTGCCGGTCATGGAACTAGAACAACATGACTGAAAAATAAATGGAAAAACCAAAAAGTTGGGAGGAGGGGGTGGGGGTACTTTCCTGTGGACTTTCTTTTGCCACATTTGGGGAAATTTTGGGTGATGTAATTATAATGCGCTGTAAGAAAACAAATACGTAGGTACTGCCAATTTTTGCCAGTAAATGCTTTTAGTCTATGGACATTCCCTATAACCCTAAAACATTCTAATACAAGGCATAATTCAAAATACAGTTAAAACACCTTTGAAAATCAATTTGAACACATTACACCAGTGCATACAGAGGTGTACATTAAGTTATCAATAATGTAAATGAATTACACTATTTCAGATTTCTATAAGGCCTACATTTTTCTCATAATTTCTGTATACACATTTTGTTGAAAAGGTTCATTAATAAAATTTAAAAAAGAAAAAAAAAATCAAAGCTGTCAACTACTTCAAGTCATTTCTCCTCAGGTGGCGTAAAACAAACAAACAAACAAACCAAAAAGTCAACATGACATTTAAAAGCCAGGACTTTATATAGACTATAAATTAAGAGCTACTGAATGAATCAATATCTCCTTCTCCTCACAGTTTCTCTTGTTTTTCTTGTGTGTTGTTTTGGTCCATCTGTTTACCGGCTTCCCCATCCCATAATTTCCCTCTGCCCCTATGGAGGGAAATTCCAGACTTCACATTTAATCGGTTTCAAACACATTCACCTGCTTTGGCAGAGTGATGACCAGATTCAGTCCAGAGTTGTGTGATTGTGTGTGTTTTCCCAAGCAGAGTTCTTATACACTTGCGAGCTGATGGTTGCAATTGGAGCTATTCTGCGGTATCATTATGTTAGTGAATTTGGCAGCTTTACATCTCAGCACCAGTCCCTCTGAGGGAGATGCTTAAATGCTAAATATTTCTCACAGTAAGAAAAGAGACCTGACATATTAGATGAGACGACGGGTTTCAGCCATTCCAGAGTTGGACATCCTGGCATTTCCATTCTAAACGCTTCCAGAAATATATCTGGAAAAGCAATTACTGGTAGTTTTTATTAATAACTTCAACAAATTTATTCTTTTGCTTTTGCTCATACTTAGGGTTGGGGATTTGAACAAGAGACCCTAAGCATTAAAATTTAAGTCGTAACTCATCCCGCACGTGGCTGCGGACATGAATGAAGCCAAAACATTTTTTAATATATATTTCAAGGTTGTTTTTTTCTGTTTCTTATTGTAAATATTATGAATTATATTTTATTTAGGGTAAAATCTGAAAAATTGAAACATGTTTGCAATTGAGATGATTTGGAAAATAAATTCTAATTATAAGGTTTCCTTATTTTTAAGGGAGTCGCACCACATGTCATTTTACAACTGAACAATGCCAAAAACCTTTGGATGTTTCTGCATGTTGTTTGGTTACACCACATGACTTTTGTTTTTAAATCAAAATGTATTATATGATAATCATTTATTAATATTTTATTATCATAAATAACAATAACGTTATTAATATAAACAACAACAATGATAATAATAATAGTACAAGATTATGCCAAAATAATTGGATAAAGCAGTTTAATTGAATTTGTATTATTTTAAATAGAATTTTTAAATGTAATATTATTATTATGTATTTCATTTTTATTATTTAATTATTTGTTGTAATTTATTGTAAAAGTATCATATTATGAGTGTATGTGTGTGTGTATACAGTATGTATATATATATATATATATATATATATATATATATATGTAAATATACACAGCGACAAAATAATCTAAAACAACAAAAAAGAAAAACAAGAAAAAAATAGTGTGTGTATCTGTCACAGTGGATTCCTTCCAAATTGTCTCGACACAAATCGTTCTGGGATCTAATGAGTACCAGGGTGGAAAAGAGTTCCTGCTTTGACGCCAGCCGTCGCCGTTACCGTAGACTGATCACTGGTGTGGAGGACTTGGTGCGATTTGTCCATTAAACAGCTTCAAGGCCTCTCAGAGGATCTGCTCTCACTTTACTGTAGCTGTGCACACATTATTTTCTCATTAGCCCGGGCTCTGCTGTATTTATGTCAACATTCTACTGTGACTAAACCTATTTTCCGACAATAAAAAAACGGGTAAATCTGTGTCACTTATCTTCATTCAACAATGTTACAATTATACAGACATTCAATTCTTATGTGTTGTTTTTTAAACTTCTCCAAGGAGGTTCTGCAGGCCTTTCGGAACAATCTGCACTGACAGGAAATGTCCCAACGGGTCTTCAAAACATCCTTCTTTTTGAGCGATACATACAAACCCTTTCTCGGCTCACCCCGGTACTGTATTGTGTGGCGGTAACACAAGAAATCCTACCGGAGGGAGTTTCGGCTCAGCGATTGTGTAAGTTTTTCCTTGTTGACGAATGTATTCCATCATTTGCTCGCTTCTTGGTAAATTGGTTGTGATGTGGTGTTGGTCAGGGGCTGACTGGCGTCAAAACAGCATCTTTCAGCAGGTTTGAAAGACAAAGAGATGTTTTTGCAGTCTTTCATCAACACTTCATCTTTCACAGCACTCCAAGGTTCCTTGACGGATGAAGCGCAACATGTCAACAGCAGGTTTACACGCTCACACAAACAGACCTACGTGTACCGGCGCCGAACACACAAACACATATTTGCATGAGACCACAAACACGTCGACGCTGAGTGATGGATATGGACACACTGCTGTTTAGTCCCTCCTCAAATCAAAGAGCACACACACACACACACACAATACTTGGACCCGTCCAAGGCCTGAGGAGGGAAGTCTGTATGTCATTTGCTTGCTGGATCAGTTCGGCCAATAAACTGGCTCGTAGCTTTGATTCTTCACTGGCACGTGAGAGAGGAACGAGAGAAATAGTCCAGCCACGTGCGACGGCACTGTAACTCTGCTCAATATCACACATTGAAAATATGCACATTTTTTCTTGTGTTTCCTTGTTTCTTTCTTTTTCTTCCTTTTTTGGCCAGACGTCTCGACGGACTGTCCCTCCATATGGTAATTTTCTCAGCTTAATCTGTCTTCTAAGCTGGCGACAGTATCTTCATAAATGTATGAAATCAGAAATATTCAGTAATTTAGATTGCTTATCTGACAAAAATATGATTTTGTTTATTATAATAGGAAATTAGCATTACATAGAAATACATTTCGAAAACAGTAACAATCATTAATCTGTGGAATAACTATAGTATATGAACCATCTATCTATCTATCTATCTATCTATCTATTTATCTATCTATCCGTATATGTTCCTCTCTGCTCCTTGCGTGCCAAATTACCAAGCAACTGTACTCAGAGGTAATTGCTTCCATACAATGAAAACACCTGGGTGAAGTGAACGCTCCCCAAAACAGGCACAGTGGAGACGTGTCTCTCAGTAACTGCTCTTAAACACGGATAAACAAACAATCAGGCACCCAGTCATTATCTTACGGGCAAATGTGGACTAAAGTTTTTGTGCTTTTGTTGTACTTAAAGTGTGCTGAGCACCCAGCATGTCAAAATTAGTGCACAGCAACTAATAACAGTACTCAGTTTGGCTGTACATGGTTGAATGTCACTGACAAACTGATCTGTGTAAATACAGAGCCCCCTAGTGTCAGGAATGGTTTGCATATTACAAATGAACTTCAATAAGTGATGTGCATAAAATATTTGAATAATTAATCAAATACATTGCATATGTATTTACAGTCAGGTAAGCACACTGTTATAGGTCCGGTGGTTAAACACTTTTTCCAACCGCTGCTTTCTTTTACTTTATATACTTTGCTTCAGTGCACAAATCCACCTTTTAAAAACTAGGCTCTTTATGAAAATTCCCGAATGTTGTGAAAAAAGCTCCGCTCCACTTATGGTTTGCAGTGATGGCTAAATCAACTTAACGGATGGGTTGCAGTCTCAGCAGAGTACAAGAGCAGAGGAAAGCAGGATGGAGAGGATGCGAGTAAGATACATCATTCACCTGTGCATTAAAAATTGTCTTTCAGCACCACATCCTGTCACCATTCCAAACAGGCTTTCCCAAACTTTCCAAAGACTCCCACCGAGCTCAATCAGTCACACATCTATCGCCACATGCACGAAGAATGCTGAAGCGTGTCTGTCGGGGGGTTAATCAATGCATAGGATGCACACTGAAAACACATCTGTCCACACTTGTGAAAAGTGACTACGGATCAATCACACATGTGCCTAGGTTTTGATTGCTGGCCCAAAAAGCAAGCCTTGCCTCAAGGATTTCACTGTATCCTCAGCTGTGCAAACTCAGCATTCACAGCCTTAACTTCTGTGAGTCGAGATTCAGACATGTGCACAATGCACATCAATCAACAAACGAGAAGGCAAAACATCTCCAAGTTTTACAAATAAACAGCCGAGGGAATGCGGTCGCTAATCCTAGCGCTAAGGGTGCGATGAGTCAGCTTCGCCTTACACCCCACGACATTTTCATGCCACATAAATGAATGATTCACCCGTGCAGTTGCCATGGTGAATATTCCACTTTCCCACACACCAATTTGATGTCACTATCCACTTTTATCGGTGGGTGATTTGAAACACAGCCACTTCTCAGCCACTCCCGGCTTGTGTTGTGCATGCGTTTCCATGGCTCTGCTGTAATGGTTCACAGGGGGAGTCGGGTTTCGGATGGGGGGCTAACTGTAAGCGTGTTGTGGTTTTGGAGGTCCAAGCAACATTTCTTGCATTTCATCCACTGGAGGCAATTGCCGGCTGGGGCTAGCGCTGAGTGAGGGCTCAGATCAGCAACATAAGGCCTGCCATTTTTCCAGAATCACACAACAGCTGAGTTACTTAAGGTTTTCATGAAGGATGAGGACAGAGAGTTGGCTCATAAGATATCCCAAGGAAGCTGCCTCACCATTTCCACATAATAGTGGCTCTCCTCTTGAGAAGCGGGAGATTCCCTCTTTCTCTTTTTCTCCATCTGTAAGGGCTAAACTCAAAGCTCACATCACAGGCATTGTACATCCAAAGGTTATGTCACTCGTTCCATGGCAGAGTTACCTTATATGCCCGGTACTGGCTAAGGGATTTCTTTTATTGATGCCACTTGTTGAGCATCTTCTGGACAACATTTGAAAAGAGTTGGCAGAGTGAGGGAAGAAGAGAAGGTTAGACAGCACAAAAGAACAGAAAATGGGAGATAAAAAGGTGTCTGAGGAAACCTTATCCACTTCTTGACCTTGACTTCATCTCAAGAAAGGGAGTAATTGGACCATTTGAGGGAAGATCTGAAATGACTTTTTCCACAGTCGTGGTCAAACCAGTATTGCATAACTTTGGCTTGGTGAGATGACACTGTGAACCAGGTTAAGTTTAGCATGTGTAATCATGCATCACATTTCCCTAAATGTAATTAATCAAGGGGACCTGCCTGAAAGACGAAATCCATGTACTTTTGGGAAAAGTTCCATTGTGCCCTTGAACAAGGCACACAAGTTCAGTCAAGCTGCCCCCACCAATAAGTCTAGTGAAAGTTGCGTTAGGATGGGTGTGTCAAAACTTGCTTATGAAGGGCCATTTTTTTGCGCCAAATCAATTCAGTTCCAAATCTTTACAAACACCTAAAACTGCTAATCAAGTTGTTAGGATTGTTCAATAATTACCAAGTTCATACTTCTCACAAAACACATGTGAGAAGTGGAATAGGAATGATGCGACATTACATGGGAAACAGGAGTTGTTTATTGAAAATGGACATTGGGATGAAATTAACAGTGCAAGCTGTATGCACAATTCAATTCAATTCAAATTACATTTCAAGAGTTCACGCTTTACTTGTAATAAATAATAAAGCAAATTTGGCGTGCTGTCTGGGGAGCGAGCCGGGAGAACGATGAACTCCGAACCCTAA
>JAUYWG010000060.1:9835692-9864840 GCA_034779775.1 Enteromius afrohamiltoni | reverse complement strand
TTTATGGTGAGGGGAGAAGATTTGATTGGGTGCAGTAAACAAGGGATGATTAGGTAAACGGGCTGCCGGCCGTGTGCAATTACTTGTTCAGCGTTCTCTCGAAATAAGTTATAAGTTATAAGCAGCTTTACACCAAAGTAATGTATATGTAGTAGTAGCTTGTACATGTATATATGGCATAGATGTGAGGTAAAGATCAATTAATGACGTAATTGAACAGACAAAGAACATTATAAATTACTAGCAGAATTCGGTAGTGCTGTGTGTTGTTTCAGGGTTGGCATCATTGGACGTCCTCTGTGGGGTTTGCATCATCTGAAGTCCTCTGTGGGGTTGGCATCATCTCTTCTTAAGTGTTCTGGATCCAAACTGGAGCATGTGCAATGATCTTGATATTTCTTGTGTCTACACTTTTCTTAAAGCCATGTTGGTGGTGCTCTTTTTTTCTGGTGACCTCAACCCATGCCTTGCTCTCTCATTGGCTGTAGCTTGTCACGACACGTAATACCCCCTAATACCCCTATTATAGCATACTACATATTTTTGGTGTCAACAAGTCTCTTTGATGCCTTGCTGTGCAGTTCATACATAAAGATTGCAGAGCGCTGATTACCAGCTGATTTGCCCTTGAACACAGTGACCTGCGGGCAAACTTGTTATTTGGCTGCAAATAAAATTAGAGGCCCTCCTGGAGGTCTTAAAGCTAAATAGCCTTTTTTATAATATCTGAGAGTATTGTAGGTGTAGGAACTTCATCATACATCTGGTGCAATGTGCAAGTATTTTTTCCAAGTTTCAACCTGACACAGTTATCATTACTACATCCTGCACCATATTACTACATCCTGCACCAAATAACCACAAACTCTTAATGCATAATTCCGTGTTAGTGTCACATAATCATCGAAACTTGCGTGATGGGCTCACGTAAAAGATTACAATGTAATTCAGAGACAGGCATCATCCGTGATCCACCAGAAGTGTCCTTACATCAGCCTTGGTTGTAAAATTATATTAGCTCTCGTGTATCTCGTAACCGATCGCGTCATGCTGTTGTGAAATGTTATTGGCTGTTGTGTGTCTGCTGATCGATTTGCGTCATTCGACAGAACGATAGTGTATTTTGAATAAGAGTCAACGCGTTAATGGAGCGGGGATAATTTCAGCAATTAAAACCTTGTATTTTACTCTCTTCTTCACATAAAGACATTGTGTGGCTTCAGAAGGACTTGAAATGCAACAACTTGTTTATAATGTTTTTTTTTTTACTGCTTATGGTCAGTTTTTGCAATAAATACCTGTGACTGCGCTTTTATTGTCTGTCTGTGTTTTATATTGTTCAGATGTGGGTAGGTTTAGGGTAAAGGTGGGGCTAGGTGCTACAATAAATGTATACATTTTATATAAAATGAATCCCGTTATCCTTGAGTGGATCATGGCTGATGCCTGTCACTGGATTACATTGTAATCTTTTACGTGGTAGTATCACGCAATTTTCGGTCATTACGTGATACTAACACAGAAATATGCATTAACAATTTGTGGTTATTTCACCCGCATTTTGCAAAGACAATTGCCACCTAGTGTCTTCAGGAAATGGTATTACAGAGAACAACCAAATTAATGTAAAGATGTCAAAAATAAAATAGTAAAAAAGTAGTATATGTTCCATGGTGTTGGATATCTAGTTTCTTGCTTCTAAGTGCCTTAGAAGAAGTCTTTAATACTATAACTCATATATTTAATACAATTAATCAGCAAACTTTGGCAAATTTGGTTCTCCCTGAAATTTTTTTGTAGAATTAACATGTAAGATCTGACAGTCTGAATTGACCTGTAATTCCTACAGAACTTCCCAATTTTGTGTTCAATATGCATCAGTGAAAATATTGTAGGTGGGTATGTTGTCTGGATCAAAAAAATAATTACTAATTAATTACTAATTAATTACTAAATTAATTACTAAATATCCTAGCAGGGGGGTGGTATAGTAAATTGTCAACTTCTGGTAGTTTCCAAAAATGTAATTTTGTAACCTGTGTGGAGTCTGTGGACATGCTACCTAAGGTTAAGACTGCTTCAGAATAGGACTTTGGATTTATCCCACTGGATAAAAGCATTAGGGGAATGACAAATTAGTTAATAGCCGCCTCCTTCAGCTTGAGCAAGTGTATTTAAGGCAACTTGTCATTGAGTAAGCTTTTGGCAGATGCCTCGTAGCAGTAAGAGTAAGAGCAAACATTATCTTAAGTACCTGAAGACAGTGCAGAGGTTAATCTGGCAAACAATCAGAGTATCTAAAAGAGCTTTTCATAGAAAATCAAAATAAACATACAAACAAATTACTTAACAAAAGATTACTGAAACCTTCACTGCAAATAATATTTGTTCCAATGCAACTTCTAAAGCAATATGCACACAACTGAAGTTAATATCTCGTGTGTACAAAGTTATTTATTGACTATTTTTTTTTTGACGAATTGTAAAGTATGAAATAAATCAAAACAAGGTGTGCACTATTCTTTATTCTTAAAATAGAACTTGTGCTGTGACCACCATGAAAATCATTGTGGAAATCAATAATATTAAAAATATACATAAATAGAACAATCTGTTGTGATAATGGACATTAATATTTAGAATATATAACTTTAATACACTTGTGTGTGTGTGGCAAGTGTTTTACAAAAGTAGAAAAATGAACAGCAGAATAGTCACTAAACACAAAACACAATACTAAAAAAAACATTGGATAGGTAAAATCAATTTAGAAATTTTAAATTGAATATTCTTAGTCAATAAGCTGTGTTTTCGCAAAATAAAAAGCCATCATGAGGGCCAAATGTTGAATTTGCAAATCTAAATATGGAGCTGTTTTTTTCTGTTTTCTTTAAAATAGTATAACTATTGCAAAACGTTCTCTCTTCAGTCAGTCCGTGTCTTAGGATACAAGAAATTATGTCCCATGTTGCAAATATAAAGAAGAGTAACAATCAAAGAGAAGGCACTGACAAATGAAAAACCATAAAAAAATAAATATAGGCTTTCCATTAAAAAAGAGAGGAACCAACATGGACCCGGACGTGTGTTGCGTTATCTTGTGTGGTCAAAAATGAGTGTTTATGTAAATAGCCTTGACAATGTAGCAATAAATCAGCCCATCAGTAAAAACAGTAAACATAATCACAAATACATCGTTTTCCTACATTAGATCACAATCTGTCAATCCATCGTTGCTATGGTCGCACGCTCATCCATAAAAGTTTAAAATGAAAAGTCCATTTACATCTCCCTGCAAAGTCCAACACTGCAGAAGAGGACCTCTTCTTGAATTCAAGAAAAAAGGCAAGTGTCTGTTGAGCAAAAGGATGATCAGAATTACGTTAAGCATTGTTAAATTACAGGTGCAGATTGCATTTATTATATCCCAAATGTTTTTTTATACAAGGCTATGATATTTTTAAAAAGAAGTACCTTGGGTTTAGCGGTTTGCAGCTCTAATTGGAAGAACTCTCTCTTCTAGCATCAAGCGCCCTATAATAAAGACATACAACATAATCAGTACACAGATGAACACAAACCAATAAAACTTCACTCATTACGATGACTGTCTGTTTTAATGTGACACTGAATCAAGTAAGGTTATAGCTATTTCTGTCTTGACTGACGGCTTGAATTGAACTCTGGACTGAAACTTTTCTGCCAGGCTTGAGTCTAAGAACTAAAGAATGTTCTTGGTTTGCTTTCAGACATGTATTATGTGATCTTTTTTTACATTTATATATGCGTATACTTCTGTTTCCACGTGTTAGTCTCGATAAAGCTGTTCCAAAACCTAGTAACCTGCCTCCTGTCTACGGCCTAAATAAAAGGCATACTAAGTTAAAGGGCAAATTCTAATGTTAGTCATGGCTTAAAAAATTATACTAGCTTAAAAATACACTGAGTAAAATAGTAAAATAAAATGTATTTTATTGAACTATTTTGATTGATACTAAATTTGTCTTCCTTCGTCTGCCATCTTGGATGTATTTATGTTTTTGCTTATATATTTTTTTTCCTGCCATAGAACTTGGCAATAAGAATGCAGCAGATTTAGGTCGCTTACCCTCACATCAGTAGGTCACCTACAAAGACCTAAAATGCCTACTAGGTAGGCAGCTCAATAGGTTTTGGAACACATCCTGAGTGTGTGTGGCCTGGCTCCAAACTCCAGTGAATGATCTGCCCTGTGCTCGCAGCTGGTATGACAGTTAACCATTACTCAGTCCCAGCATTCATTTTTCAGTCTGGTACTCTCCACCTGTCTGGAATTCTATACGGCACCTGGCACAGGTAGAACACCCACGAAAGGCCTGCTGTCTGGATTTGTCCTGCCATGCTATTGTTGCGCAGAACATTGAGCTCTTTTGAAGACGTATTACCTACCATTGCACAAAGAGTTCAATCCAATTCAGAGTTCAGAGACTGTCTCGAAAAGACATTTCTTCATGATACAAAATAAACAAATCCGTGCTTTTCAATGGCATGAAAATAACTTTTAAAATTTAGTATTAAATATTGCTCTTGGATGTAAGCAGTGGCATCCGTTTTAAGTGTTTAAAACTGCCTCTATACATTTTAACATCATATGAACCTGTCAGTGATCCTTTTTGTCACTTTACAGCGCTTTGTGTCACCTGTTTTGCCAGTGCTGCAATTTAAAGTCTTGGCAATCTTTTTGACGCAATGTGACATTTTGAAATGTTCCTTTAATTACAGTTTCAGAGTTTAGTTTCAAAATGGCTACAAAACAAATGCCTGTAATTTTAAAGCAATCTTTTAGGTGTGTTGGATTAGAGGTTGATAGATATATAGGACAGACAACAGACAGACAGACAAACACAGATAGATAGATAGACAGAAGTTTTTCGACCCCTGTTCTATAGAATTTATTGATTTACGTTTATGTGCACCTGAGGTCATGCTTTACAGAAAGACAAGGGAAGTTCGCTTTCCAGTAAGTGATGCATTTAGTGGTTTTGCAGTCTGTTATTTGGCTCAGACCTTTTACTGGCTGCCACAGTGCATGTTAAAGAACAGTCCTAAGTTCAAAACAAGTTAAGGTCTGTCTGCAGCATCTGTGATATGCAGTCCATTATCACGTGAAGTAATTCTGACTCGTCCATCAGTTTTTAAAAACAAAACAAAATGGTGTTTATAGCAGCTCATATTGTTTTTAAAATAGAAATCTTCCATACAGAAATGCGTTATTGAAAATGTAAATTGTTTATCCTGAGCAGATGTCTTGCCCTATAGACTTTCAATGTACGTGCACAACTGTAAATGCATGTTTCGCTTATTTTTACAACTGAAGGACGAGCCAAAATTACTTTCCATGATCATCGACAATTTTCACAGATGCTGTCCGGTCGGTTTAGGTTATAAGCAACCAGAGCATTCTGATGGTGTGTGCCAGGTCCATTGTCATCAGTTTGTGTTAGTACAAACACTTACACTTGGTGTTGTCGGACAAAATCTGCAAACTGGCGATCCTTGGCATACAGCTCGATAATTCGAATACGGTCCTGGATTTCCTGTTGTGAGAGCAGGAAGGTGAAAGAGGGAGAAAAAGACAGTTATATAACAAAAGAAAGTGACCTCTTTGCACTAGCCTTTATTTTAATTCTAGATGTCTAGACCAACTCTAGCACCAACAGCAAAGGTGAGACACAACTCTTATGAAGGATTTCTTCAATTACAGGCACTTTTACATCATAGACAGACAGACAGACAGGTAGATAGATGGATAGATGGATGGATGGATGGATGGATGGATGGATGGATGGATGGATGGATGGATGGATGGATGGATAGATAGATAGATAGATAGATAGATAGATAGATAGATAGATAGATAGATAGAATAATTAAATAATTACAATTTGACATATAAATAGTTGTATTTATTTAATATGAAAAAGTTGTGTAGTTAGTAGGTGAGTAAGTAAATATTAGTTCCTGACCTACTAACTTTACACTAGATGTTTAATGGATTGAAGAAACAAGTGAATAAAAATAATTTAGCCTCTTAAACTCTTTAGTGCATTCGGTTCTGTTACATAAGAAATGTGATTTATCTGCCTATCAAGTATTGTTTTCCAAAGAGGACATGCTTGACAATTCTCCATTGTTCAGATTTGCCAGAATATTCTCCATTGCAAGCATATATCATTCAAGCAGACTATGACAGTTTCATTGCTACAGGGAACAGTGCTTTAGTTGAAGGACATCGAGTGTTTTTAGGAAGGTTTTTGAGGAATATTCTATGCAAACATGTGGCACAGTGAACGCTATTAAAACACTAAGTGAGGCTGCAGACCACTTGCGTAAACACACACAGCTGAACAGTTCTACGGACAGTGTGTACTGTGAGCACCTGGTTATTTGTGTAATTATCAGCACACTCTCATGGCATTTCGGAACTATTTTACGACTTTTATGTTCATTCCATTCATGCTTGATCTACTTATGCCTCATTTGGTAGTAAGGTTTAGAGGTGAATCTTATTCAATTTAAAAAATCATAAAAAATTGTATGTTCTCATACAAATAACATACAAATTCTTACTAAAGTGCCTACGGAGCTCCTTAAGACACATGGTGGTGGGAAAATTCTGGGTGAGTGGGAAAAATTTGGGGTAGGAGGAAAAACTATTTTTTTATTTACGAAAGGAGGCAAATATTTTGCGAGAGAATGCAAAGTTTTGCTAGATAGCGTAAATATCCTTGCGAGGGAACGCAAAAACTTTGTAAGAGAACGCAAAAGATTTGAAAAACATTTTTTTCCTTCCACCATGTCCCTCTAGGGGCTCTGTAAGTGCCAATTTGTAAATTGTTATGTTTTCTAATTAATTTAGTTTATAATCAATTTAGTTTACTTTTAGTTTATTAAAAGCTTAATTGTGGAAAAATACTTATTTTTATGCCTTTGTACAATCTACTTTTCCGCATATAATAGTTAGGTTTAGGGATAGACAATCATGCATACATCTTCGTAAAAATCGTAAAAATAACACAGCGCAAATTCATTAGAATTACCCCTTGTAAATAGAGTATGTTTTCTAATCAGTTCAGTTTATAAACAGTTCAGTATATTGCACTTTTATTGACATAGCTTTACTGTTTTTGCGTTAATCTAATTCTACAAACTACTTCTGTCTTAGTTTACAGTTAAGGTTAAGGATGAACCCTGATCTTACTTTTTTCAAAAAATGACATTGTACAAATTCATACAAATCATCACCTTGTGAAGTAGTCATGGTTTATCATTCAAATCATAATCAATTTAATATATTGCACTTTTATTAGCTTTATTTTGACAACAACTGCTGCACTGCTGTAACTCGCATGACTTTTGATAACTGATGTACTTTTATATAACAAATATGTATTTTCAACCATTTTTCAACAGAACTATCAACAATCAGGTACAACATACCACATTAAGTTAGCTTACTTCCATCCCACAAAACTTTAATGTGCATGCCAACAGATAACACACCTCTTTCGTAAGTTCACTGTTCTCATAAATGTGTCGTATTTCCTCACTGCTGAAGTCTGTTGAGGTCTCAGCACTGCCAGTGCTATAGGCAGGGGCATCTGTGTAGCGGCGGTAGTACTGATTATAACCTGTAGTTGTTTCGCTTTCAAACATGGGATTGTACTTTGTAGCTCTTTCCAGAGATGGCACGTTCTCTGAATATCTGTGGAAAAAATGTTGGGAAATAAAAGTCTGATTAGGGACTGCAGCATCAACACTTTAGAAAATAATCAGCCTTGGTGCTTATTTGGAAAAACAACAGTTTGAATCTAATCCCAAATGGATGGGTTGTATCTGGGATCAAACATGCCCTTGGCATGAGTTCATAGAAGGAGCAGATCTTCCCACCTATTTATATCTGCCCAAGGGTCAGATAGTGGAGCCACGGAAAAAGTGAGTGGATTATCTCTGGGCGAGTGAGAGCGGCTCAGTGTTCTGACATCCCGGCATTCATTCCTCTATAACCTGTTGATCAGGATCACTGACAGATCCCTTGAAGAGACGTTTCGTCATCTTACGTCTGCCAGGATTTCCCTGTTTGCCCTAGCGCTAGTGAAGCAAACAGGTTTAGGTCTACCATGTTTATGTTTACAGGCAAAGTTTAGATGTAAAATAAATGTATAATTTAAGTATTTTTATGCATATTTAAATTAGGGTTAGGGTTAAACTAATTTAACATTTGAATATTAAAGCCTGTTCACACCATGCACGATATCTATGAAGATCAAGATAACGATAAACATATAGATCTAAAAATCTTTTTCAATATTAAAGAATAGCAGAGTCCACACCACAACTTTAACGATAAGGTCACAGAGAAACTATATAATTGGAATCACATTCATAATGATATTATCCAGCTGACATACATCCAATCAGAATCCATCCTGCTATAACGAGCTCGAGAATTTAAAGTGGCAGACTTGTGTGCACTTAGAATAAAGAAACAATATTGTTCACTGTTGTGGACGCTAATATTATACTAATTCAGTCACAGTTGTGTTCAAGTACTATTAGGACGTTCATACACATGAGCTGACAAGTTGTAAAAACAACATCAGATGCACTAAAATCGCTTTAGTGGGAACAAAATGGCGACTTAACTTTTCATCTATAAAATGATGAATAAAGAATGTGTATCATTGCACTTTTGCTTTTTAGATTATATAAATTGAATAATTAAATGTTATATGCTAATTATACAATAATAGTTATATAGTTTTATTGTACATTACGAAAAAAGTCATTTGATTAATTTTAACAAATTTACTGTCAATACAGATGTTGCATATCTATAGTCTTTTCCAACATTTCAACTCTGGGCTAAAAGAAAATATTGTAATAACGTATTAAGGACTTTTTGGTGGTGTTAATGTGCATTGAACGTAAATATGTTCTATCCTACATGACTTAAATGCACCATAGAAGTCCAAGTACTTTTTGGTGGACACTGTATGTTATCTAGAGCTGATGGATAAAAAAAAAAAATCATCATCTATTGTTATCATTAGGACGTATCAGATTTAAAAACTAATGAAAGGAACAACTTGTCCAAAAATTGTAATTGAACCAACCTGCCCATGCCTTTGTTTCATTTTGCCCAGAGCATTTGTTTCATAACAACCAGAAAGAACATATTGTGTGTTCCGGCTTATTCGTACAAGGTCATAAAAAATAAAAAAATACACACGTTTGGGCCATAAAATATTGCAGTGCGCTCCATATGTATGTTCCAGAATGCAGTGCTTTCAAACAGTCACAGCTGAGAATATTTGGTTCCTTTTCAACCAGGTGAGGAAACCAAATGTCATTTAACAAGTTGCAATATGCACCATTAATTTTCTTTTGGGGCCTCAGAGGAAACTCAAATCACATTTCAGAGTGCTTGTATTTACAGCGTTCATTCAAAACATTGACAGAATGCTTTAAAAAGGCCATTTAGGCTTCACATGTGCACCGCAGAAGTCATTCAAATGAATTGAACCGTTATTAATCATCCACAGAAGATTTGTAGTCCACTAAGGAGTTCTGCATGTTCTGAAGTTTAAAAAAAAGACATAAGCTTCTAAATTTCTTCCAAAAATATGATCTTATGATTTATTTGGAGCAATTAAAGTGTGTTTGTTATGCTGCAAGCACAGTTTGTACCGTAAAGGGTTTTCTGAATCATCCGCGTCGTACTGGTCTCGCAGAGTCCTGGCGAGGAAAAAGATCACACCCGAAGCCACGAGGAGGAACCCAGCGACTGAGGCGATGGCGATGCCAACCACCAGTGGTTCTGAAACATACTCCTCACAGTGTTCACCTCGATACCACCAGTTTTCACCAACTCGACACCTAAGAACAAAGGTGAGTGAATTCCATTTTTGGCTGCGTTGCTGCTTTAGGAGATTTTGTACAGTACACACCTGCAAATGGCGCCCTTGCCAGGTATGATGTCACATTTCCCATCATTTTGGCAGAAGTCTTCCTGTATATCGCAGATACTCTGACATGGCAGACCATCTACGCTAAAATAGCCAGCGTTACAAACGCACTCTGCCTCGCCTGACCAGCGGTTGACTAAACACTGGGAGAACTCATTACACGCTTGGAACTTACATGGATCAGCCTGGTCACCTACCAGAAAGAAAAAGACCTATTATAGATATGCATACACTTTTACAATAAACAATATATATATATATAAAAAATTGATAACTTACTGTTATTATAATAGTAATAGTAAGCACATGTAACATGTAACTTAAAATAAATGCTGGCAATGTTTTCAGCCAAAAAAATTACATTTTTATTATTATATCTATTTATTTATATATTTTCTACAAATATCATGATTTTGACATTGTTACAATAATGACATTTATTACCTGACATTTTACACCTTACATGGTTTCAAATTTAAAAAAGGAGTGGAGTATGTATTTTTTTTATTTTATAAAAATTAATTAATTATTACAAATTTTTGTATCATTCTGAAAGAAAGCTGTATTCAAGTCATTGTTTATGCAATTTGATTTTTTTTTTTTTTATAATAACTCAAACAAATATCCAAACCAAAACATAATGTTATAAATTTTTCTGATATAAAATTACAACGGAATACAATGACGTTACACGTTTGGATATCAGTTGATAAATGTGACTTTGCTGCAATTGCTATATAAGCATTATTACAATTCATTACAAATGTGACGTCAAAACAAAGATAATTTTCTGATTTCAAAGGCATCAGCAGTTGGTCATTAGAGATGTGTGTTGACAAAGGAGCTCAGAGAGAATTTACAAAGGGACACAAACAAATATGACTCACTTGCCTGACGCGTTGAGCTCTGCACGTCTCACTAGAATAAATCACCTCTAATCTGTCTGCAGTACAGAATCAATCTCTTATCACTCATCCTAACAAGGCCTAATGTTCTCCAAAGTCAGACTGGAATAAGCCTAACCTTGTGTCCTCTACCATAGAAGAAGCCTGCTCAATATTGCTTAAAATGCCAGAGATCTACCATTTTGGAGGCATGCCCACAAAATGCAACCCTTCTTCTATTCTGGCCCTCAAGTATTATATAAGATATTTTTCACCCATCACCCAATGCCTGTTAAATTGAAAATTCTTCAGTAGCCTTTTATTACTATAATCGATTGATGAAATGTTTCTCTTTCCAGTCATATTCTGGCTCCTGTAACATATATGAGTCACAAAGTCTCCATTGAGCACATAAAAAATGTACTAAACAGCAAAACAAAACAATTGTTACTCCTCCATTTTGGCTTAAAATATGATAAATGAAACATAAGCAGTGCACAACTGTGAAAGTATATAACAAATAGTCCTTAATCCCAGTCGTGACTGGTGCTAGTAATTTAAGGATTTAAAACGACTTTGAATTGGCAGCAAATTCATAATATGGCAGGCATTCTGCCCTTTAAAGAATCAAATAATGTTTAGTGAATATTATTGGTGCCAAAAATGTGTTTGTGTTTTCATGTAACATGTAAGTTCTTTGACTTACCTGATTCAACATCCAATGAATACTTGTCTATTGCAAGATTCATAGTTTGGTAAGCAGTATTGCAGAAATCCTCCAGGATAAGGTAAACTGCTGTTGTCACACCATGGGGAACTGGCTTGCCGAATTTCATCCTGCTGTTTACAACAATGCTGCCATTCCTGAAGTTCAAGATCTCTAAATTCTGAAAATTGCTGAGGTTGGACTGTAGATATGGTACAAGCTAGAAAAAAAATAAAACATATTCCAGTGAGAAGCATTACAAAGCCACGCATACCTAGTTACCATAATAGAAGTCAAGAAGGTGACTGAAGTCAATTATCTCATTAGTTAGGGTTCATAAAGACAGCTATACTAATGGAGTTAACGGATAGTATGCAAAGCCTCTAACAAACTCTCCAAATGTTTTACAACAACAAACATCAACAAATTTAAACTGAAATTGTCCTGTGAGTAATCTTAGTACTTTACAGCACATTTAACAAACTAACAAATATATCTTACCAGCTCCATAAATTGCTGCTCAAGAGCCTTGTATTCAGTAGAGCTTTTGTTGAACAGATCTTCAGAAAACATCATGTTGGTGACCCTAAGGCTGAAAAACACTATTAACGCCCTTCCAGGACTAGCTGGCAAGGCAATACTTGCCAAGTCAGTCCCACGAGCAAATCCACTTCCGTCGTCTTCGTCGTGACTTGGCCCATCAAATGGGAATATGTCAAATGAAACATCAAATTCTGTTATGCTGGGGTTTACTGGAACAGGAACTTTCATAGTAGCCGCATCAGAGTTCACTGGTTTGGTAGGCAGGATGAGGCCTGTAATATCTGCTCTTGAACCTATTGTGTGCTCTTGTACTGAATCATCTGAAGTTATTTGTTTGGTAGCTTTGAATGTTGGCTGATAAAATGATGGTACAGTGGTGGAACTGAGGGTCTCCAAATGTTCCGAAACATCTGGAATGGTAGACATCGTGGATTTAAATATTTCAGTTGAGTCTCCATCTTCAATATTCTCTGATGAAACAAGCTCCTTTTCAACAGTTCCTTCATGAGTGTGTATTCCATCGTTTGGAGTCTCAGGAGTTGTCTCTTGAAGAACAGAAAGAGTAGATGGTTGGATGGGTAGAGGTTCTGTGGTTGATTCTGATAAAGGTTCAACCTCATCTATTGAGGAATGTGATATCCGAGTGAATGGCGAGTTCTTCTCAGGAGACAGGGAAGCTGAATGATCTAAACTTGGTTCCTCAGTAGCTATTCTTGTTGGAGATGTTGTTACAACCAAGATTTCATCCCCAGCTAAATCCTCCTCTGAGAGTTTAGTCGCTGGGCTTTCTGTAGGAATAAGTTTGATGCCTTCCATCTCCTCATCTAGAATCTTGACTTCTTCATCTGAACCTTCCACCTCTGGCCAAAAGAGTGCAGGTAACTCTGTGACACCTTTGGTTACAGGATGTTCAACAGCTTCTGAATAAGTAGTAGGCCCTTCCACAGAAACCACATCAAATTCTGGGATTTCAGGTTGCTTGGTTGAAGGCATTTCAGGTGACTTTGTTGTGGAGGCCAGTGTTTCATGAATCTGCTTGTTTTCAGTGGAAGTAATATGTTCATCCATTGCTTCTGCTGTGCGTAGTGGGATCACAGTGGTTGTAACAGGTTGTTCTGAATAGTCCTTATCAGCAGGTGAAACAATTGTATCAGGGCCTTCTGATGCATCCACATCTTGGGTTTCTGCTAAAGTATATACATGTAGCAAGGGCTGACTGGTCACATGTGGAACCATAGTGGTAGATTCATCTGGAAAATAGTCATCGTATTGTTCAGGGGCTACTTGGGTCTGCATGGAAAGCTCGACAGTCAAAGTCTCCATTGTCCAAAAAACTGGAGCTTGGTCAGTTGTTGTGTAGTGAGGATTAGTACGAATGTCTTGTGTCACAAGAGCCCTGTCCAAGAATGGCTCATCGGGTGGCAAATCTTGGTGGGGAGGCTCAAGCTCTTTCTCTACAGATTCCTGAACTTCCTGAGGTTGATGTACCTCATCTTCCTTCAACACTTCTTCTGGTGTTCCTGACTCCCTAGGCCAAATGTCAGGACCTAGATGATCTCCGGAGAAACCTGAGCCTGAACCCAGGTCTACCAAGTCACTTTGAGTAGTCAACTCAACATCAGGAGGTTCTACAGGAGAGACTGAGTTCTCTTCCAACTTGTGAGGAGATTCTGAAGGTAAGGTCATTTCAGTTATCATGCCTGTGGTAGAACTGACTGTAGTTGCAGTCTCTAAGAATCCCTCCTCTTCAAGAATACCATCATCTGACAAAAGAACACAACATTTTAGAACCATATTGCTGCCTTTAAGTGGGAAATAATTAATGAGAGATAAGACTCACTCTCTGTAGCAAGAGCAGGTGCACTGCTTGATGTCTCAAATTTAGAGGTAAGTTCGATGTCAAAATTCTTCAAAGACACATCTGTTGGAGACAGAGTGGGACTTTCCTCAAAGATGATTACATCATTTGTGTCCTTGTTCTTATCATCCATCCAGGAATCTATTGTGTGAATTTTGTCAAGGAAGTCATTATTTGTAATGAAGATATCATTGTTGGATAATTCCTGCCTGGGAACATCTGGTGGCTTCTCAGAGGCAAGAACATTATCCTGGGATTTAATGATTGAACAGTCATGGTTAGTTAATACTGACTTAAATTATTTTTGTGAAATAATGCTTAAATGCATAAAGATTGCTGACAAAGATTGCTTTACATACTGAGTCTTACAGGTATATATCCACTCAATGTTCTAATGTTTCAGCTGGTACAAAAGTATGTACCATCATTTCACAATCAAAAATAAATAAAAGAAATAAAAAACCCTACAATTATGGTGAGAGTGGAATACATTTTCCTTGAACTTCTCAGTTAATTACACTGGAAATACATCTTCTTTTTTTCCCAGAGAAATGTCAGTGAAAAAAAGTGCATAGACATACTAAAAAAGCATGATCTGACACCATCCTTATTATCTGGTCCCAGTTGAGTTAAAGGAATATGTCATTTTGTATATATAACAACCGGTTGTGTAGACATTCATGAGTTATTCACACCATTTTATTTTTGTGCAAGTAATGAGTGAGGCGCTACTGGAATTAGACCACCGTCAGTTGCACACACTGGCCTCATTCATGAAACACGAGCAGCACCGATTTCTGTGTAAATCATTCGTAAAACCATTCTTACATAAACCGTCAGTTTTAATTCAGTGTGACAATTTACATAAGAATGGTTTCACAAATAATTTACACAGAAATTAGTTATGCTCCTATTCCTTGAATTAGGTCCACTGACCATTTAATGCAGGACAAATGGTTATGCTGACTTTCCTATATATATACTTTCCTGATTTTATGCAACCTAGTAGTAGGTTTATCATTTGCAAAAGCTAGCTGCTCATACAAACAAATATCCATCTTAAACAGGACAGATATGATAAAGGATCAACTTTTAATTAACTTTAAGTAACCAACATGTGTCTTTGGAGGCAAGCATACTATTACCTGAAAAAGAGAACATGTTTCCAGATACAGACATGGACGTAGCACACTAGCCAAAACAAGACAGTAAATCTACTTAATAAGGGTATTGAAAGAAGTGCCTGTTTTGTCAAATGTAAGTTGAGAGTAACTGAGAGTAAATTCTAAGATTATTACCATGTTTGGCATTCAATGTGTCTTTCTAATTAGACTGCAGACTGTGAAGAAAGATGCTCGGACTCTGCAATAAATATATGTCACACTGAGATTAAAAACAGATTCTTTTCAATATTTCATAGTGCCTGAGCTAAACAATTTTAATAAAATAGCATGCTTACTTGTGTCTAGAGAATACTTGAGCTGGAAAATTGACTTGAATAGTTTTACAGACCTGCTGTATTATCCCATAGCTGTGCTATAATCTATTTTAATGACATGCCATGAAAACCCATTTTATGTGCAAGGTAATCTTTCTTATCATGTAACAACAAAAACCTACATGTGATTGCCATTAGTGTGACTCATTTTTAATTTAACGGCTTTGGAAGTATTCACATTCACACTTGAGAGTAATTGTACTGCAATAAGGTGAAAAACTCTGAATCCTAAACTGCAGCTCTGGATAGGGATTCTGGACTGGACAGTCGTGGTTACCCGTTTACAGGGTGGTCCTGCCAATGACCATTGACTCACCATCATGTCATTGGAGTCAAGCGGTCTGCTGGTTGGTTTGGAAGACTCCAGTGTCTCCACTGTGAAGCCAAAACAGAGACAAATCATATCAAATTATATTTAAAATTGCTCAAGCACAGTTCATACCCATACTGGTGTCTCTTCAAGAGATTGGCTCGTAGGGCTGCAGGATTAGTCTGCCAAAAGCAGAGATAAGAACCATAAAGGCTCTTGCTTCTGTTAAAACCATGTACAGCCAAGCGGTGTAAGAGGATATGCCACTATTGTAAACATACTGTATTTCGGGTTCATTCAGCTTCAGTTTGCAATTTACCACTGTGACAGAACACAAACTTGAACCTAAATGTTTATAAGAAACATCAGTATGAAGCCCTCAACTCAACACCCTGGTGTCTTGGGTTCCCTATGATGGATCCACAACGTGTCTCTACTTCTTAGAGAATTTCTTACCATTTTCCAGCTGCAAAGAATCAGGGTCCACTTCCAGAGTGGTGTTTCTGATGAAATTCTCCTTCTGGAGGGCTTGGGTGATGTAGTTTCGGAAGTCGGTGATGGTGTAGACCACAGTAGGTAGCTCATCCGGGTCTGTGAATGAGTTCTCAACCATGTTGGAATGTAGGTTTATGTAATCCATGGTCTCATTACTTATTCCTGCACCATCGCCCTCAAGAACCACAGCGTAGTGTACCACCACAGCCAGGCCTCTAAGGAATGCAAAGAAAACAGTTTGAGATAAAAAAATGTAAATAAAAAAGCAAAAACAAAACATACTGCGTGTGGTCAAAGCCCTCATTAGTTGTAAACTGGCATCAAGACTGGAACTGTTATGTGTGAAATGACACACCTACATGACAGCAGGATGCTCCATGTTGAAGCCTGCTATCTGTTTTTGTCAGTTTGATCATATTCTAAAGATTTGTTTTCATAATCCCTATGCTCAGCAGTAAACTAATGTGAAATAGAATTAGAGAAGAACAGCTTACACTTAATGGCCTAAGGTGGCTTGGTGGGTTGGTCTCCTAGCCTGGTTAAGCTGGTTTAACTAATCAGCCACCTGGTGTCCCTGTGTAACCAGCTGAAATGTGATGGTTAACCACAATAAACAGGCTAGAAGACACTGGTTTAAGCTGTTTTCAGTTTTTTTAGTAGCTAGCACCCATTTGTCACGGAATATACAGCAGCCAGCTGTTGGTTACAAGAGGAAATAAAAAAGAGAGAATTTGGAATGAAGAATGCTGACCTAGATTTTTATTTATTTATTTATTTTTTGCCACATAATTTTCTATGAGGGTTAGAAAACCTAGTGTGTTTATGACCAGATCAATTTTCTCTCCTATGACAGATAAAAACCTCCATGAGGATTCAGTTTCTTTGGCACACCAGAAATGATAATTAGTTTGAAACGGCTTTAAGTGAGAACATCTCTGTTGATTCAAAGTGCCTCATGAAGCTCACAATATGCAATTATCCATTGTGTGGGTTATCTGAGGCCTTACTGAACCACGGAAAACTTTGCCATGCCTTGAGAGCAGAGAACATGTATCATTCATTCTCATCATGCTTGGTAACTGGGCATGCATTTAGCACATAGACTTTTCACATTTAAGGTGGCAACTGGCCAAAGTAGCCCACTGATACACACACAAAAGATGTCAAACCTAATAGACTATCATATCAGTCATTTGATTTTGCAAGGCTAATGAAGCAGCAGGCACATGACCTTACCAAAAAAACCCTGTGAAACTGATTTCAGAGCAACACTCTATAAAACACTACATATGGTGGGTGGAAAATTCAAGCACATGAATTTCTCATTAGATGTTTTGGAGGAGATATGGGTCATGCAGCTGTGTGATATGGCAGGGTGGGGTGATGGATTTATCAGGCCTGGGTGAAACATTGCAGAAATATTAGTAGTGATAGCCCAAATTAAATTAGTACCTGTTTTCTTCATTTTGAGATGTGATTAACTGTGATTTATAAAAGCAATGCATTTAGATCCAGCGTTAGAGCTAAGTAAGTGTTAGAATACTTACCCTTCAATGTCCTTCTGTGGCCTGGGATATTTTATTAAGAAAAAAAAAAAGTTATTCAGAAATCAACATATATTATTTTGCTATTTTCAGGTTTTTGTTTTGCTAATTTATCTGTATGCATAATCATATTAACTTATAAATCTTACCTGAACTCAAGGACAAATATTTTCTTGAAACCTGGAAGCCTTTTAAAAACTTCTTCAATCTTCAAAAACAAAAAAAAGAAGTAAAAAGAAAGAAGAATATAAATATAAATATTTGTGTGTGTGTGTGCTGCTTACCTTATCGATGAACAGTTCGGATAGATGTTGATAGTAGTAACTTGATGGATCTCTTAAAGCATCATCATAACTTTCACCTCTTATCTTAATACTCAGCTCCACAATATGGTCGCCAGGACGTACTGGTTGGACCATAATGTCATCAATTTCATTTCCAATCTATATATATGAGAAAAAAACAAACAAACAAAAAACATGAAGAAATGTTTAAAAGGAACTCTTAACACAGTTAAACAAATACAGTATTGTTCATTCAAATATTTTAAATCATTGTCTATTATAAATTCAATGTGCTCACCATGCTGTTTTCATTTAAAACATCATTAGAAATATCCTGTGGCAAGTTTTGTAATGTTGTAGAGAACGTTTTTTGAATAGTAGTTGTCAAATCATTTAGTACAACCGTCATATCCTCGACTTTCAAGATAGGAGTTGGGATATCATGTTCTGTATGTTCTGGTTGGACCACGTGTATGTCAGGTGTTTCAGGCACTGTCTCAGGTACTTCTGAAAGTCCAGATATTGACAAAGGTGTCTGAGATATGACCTGAGGTGTCTTTGAGACAGATACACCTGTTTCCACTTCGGGTGCTTGAGATATGACATGAGTTGTCTCTGTCATGACATCAGCTTCTCTATTGACCTTAGGTGTCCCTGTTGCAACTTCAGGTGTCTCAGATAAGGAGTCTCCTCTGGTATCATGCATATCCGTGACTTCATGTGTAATTTCCACTGCAACTTTAGGTGTGTCCTGTGGAGGTTTTTCTGGCTCTGTAACTTCATATATGTCCTCATTTAGGGTCGTTGTCAGTATGTCTTTTTCCAACTTAGTAATAGTAAGATGTGGCATTATGCCTTCAAAATCTTTGAAAAGTGTTTCCTCACCACCTTCATCCTTTTTAGTTGTGTTTTCTACTTTATCCTCCATACCTTCAGTTACAAACTCTACAATGTCAGTTTTTGAAGTACGAATGTCAAAAGAAGGTGTGGTTCCAGCTGTGGTCTGACTTGTGGTCTCAGTAGAAGTTTCTTCATTACTATTCTCAGGTGATTCCATTAAGATAACAGCTTCTGTTACATCACCCATTTCGGCAGCAGCTTCTCTTGTTCCTCCAACAAAATCTTTAAGCTTGTTATCATGAACTGTTACAACGTTTGTGGTAATGATAAATTTAACCTCATCAGCTTCTGTTGGCTCTGTTGTCATCTCACCAGGCTTTGCAATGGCAGTTATGTCCTTATCAACATGTTTGTCTTTCTCAGTAAGCACAGTAGCTTCTGTAGTTTCCTGTATCAGTCTAGGTGTGACCTCAACAATTTCGGGGGCCTCAGTTATAATGTCCTCTTCCTTATTTAAATGATTCTCTTCAGCATCAGATGAGTCAACTATAAGCTTATGTGTTTCCTCTAACCATTTATGAGTACTCTCTGTCATGGTATCTGGTAGTTTTACATCTCTTGTCAGCTCTGGTGTAGGTTTAGTGGCCTCTTCCTCCTCATGTTGGTTTAGTAATGTAACAATTGCAAAGTCTTCAGTTCCACCCTCTGTTGATAAAACCTCAGGTGATTTATTTACAGTTGTTGTGGTTGACTCAATTTCTGACTTTGTGGTCACATGCATTATTTCAACAACGTCCTTATCTGTCAGAGCTTTTGGCGACACTTCTGTGGAGGGATTAGGCAAAACCTTTTTCAGATCTGTAGGAGTTGTCTGCACTGGTTTCTCTGGTAAAAAATTCTGAACAATAGGTATTTCTGTAAGAGAGTCTACCTCAGGTCTATCAGTAGACATCATTGTAGCTTCTGAAACATCTACAGGTTGAATGGTAACAAGTGTTGATTTGACAGGAGTTTCAGTAACACCCCATCCATTTTCAGCCTCATTTTCAAAAATATGATTTTCAATGGATTCTCTAGAGACTGCCACAGGAGTATTAGTACTTATTGCTGGCAATTCCCCAAGGGTTGTGGGAAGATCTGTCTCATACTTTCTCAAGGTGGAACCTACTGGAGTTCTACCAGTGGGCATCAGTGTAGCCTCTGACACAACATCAGCTTCTACATAATGAATTGTAGCATCAGCGGATTTCAGAGGACCTTCAGTAACACCCTGCCCAATATACAGTTTAGTTACAGAAATAATCTCTTCAGCAGATTCACTGGTGATTTCTTTAGGAGAGCTGGTACTGGTCCTTACCGAATCCTCAAAACCTGCGGGAATCCCATAATCATAATTTCCTGTAGTAAAATCTTCTGGACTTCTAGCACTTGTCATCAGTGTAGACCCTGAGACAATGTCAAACTCATCATGTGGAATGATAAAATCTGTTGTCTTTATGAGACTCTCAGTAACATCCTGTTTCACAATAGCCTTCACAGTGGCTTTATTTCTGAGTTCAGTGGGTGAACTAGTGATTATCCCCATTGAGCCTTCAAAGGATGTGGGAAGAATGTACTTATATTTTCCTAAAGTAGTATCTTCTGGATTTCTATCAGTGGACATTAATGTAGACTCAGAGACAATGTTAGTCTTTTTATCTGGAATGGTAACATGTTCTGCCTTTACAGCACCTTCTGTAGCATCATGCTTCACTGTAGCCTTCACGGTGGCTTCATTTGTGAGTTCAGTAGGTGAACTAGTGATTATCTCTAGTGAGTCCTCAACGGATGTGGGAATAACATACTCATGCTTTCCTGAAGTAGAATCATCGGGAGTATTATCAGTGGTCATCAGTGTAGACACAGAGCCAATGTAAGTCTTTTCACTTGGAATAGTAACATGTAATGCCTTAATAGGACGCTCAGTAATATCCTGTTTAACAGTAGCCTCATTTGTGAGCTCAATAGGTGAAATAGTAATTTTCTCTAACGAGTTCTCAAAGAATGTGGGAATAACATGCTCATATTTTCCTGAAGTTGAATCTTCTGGAGTTCTATCAGTGGTCATAAACGTAGACTCAGAGACAATGTCCACCTCTTCATGTCGAATGGTAACATCTGTTGTTTTAATCAGACCCTGAGTAACATCCTCTCCAGTCTCCGGTTCTGATACTGAATGAAGCTCTTCAGTGATTTGACTGATGATTACCGTAGGAGTATTAGTGTTTATCCCTGCTGAGTCCTCCAAGATTGTGGGAATATGATGCTTATGATTTTTTGAAGTATAATCTTCTGGCTTTCTATCAGTGGTCAATAATGTAGACTCTGAGACAACGTCAGCTTCATGTTGAATGGTAACAACAGGACCATTAGTAACATCCTGTCCCAACTCTGTTTCTAAATTAAGCTCTTCAGTAAAATCATCGGTGATTACTGTAGGAGAGGTGCTTATTTCTAGCAAGTCTTCAAAGGTGGTGGGAATTTCATAATCGTATGCTCTTGAGGTAAATTCTTCTGGAGTTCTATCAGACTCTGAAACCATTTCAACCCCTTCATCTTGAACATTAATACTTAATGTTTTGACAGGACCCTCCGTAGCATCCAGTTTAACTTCCAGTTCAGTTTCTGAAATAGGTTTCCCCATGGTCACACTTGTGTGCTCTATTGGTGAACTAGTGCTTATCCCTGTTGAGGACTCAAATGTTGTGTCAGACTCTGGAGTGATTCCAAGTGTCATCTGAAGCTCTACAGCCATAGTGGTAGTTAATACGTGGTCTGCAATGGTCTGTAGTGTGATGTCCTTTGAATCTGTTACTGCCTCAAAAACCAGAACATTGACTATGTAAAGAAAAAGAAAGAAAGAAGGAAAGAAAGAAAGTGAGGAAGTGACAGCATTAAAAGAAGTACATCCATTAATTGTATGTTCTTATCAGGGCCAAACATGTAGCCCGTCGTTGAGTCCATCCACAGATAATTACATGCATTTGACTAAATGGAAGAACTATGTCTAAGGATCCTGACACCTCTACTGCATTACAAGCTAATGAGTACCTAAAAAGGATTAAAGTCTATTCTGAGAGCAGTGCATAACCTGGGCCAGAGAGCACTAGGTCTCTACTGATATGACTGCAGGGTCTAATACAAACATTAACAATAAATATTAATCAGAGCATAACTTAAACCAACTGACTACAAAATCCAGTAAACAGAAATAAGGCTTTCCATGCTTATTTTGAAGTATTTATAAACACAGGGAATAGGAACACAGATCCATTGTTTAAGTGCTATATTTTTTTAAACAATGTAGTAAACTAGACTGACCTTCTTGGGTTGTGGCCACACTTGCTTGTGTTGGCGCAGTAGTCGTTGTCTGATGTCTGCGAAAGAGAAGACAATTATAAATGCTTTTGAAGGTCAGGAACATACCCAAAATCTAGCTTTTTTACTGGCAACTAAATTTACTTTCCCCCCTTCAGGATATGAATTAAACCATAAGCAGAGTTATGTCTTTAAAGCTAGTGGAAAGTAAACTAGCTTAAGCAGGGACTAAAGGTATGACTGAAATGTCTACAGTCTGAAGCCAGGGGTCTGTATCCAGCTTTTACTGTTAATGGGTGGTTTTGTCTGCAAAGCATCAGTGTGTGCTCTGAATTAGCTGCCTCGCTAAGGGACTGGTGTTTCAGATTATTTATTTAGTGTTAGTGCTATGCACATTACAATCTGAGCTCCACACTGGTCATTTGCAGATTTATTTATATTTAGGCTGCAGAGCAGAGCATTTTTGCCCATGAGAAGCTTCTGAGCTTGAAGTCCTACCTGCATTCAGGTTGCCATGGACTCGTGGGTGCACTATCATAAGACAAATATTGGAATTATTTGATTACACTGTTATTTTAGAAACAGCTTTATGCGACGTAGGGTCTTGTTTTTGTCTATATAGCACATTATTTTTTAATCCACTGAAATATGGATAAATGTGCTGTGTTGATCAACTTTGGTGGAAATTTTTGTAAGATGCAACACCTGCTGAAAAAAAAAACAGCATATGCTGGTTAGGTATATTCTGATGCTAGGACACCTGCTGGAAACCAGCAAAGGACCAGCACAAACCAGCTTAAACCAGCATTCCAGCATCAAAATGTACCTAACCAGCCTACTGTTTTTTTTTTTATCACGGAGTGCAAAACTTGAAAGTTTAATAGTATTTCCCCTCACAATATTATCATATGCATGTACCATGATATTAACATAGTACTCCAAGGCTTTAAAAACCAATCATATTATGATGGTAGATGCTTATAAGCAGTTCTCACCTTGTTGATGTCGCTGACGCGGCTCCTACCCTCTGCAAAATACCATAAAAATTAGTTTTAAATTTGTAAGTATTTTCAGTATCTTCAGTAAAGTGCTGATTTGAGATTTATTTGTTCCATGTCGTGACATAAGCAAGAATACTTACACTTGAAATCAGAGCAAGGTGCTCAGCTGACTGGCTAAAGCTTCGGCCAATGTCAATCACGCTACTATTTTGACATTTCCTCATCCAGATCTGATACTCTTCTTTCTCAGGTAAGCGATCCCAGAAGATTTTAAAAGCTTCCCAAACTGTTTCCTGGCACACTGAGGCACACAAACAAATGCAGACAGATACAGATACCCTTAAACATGATGATCCATGCAATGTAAACAAACACACAAGCTCCTGAATGTGGAAAAAACAGGAACAGAAAACAGCCAAAATACTGAGGTAAAGGTACCAATTTAATCCTGAATATATTATGAAAAAGTATCAGTTTTTGTTTATTAGTGAGTCACTACATTAACTTTAGCAACATGCTAAGCCCAAACCTTATCAATTTCTCATTTCTCATTCTCATTATGCACTTTGAAGAGTTGCTGTCTGTGAATGCACTCTAGATTATTCACTTAAGAGGTTCAAATTCATCTATGATGATGCTGCCAGTTAAGACAGCAGACAGTAATGCTACTTGCTAGGTTTTGGAAAAGAACTAGAGAACTATAAACAGCGTAGAAGACAAAATCTGCCAAAGCACTAGCTATGAACTCTGCTGTAGTGGAAATTGACATCACTTTGAATGGATACCCCTTTCATTTAGAAGACAGAAATACAAAAATAACAATATTTTTTTTATTTCTAAATTGAATAAAGAAAAAGCAATAACTAACATAATGGAAACATCTCTTATCCTTATCCACACACGTCAGCTGTTCCAGACAAACGTAGTTTCTTTTATTTCTCAATTTGTGAACCAAAATTACTATTCTGGTACGTGTCGCATACTTTCTTAACATACCCTTCAAATGGAAAATTAAATGCACAGATGGGGAATGTTAACCCTTGCTAAACATTTTGCAGCTTCAGGCGAAATGTTCCATCTACATCTGCCTGCCATACCGACTGTGTATGACGACTACCAGAACTCAAAGTGCGTAGGAGGGCAAAGGTCGCAAGTTTTCCTGGCAGAGCGAAGGATCTGATCACCATCTACAGTGATTCAGTAGCAGTGAGGAGTGAATGAGGAGCAACGAGGGTCTTTAATACTGGAACGATACATGTTGACAGCATTTGGCTTCAAAAGCTTTTCAGACATATCATGCCTCCTGCTGACAGCCACACCTTCAATATCACACTTAAAGGGACAGTTTTTACATCAAATTACATCATTATTTGCTCAACCTTGACAACCTCCTTGACAACAACCTCAAAGTTGTTTAGAAGAAATAAAGTTATTTTATTGGCATTTATGGCTCCATTAAGAACTTTTAAGAATCCATTGAACATTTCCATTGCACAAAAATATTTTTTTTAAACTCAGATATATCTTCTATGTGATCACTGCAAAAACTAACTTTTTGGAACTTTATTTTAAAGACTGTACAGTATTATTTTGCTTTAATGGATTAATTTCTATGGCATGTAAAGTGGGGGAACACTGAATACTTAAATTAGTGTTTCACACAAATTATATTCGTAGTCAATTATAAAAAAGCAAAACAGACACGTTCACAAGTAGTCTCTGAAATTTAGCCCCCGCTGTAAATGTAATAAAGTGCCAGAGTACCCTATAATAAGGTTCCGTGGCTAAGCGTAATCAACTTTCCATTGACACACTGCGAGAATAACCTTTATGTAAAACAGCAACACTTGGTTCTCCCGTCTTTGTAATTAGATTCACTAGGGTCATCTGGGTCCTATTAATGCAACAGCGAGAAACATTATTCTCAGCGGTGGTCTCCAATAGAGTTTAATACTATGATTGCATCTAACTTCACAGGCTAATATGTGAACTTTAGAAAGAGCATGATGTGGAAAAGTGAGTTGAGTGCGTCTGAATATTTGTGCATGATTATAAGTAAGACAAAGAGACAGTGTGTTTCTGACGTTTCAAAACCATGATTCAAATATGTGGTTACTTGAACGTTAATGGGATTGGTCAGGTTGGCTTAGTTTATTATTATTGATGAAAAGTAGAGAAGCATGAGCTCATTTTTCTCACATAATGATCTCAAAGAGCATCCATTTACACTATACAAGTCATCTGCAACGTACTGTACCTTACAATTACCATTCTTGGCGACTATCCCAGAATCTCTCAAAAGCAACCAAAATGCCTGGTTCTTACCTCGCAGGTGAAAGTAGTTGAGATGATTCTGCATTGCCTGTTGCACTGTCTCATGTGAGCAAAGTTTAACTCCACTGGGAAACAGAAGGTCTCTTTTTTGCCTAGAAAGGGCTGTTTTTCCCTCACCGGGCCAGGTTTTATCTTTTAATGGCACCAACGAGTGATTCAAAACTTCATTGGCATCCAAAAAAGTTGTAAATCCATTTGGTAAATCCTCAGAATCTGATGAAGAACAAAGAACACATGGTCACAAGACTGCACACATCACAAAACTCCTCAAGGCCTTCATGTAAAGTAGATACATACCTGCATCTATGAAAAAATGTCCGGTCAAATACAATACCAAAACCCACCAAATGCATTTAAAACATAGATCAGGCATAATGATTCCTTATTCCGACACACTTTGAAGAAAAAGTCGTAAATTTTTAGTTTACTAATGGATATATTTTGGGCATCCCTCCTTACAGTCCCAAAAACTTGTACATAGTTGAATTAATTAGTCTGCATTGTCACTAGATCCTTCCCTTGTCACGGATGGATGCGATCACGTAGCTTTGAGCTGACGTCTCCACATGCGGCTTAGCAGATGGCTCTTTGGAAGATTTTTCTTGCCCGCTAATCCTATTAGTTAATTCTTCTGAGGAAGCTTGTCGAGAAGTCAGTGATACTCCTTTATTGCCCACCTGTGGGATTCGTCTGGATTGCCGAGACGTCCAATTTCAGTCCCGTAATTTGTAGTCTGATCCGTTGATGAGTTCAATTATGACTGGCTTCTGCCATTGTCTGCAATGGGATTTCAAGTTGCAATGAGATCATTGATTAATTGCACAGTCTACCATGAAAGATCTCTTGTTAAGTGTTTGACTAGATGTGACATCTTGTCAGGTTAGCCCTTTGTCTACAAGTTTGCCACGTGCTGTGAGCGTACAGCTTACAGGAACATCATCTTTATTGGGTTTTGGGTGTGTTCCATCATGGCAGGGATTGTATGGACAGATGGCACAAGAGTGGGCTAAACAATTCCAGGTTTCGTAAGGTATCAATGGTTTGGTGGAGGGTATTAAAACCACAGCTGGTCATTCAACATATTTATAACCCTGGAATGCAAAATCCGTCTTAATCGGTCATTTTATAAATTTAATATCTAAAAGCTGAATTAATAAGCTTTTGATTGATGTATGGTTTGTCAGGGTAGGACGATATTTAGTTGATGACAACTATTTGAAAATCTGGAATCTGAGGGTCCACAAAAAAAAAAAAAAATCCCATTTAAAGTTCTTAGCAATGCATATTACTAATCTACATACTTACTAGTTTAATCTCGTCATTATACATTAATATCACTCTATTTTTCTATTTGAAAATGTTCAGTGCTTTGCTACAATCTGTATTGTTAAAAGCGCTATGTAAATAAGAGTGATATATGTATGGAATTTACATTACTATCCTAATGATTTTTAGCATAAAAGAAAAATCTATAATCTTGACTTCAATGTAGCAATGGCTATTGCAACAAATATAGCCACGCTATTTAAAACTGCTTTTGTGTGTCGAGGGTCATATATTAAGTTGAATTAAGTCTTAATTGTGTGTGTGTGTGTGTGTGTGTGCATCTGGATCCGCAGATCTGTCCACAGAGCTCATCTAGGTGTTCTGGTCTCCGATGAAGATCATATCTTTGTGTTGGTACACCATCTGATCTGGGAAAGACATGTGTCTTTAATCTAGATTTAAACTGACAGAGTGTGCCCGCGTCCTGAACAGTGTTAGTTAAATTGTTCCAGAGTTAGGGTGCTAAATAGGAAAAGGATCTGCCACCCACAGTAGATTTTTATATGCTAGGAATTATCAAATGGCTAGAGTTTTGAGAACGCAGCAGACATAGAGGACTATAATGTGATAAGAGCTCGCTCAAGTACTGAGGAGCTAAGCCATTCATGGCTTTATAAGTAATTAACAAGATTTTAAAATCTATACAATGTTTGATAGGGAGCCAGTGCAGTGTTGACAGAACCAGGGTTTGGGCTGGACACCGAGCTCTGTCCAACCCTCGCCACCTAGGGGTTACTTGCCTAAAAATAAATGCAATTAATAAATTAATTACTAACATTAGGCCATACTCTGGATTTGGTTCACTCTTCGGCTATGATGTTAAGGAAGGAATTAGTGAAATAAATTAGCTAAATAATATCTGTGATCTTACAGGCGATGATGGGATAATATGATTATGGATCATATTTCCCAAAACTACGATAAAGATGAATGACGGCTTGTCTGAAAGTTTATGAAAGTGTGTGCAGTTTAGCACATTGTAAATAGTTATATAGGCCATAGTGTTGCTCAACAGCTCTGCATGTTTTGCATGTTCCGGGGTTGTTGCTAGGGTGTTCTGAGAGATAGATAAACAGTCACAAGATTTCTCTTCAGAAGTGAGAATGTTAAGAGCGCCAGATGGTTTAGACACTGAGCTGACGGCCTCTGGTTTAAATCCGTTGAGTTTGAGGGTAAAGGGTGTTTGACGGGAAGCAGGGAGTGGGTGTAACAGATCAAATCCTGTGTGACATATGCTCTCTCTATCTCTCTTTCACTTCTTCTACCTTTCATTCTTTCACTCATCGTACTAACAATGACCAAAATGTAAGTCCTAAAGACTTTTCCACCACGTCTTCATTCACTGTTCATTTTCATTTCTCTTTTATATACAAAAATATCTTTAAAAAAAAATAACTTTTATAAAAAATATATTTTATATATAAAAATATCTTTTTATAGTTATAGACAATTGGACAAGTTTTTGGGGCAGACCTGACCTGCTGAAAAGAGATGGTCTTCATCCTTCTTGGGGTGGTGCTGATCTCCTCTCTAGAAATATGGCACATAGTCTTAGATCTCAAACTTGACTAACTGGCGCCCAGGTCAGGGAGCAGGCAGACTGGCTAAACCAACCATCTGCTAGCCGGCTCACATCACCGTAGTCAGTTAATGCTCAGCACATAGTAACTTCTTTACCTAGATATTACACTATATAGACTGTGTCTGTTCCCCGAACTAGAAAATACAGAAAACATCCAAAACAAATTAAGAGTAACAATTTAATTGATGTTCAAAAAATAAATGTTGTTTATAATACAGAGAAACAAATGATTAAGCTTGGATTGTTGAATATCAGGTCTCTTTCTACTAAATCACTTTTTGTAAATGATTTGATCAGTGATCATAAGCTAGATTTGCTGTGTTTGACAGAAACGTGGCTAAAACCAGATTAATATATTACTTAAAATGAGTCTACATCCCAGGATTACAGCTATAAAAATGAGACACGTCCGAAAGGTGGAGTTGCTACAATTTATAGCAACATTCTCTGTATTTCTCAGAAGACAGGCTTTAAATATAATTTGTTTGAAGTTATGGTGCTACATGTAACAGTATCTAGAGAAACATGTGATAGTTATAAATCCCCTGTGATGTTTGTACTGGCTACTGTATACAGGCC
>JAUYWG010000060.1:9825410-9835592 GCA_034779775.1 Enteromius afrohamiltoni | reverse complement strand
ATGGTGTTGAGATCCTGCAGCAAAGCGATGATATCTCAGATCATTATCTAGTCTTGTGTAAACTCCATATAGATAAAACTGTAAATTCTGCACCTTCTTACAAGTATGGTAGAACTATCACTTCTACCACAAAAGACTGCTTTTAAGTAATCTTCCTGATTTATCTCAATTCTTTAGCATGTCTAGCGCAGAAAAACTTGATGATGCAACAGAAACCATACACTCTCTTTTCTAGCACTTTAGATATAGCTGCTCCTTTGTGCTTAAGAAAGGTAAAAGAAAACAGTTTGACTGTGGTATAATGAACACACTCGCACCCTAAAGAGAGCACCCCGGAAAATGGAGCGTAACTGGAGAAAAACAAAGCTAGAAGTGTTTCGTTAAGCCTGGCAGGAAAATATGCTAACTTACAGAAAAGCATTAAAAATGGCTAGATCTGATTACTTTTCGTCTCTATTAGAGGAAAACAAACATAATCCTCAGTATCTATTCAATATAGAGACTAAATTAACAAAAAATAAAGTATCAACAGGTTTTTTACTTCCAAGATTAATACTATTAGATATTAAATAGAAACTGTGCAGCCGTCAGCTACAGTATCCAATCTGGTGCAATGTAGATCCCCTTGAGGATAAATTCCACTCGTTCTCTACCAAAGGAAAGGAAGAACTTTATAAACGTGTTAAGTCATCTAAGCCAACAACATGTATGTTAGACCCTATTCCATCTAAACTATTAAAAGAGATGCTTCCAGAAGTCATAGATCCTCTTTTGTCTATTATTATTATCCTCACAATTATATTCATTCTTAGAGAAAAATGGTATCTGTGAGGATTTCCAGTCAGGATTTAGACTGTATCATAATACTGAGACTGCTCTAATTAGAGTTACTAATGACCTGCTTCTATCATATGATTGTGGTTGTACCTCATTATTAGTGTTGTTGGATCTTAGTGCTGCATTCGACACTATTGACCATAACATTTTCTTGAATAGACTAGAAAATTCTATTGGCATTAGTGGAAGTGCCTTAGCATGGTTCAAATCATACTTATCTGACCACTATCAGTTTGTAGCAGTAAATGAGGACACATCATATCGATCACAATATGGAGTCGATATGGAATATCATATCAAGGGCAATATGGAGTACCTCAAGGCTCAGTACTAGGGTCGTTACTTTTTACGCTTTACATGTTACCCTTAACAATAATTGCACTGAGATATTATCAGACATGGTGTTGGAATGCATAGCTTATATTAAGAATTGGATGACAAGTAACTTCTTATTGTTAAATTCTGACAGAACAGAGGTGTTAATTATCGGACCTAAAAAACCCACACATAATGTCAGTTAGGAACCTAGGTGTGCTGTCTGACATGTTTCTAGCATCTGTAAGACTGCATTTTTCCATCTTAAGAACATTTCTAAATTGTGTCCTATGCTCTCAACCTCAAATAAATGCGAGCTTTTATCACATTATGGTCCTCCACGTCTGCTGCATTCTCAAAACTCTGGCCTTTTGATAATACCTACAATATCAAAATCTACTATGGGTGGCAGATCTTTTTCTTATTTAGCACCCAAACTCTGGAACAATTTACCTAATACTGTTCGGGAGGCGGGCACACTCTGTCAGTTTAAATCTAGATTTAAGACACATCTCTTTACTCTGGCTTACTGTTACGAGGGAGGAGGCGAGGAAGCATTCGTATTTAAGTGCAAGCTGTTTTATTTACACACAGAGCGTAGACAGACAGTTAGGGTAAGCACCGGATAACGTCAATGGCAGAGGCAGAGCAAAGAGTAGTCAAAGTCCAGGCGAGGGTCGGTAACCACTAATACAATCCAGAGGGCAAAACTTAGACGTTAGACGAAAAAACAGGCGAGGTCGAAAACAAACAGATCAAAACACAGCGATAAACACAGAGTAGCAAAACAACAGGAAGACAGTGCAATGGACCGTGGAAGACAAACAAACAGACTGGTATATATACAAGTGAAAGTAGGTCAAGGGGTGGAGCAAACAATGAAGTACCTAGACAACCAACGAGTGGGCGGAGACAAGAGTTCATTGCTGAGAGTCCATGAATGAAAACAGACGTAAACATACACACATTAATGGAGAGCTGCAGTGCCATCCAAAGTCTTGCTGGCACATCCAGCTGATCGTCACACTTACACATAACACACATTTATTAATCAAATCTGTTAAAGGATTGCTAGGCTGCATTAATTAGATCAGCCGGAACCAGGAACACTATCCTTAACACACGATGTACTCGTTACTTTGAAAAAAAGAATGGCATCTACGCTAATATTAGTCTGTCTCTCTTATTCTGTTCCTCAGTCCGTATCCAGATAAGACGGTGTATCAGCACAAAGAGATGATCTTCACCGGAGACCAGAACTCCTAGATGAGCTCTGTGGACAGATCGCTGGAACCAGATGCCCATTATCTAATAGATGGGGTTTTGGTTCCATGCCGCTGTCACCTCTGGCTTACTTAGTTGGGGACACCTGATTTCTAGTGATTATCGTCATTTTGCTTACAGAGACCGTCTCTGCATTTGATAAATAAATAGCTTAATCTGGTCATTATACATTACCATTACTCTGTTGTTCTATTAGATAATGTTCAGTGCTTTGCTACAATCTGTATTGTTAAAAGCGCTATATAAATGAAAGTGACTTGACTTGACTTTTTAAATATTTTTTATTTTAGTTATTTTTAGTACATAAATAAAAAAATCTTTTAGTTAAACTTAGCAGTAGTATTATAAACATAGTTTGTATAATAATAATAATAATCATCATCATTATTATTATTATTACTATTATTATTTCAGCTTTACTCAAGGTTTTAAATGCATGATTACCAAGTTTTCAAAAAACATTTAATGTGACTTTTGTGATATTTTAAAAATATTTTTAAATGGTGATTATGATTAAACATTAATTCTGGTAATATATGTTATGCCAATAGTCATGGGTCCACTTATCACAACTCCAACTTCAGCAGGAAGTTGTGTAAGCATTTAGGTAACTTTGGCTTCGCCTCTGTATGGGTTGGTGTCCTAAATTAAAATAGCTTAGAGAAAGACAAAGGAAGGGTTGGAGCAGGTCCTCACGGCAACACTCCAACACCTTGACCTATTGAACAGACCTATTTATAAAACAAACCTTGCGCTTTCTTTGCCTGCAACACTATGTTGAGTACAAAGGACAAAGTTAGCGCCAGACAGTGACGGTGACATTTGAAGAAGGTTTAATGGTTAGATTTAGTTATTGGATAAAATGGTAAGTCATTGGATGCTCGCCCGGCAGAGATCTGGGCAACTATCCAGACAGTCAGATAAGCATTTAATCTTCAGTCACTTCCATTCACATTTACTGTACTTGGTTGAGATGAATTACCAGAAACCATTTAAAGTTCATATGCAAATAGTTTACCCACAATATGTTGAACATAGATGTTTTGCAGAATGTCCTTGTTCCACACAGTTCAAGGGAATGGGAATGCAGGCTTCTGTACTTGAAAAATAACCCAAAAACAACATGAAAATTACATTCTGTCGAACAAAAAGTAGGTACTTGTGTATTTAATAATGTATATTAATAATGTATATGTAAACATGTTTATTATATTCCATGCTAGTTTTTTGTAAATAAATAAAGTCATAAAAAATAATAGCAAAAAAATAAATACATAATTATTATTTTACTACTACTACCACTAAGTAAATGAAAAATAAATAAAAAATTAATAAATAAATAAATAAAAATGAAATTACAGACATTATGTAATGTTGATGACATAGTACTAAAATATAATAATAAATAAATAATAATTTTACTACTACAAAAACAAAGTTATTGCTAATATTTTAAATAATAGTAATAATAACAATAAATTACTTATCTACTTATATAAATTTTATTAGTAGTAATCATCATCATCATCATAATGAAAAATTATTATTATTATAATTAATAATATTAATATTAATAATATTATTATTATTAATAATAATATTAAAACAAGCATTTTATTAATGAAACCATTTAAAATATTTTTGAACAATAATAGTCCATTTAATTAATACACATTATTATCAGTAATTATTAGCAGTAGTAGGAGTAATCATCATCATTATACATATTTTAATTGTTTCCCATTTTAATTTGTCCTATTTTAAATAAATAAATTGAATGAATTAATAATTGTGTTAATTTGTTTTGTGTTTTTATAGTTTTAATTTCAGCAATTAGGACAGAACCAGAAACTCCTCGTTGTGAGAGTAGATTATGGGGTATGAAGCAGGGTTGAGGGGGGTGTACGGGATCTTCTCTTTTCAGAGGCTAATTCAGCGTTAATCTTAGAATCTACTCCAGATTAACTAATCTAGGGCCATATAGTGTAAAGTTGGAGCAGTGGGCCTGACTTCGCCCTTCAATCAGGCAGCTTCTATTGTCAGACATGATTAAGGGAAAACCCAACACTGATCCTAAATCCAATCGCAGCACCCCAGTCAGGCCTGGAGTATAAGGCTCTAATGTGAGAGGCTCAGTACTTCTATTAATAAACACAAATCATATACTGGATACAGAGGGTGTCCGAAAGTCTTAAATTTGACATGTTTCTAATTAAATCTATTTATAAAAATGTAGAAAATTACACCATCAGCAAACCAATTTGTATGAAAAGTGCATTAAAAACGTATTTGTTCTATGACTAAATAAATAGATAAGAATAAAAAAATGTGAAACAATGGAAAGGTCTAGTGAATGTAAAGTGAATGTAGTGAATGGACATTTTTAGACAAGCAAAGAAAAATATGGCATGTTACCAATTGTACACTACACAGGTACAGCAATAATCTCTTAATTTTCCTTAGAGGAATCCTCCACTATACTCTGGAATTATCTTCCAGTCAACAACCCTTGAATCAGTGAGAGAAAGAGAGGACCCCCAGCAGCGGCTAAATCCCATTCCCATCCAAATAACACCCATCTGCTCCGGGCCAACACAAGCCTGCCCTCCTTCAAATCCCAGTCCGTTCCTGAACAACACTGCTTCTCAATAAACGACCAGCTTCATATATAACAATCATATTTTGAGTAAAAATCATTCTGTGATAAATATATGGAATAGATGGTCAGAGTTCACCCTAAAATCAACATGAAAATACATAATAATCTAAAAGGATTGACGAAAATGTTGACAATTAAGCGCATTTTCAAGTATCCTATATATGTATATGTATATATATATATATATATATATATATATATATATATATGCGTGTGTGTTCTGTCAAATGACCACTCACATCCAAAATAAGTTTATCAAAATTGTATGTATATATCAGGGCTTGACATTGGCACCCTCCAAATGCGGGTAAAATTCGTTTTAAAAATACGTTTAGAACGTGCTTTAAAGTCTCTGTTAGCAGTGAACCTGCCGATGACATGACTGACTCGTGAACGAACAGTTTTTTTAAAGTCTGACATTTTAATACTATTTTTATATTTCATTTTAAATAATAAATAATAATAAATAATAAATAATATGACCATATATCTCGCGGCACGCGCGGTTGGATGTACCCGAAAGAAAGAAAAATTTCCATACCATACAAAAAAATGGTTGCTCTGTTTTAAATAGCAGGCGATTTATCGCTGGGATGTGTTATGTTTAGTGCTCGTGATGTTATCAGTTCTCTACTGGCGCTCGTGCTCAGTGCACGTCTTCCCACCAAACAACCCATCGAGAAGCTAGCCACACATGTGGTTAAAAAATTACGATTTCCGTACATCATGTTATTTTATTTATTTTTTCTGCAATCATTATTGCATATATTTTATATAACACCTTCTTGGCAGAGGACATTTACACTAGCTCCACCCACATCTGGTTAGCGTAGACAAAAAAATAATATGACATGACTAAAGTCTCGGCTGGCGTAGGATGAACGGTGTTAAGCCTTTGATGTTCAAATCTTCAAAAACTGGTGTTTAAATCTTCTGTATGCTCTCTTTTCCCATCATATATCAAATAAAAAGACATATTTTAATTAAAATGAAGGATGCAAATATTTTTTTTATGCAAATTGTCTTTGTCGATAACAAAACAGCGTAAAAACTGGATGGAAACTAGACTTGTGACGTGAGCAAATCAGGTCCTGCAAAGACCTTGTGTGCTTAAACATGTGGTGTCAATAACTCTGTGTTCAACCAGTCACGCTTTCCCATCAGAGCAACTACCGCCATTTTTGTGCCAGCGTGGGAATAAAGGCTACATTTTCATCTCCACTGGCAGGGTAATATCTTGATGAACGTTATAATGATGAAGTTAATGACGACGAACTTAATGATGAACTTGTCGCTTGTCGCTTACAGTTTTTTTCTTGTATGAGTCTATCCTCTTATCACTAACTCCCAATCAACGCTTCACACTCCTGTCCAGTTGGTGGCGGTAAATGCACCAGACAGCTGGTTTGCCAATCGCCATAAAACTGTTAAAGAAGAAGAAGAAGACGTTTTCTTACAGCATTGTTTGATTTGAAAGATGGTGGCGGCCTTCACATACATCAAAGGCAGGAAAATAACAATCCATAACACCTAGTGGTACGCAATTACTGGGATGCATTTTGTATTTCTGATTTTTAAATTGTCTCCAAAATCAGAATGAGGTCTGCGTCACACTGTCTAAATTTATTTGTAGCAACCCAAATTTACCTACCCTCTAATTGTGCTAACCTTTTTCATTTTTATAAGTAGCACATCTCTGAAGGACACGTGGAGTAATGCGCGAAAATTAGTCATTAAACGGAAAAGATGAGGACACGCATGGAAAATAGTATGCATGTTTAACCTATCTTTTACTTATAATTGTCATTTTTACAATTGAGATCTGAAATCTCTCTCTCTCTCTGTATATAATATCTATGTCTTTCAATTCCTTTTTAAGGGACCAAGATTCAGAATGAATTGAAGTTGTACCCATTGGTTTGTCCCTTGTGTGTGGAAGACTTAAAATGCTATGATGATATTAATTGGATTTGTTGATGATGTGTTATAGACAAAGATTTCACATTTGAGATTTGTAGTTTTTATTTATTTATTTACTTATTTTATTATTAATGGAATAAGTTTAAATGTTTTAATGATTTCATATTTTATTATGTGTTAGAACCTAGTGATAATTTTAATATGTACAAAGATGTAAAATTGTTGTTATTTATAAAAGAAACTTTATTGCATAACATGAAAATACAGGGGGACCAATTAATATTGAATGTCTGTAATAAATTCATTTTTATTAGTGTGACATTTATGTGATGCACTTAGTCTTAAAATGTCACAGATAAATGAAATTGTAATAGCTTCATGTAAAATAACAGCCATAATCATGATACCATATGTATACTATATGTAAAATAATTTTTATTTATTTAGTCATTTACTTTTAAACTTAGGGTGAGGATTTTAAAATAAAGTGCTGTACATGTAATTCAAAATGATGGACTATTCCGGTTCATGTTTTTAAATATCGAATGACACAGGTTATTTCAATTTACAGTCAAAATCTTTTAAAAAACAATCTAAACTTTAAGTTTACAGTCAAAACATGCTTTCTTAAATAATGGGTTTACATGTTATTTATATCTACAGTCAATTTATTGTTAGTTAAGTAACTGTTTTGTTTTGTTGCATCTACAGTTAAAACATGTTTACCATTGCATGATTACCACATGTATACCATTTCTCATTTTGCTGTATAAACATGTTACTTTAGTTAATGGCAAACGTTTGGCACCCTGTGCTGCCATGCAATGCACCGTTTTTTTTACGTCTTTTTTTTTTTAAGTGTGTATATATATAAATATATATATATATATATATATACAAACACATGAATGTATATATTTAAGAAAAATATGTTTATTATGTCTATATACTAAGTTTATTTATATTACATATAATATAAAATATAAGAATAGGAATATATAAATGCATATCATGTAAATATTTAAAATACATATATATGTATTTGTCATTTGACAGCACTGATATCTATATTTATATCCTGTATATATATATATATATATATATATATATACACACACACACACACACACACACACGAATATACAAAATTTATTTATATGAAATGTAAGTGTAAAATATGGCCTCTGAAAGACCCACAAAGTGCACAGTTAAAAAAAAACAAAAACATTTCCATTTACTACTAAATACTTAATTCTTCGCTGTCATGCATCCAATTAATACACATGTATAATTATTTTTCTTGGAAGAAAAAGCGTGCACGAAAAACCAATCAGCACTGGCCATCAAACCTTTTTCCAGCAAAATGCTAAAAGTAGCCCAGCGGGGGCAGATAATGCCTGTACAGTCAAAGTGAACTTTAATTTTCTTTAAAAAAACCCTTTCATTTCTTTTCATCCCTCTCCATTTTTAAAGTTTTCCATTAATGAAAAGCATTTTAAATATATGCCAGGTACTGGTTGAATAAAGTTTATGATGTTTATTATTATTTTAGTAGGCAGTGAGGGGTCCAGCTGAGCTCCGGCCAACTCATACAAACACAAGTGAAAGCAGGCCGATGCTTTGTTTCAGTTTCATCACAAATGCTTAAAGGCTCATCATGTGCCTGTGGAGAAAAAAAAGCTGCCTTTATGTTCTTTTTTTTTTTTTTCACGAGTTCGAACTTACTGGTAATTAATCAAAGGTGAAGTGATTTTGGCGTGCTGTCCATGGAGAGGTCTCAGGGTTCGGCGGGTTCCCGAGCCCTAGGGTTATCAACCCTAGTACTGGGCTCTGGGAAGTGTGAACTGCCTGGTCTGAATCCTGCGTGCTTGTTTGTAGTGATGACACTATGGCTTCCAGCTGTGATGTATTTACATGAATAATATTCAGTCACTCACTCCCAATAAGATCATTATAAAATGTGCTGTTAAAAACGGAATTGGTTCATGTATTTTGTTGTATATACAGTAAGGTCAATAAGTATTTGATCACCCTTTTGCAAGTTCTGTTACTTAGAAATCATGAAAGGGTCTACAGTTTTCAGCATAGGTGCATTTCCACTGTGAGAGACTGAATCTAAAAAGAAGAATCCGGAAATCACATTGTATGATTTTTCAGAAAATGGCTAATGATGACTGTTAATGGTATCAATGATGCTACTGTAAGAATGGTGAAGAATCAGCCCAGAACTACACGGAAGGAGCTGGACAATGCCGTGAAGAGAGCTGGGTCCATCGTTTCCAAGGCTACTATTAGTAATACACTAAGATGGCATGGTTTAAAATCTTGCATCGCACGGAAGGTCCCCCTGCTTAAGTCAGCACATGTCCAGCCCTGTCTGAAGTTTGCCAGGGACCATCTGGATGACCCAGAGGAGTTATGGGAGAAAGTCCTGTGGTCAGATGAGACCAAAGTAGAACTATTTGGTCTTAACTCCATTCGCCGTGTTTAGAGGAAGAAGAATGATGAGTATCATCCCGATAATACCATACTTACAGTGAAGCATGGGGCTGGAAGGTGTTTTTCTGCTAGGGATGAATGGGGCCATGTATTGTGATATATTGGCCACACCTCTGAAAATGTTAACAAAGGCTTCTGTACAAAATATTAAATGTTTTTGACTTAAGAAATGAAATAATTATTTGACACAGCAATTCCCAAATAAACTGTTAAAAAAAAAATATTGTACGTGATTTCTGGATTTTTCTTTTTAGATTCTGTCTCTCACAATGGAAATGCACCTATGCTGATTTCTAAGTAAGAGAATTTACAAAGTCACAGGGTGATCAAATACTTATTGACATCACGGTGTATATATTATTATAGATACATGCATATATATATGTATAATCAATACATTTTAAATAATTTACTACTATTGTAAAATGCAATCATGCAGTCTATTACATCTACATTTTACTACCCAGAAGCTAGTTTCCACCACAGGATAAAAGAAAAAGGTCATTACGACTTTGTTTTGCATATAAACATGCAATACTGAGAAATATACTCAAAATTGCTAAATATATACAGGTCCTTCTCAACAAATTTGCATATTGTGATAAAGTTCATTATTTTCTATAATGTACTGATAAACATTAGACTTTCATATATTTTAGATTCATTAC
>JAUYWG010000060.1:9791345-9810975 GCA_034779775.1 Enteromius afrohamiltoni | reverse complement strand
TATATATATAGGGATGATACCATAGAGATAACCAACACTTTGGCGATATTTGATAAATGTCAATAAAAAAGTATTGAGAAATGATGGCCGAATGGCACCGCAGACGTGTGAGGTTTAAATTGTCTATGCATTAATGTAGGGAATGCCCCTTACACTCGAGAATGAACAGGTATTAAGTGTTTCTTGAAGATTATGACAAACTTAAGAATGATCATATGGCTTTTTACACATGCCATGTGACCTTTAAATGCGAAAAACCCGTTTCTATTAAAGTTTTGCGAAATGCTCCTTTTTGCCTGAAAAACCACTTCATGTGTGCGTAAAAACTTTTTTGCGATTTATGGACGTTTTTGCTGAATTGATGCATTAAGCATATTTGCAATTTGCGCAATTTTAAGAGAAATGGAAATGCGGCTAGTGCTATGCATCACGTTTTGTCCATTTCAAACACTTTCGATGAACCTGTATAAACATATCTCCCTTTATATTTTAGGCGATATCATATTTGAAGCCTCTTGGTATGAAACATCCAGTACCTGCGTGGTGAGCTCTGTTGCCGGCTGTGGCTCCGAAGGGGTCTTCTGACTGTTGGCTCTCTTAACCAGCTGCTGGTCCCACTTGAGTTCTCCTGCAGGGGAAAAGTGAACCAGGTCAGATGGGAATCAAAACCGCTGAAAATATACTCCAATTGCCTCTGGTTGTAATATTTTAACCTATTGACCTTCTCATTGGCTAGTAGAAGGTCAACAGGTTTGGATACTTTGATGTTTTCCATTCAAGTGTGCAAATTCAATTTGATTTTGTTAAAAAGAGTATTGAAAATATAGATGTAAAGAGAGCAAACATGATGAATTCAAAGTGCCAGCTAGACTTTGGGGCGATATGAGTGCAGAAGAAAGAAAATTAAAAGTGAGAAGAGCGACGCCATGTGCTGCCTGTTTAGGGCGACTAACTGGGCTCCATCACTGTTGAGTGCTGAGCCAGCTCGTAAAACTCAAGCAAAAGAAAGAAAGGAGAATGCGTCTGAGGTGGCCTGCTTCGCTTGCTGCCAGCTGGCACCACTGAAACCAAAAAAGAAAGAAAGTGTCACATCCCAGGAGTCCTGACGCCCACACGCAGATGTTGCCCCAAAAAAGACCCACAATCGTACTAAAGTTGTAGGACCCCCAAAGTGCAGCAGCTACAAGCCTTCGCTCACGTCATAAAGCCTCTGGAGAGAGTGACACAACGGCCACTTCCACAGAACCCGAGAAAGAAGGAACCGCTCAGCTACTATACGTAAAGGCAGCCAAGTTTCCTTCTCTGTCCCATATCTACACACCAGCACAGCCTCCATGGACCATGGCTAACCTCACTCCTGCTCTTATATTGGGCCGTATAATTCCACTGGTGCCTCTATCATGCCTGCGCTCAAATTCCTGCCAATATCTGGCCAACCCATTGAACACTGTAAGAGGAAGCAATGAAGAGGGGCAAATGAATGGAAGTATAGAAGGACAAATGAATGGACAGATAGATGAAGGAATGTAAGAAAAAGGGATGTGGATAAATGATGGACAAAGGCATAGAAGAATGGAGGGACTGATAAAAATGGAGAAAGATAAAGAAATTAAGCATAGCTGGATGGACAAAGGAATGGACAATATATGCATGAATGACTGAATGAATTATTTAATGAATGAAGGAAAGATGGATGTGGATAGAAGATAGATGGGCAAAGGAATAAAGGATGGATGTGTATAGAAGATAGATGGGCAAAGGAATAATGGATGGATGGAAAGACAAAGAAATTAAGGATGGAATAAAGAAAGAATGATGGAATGAACAATGTGTGAATGAACGACTGACTGAATCTAATGGACAAAATTATTTGAAGATTTAAGAAACTAAAAAAAAAAGATGAAAGGAGGAAATAAAGTGAAGGTTGTATAGAAAAAGGGAATAGACAGACAGACTGATGGATAAACACAAAAAAACAGACAAATAACTTGGATGAGTGGATGAATTAAAGTATGAATGGTTGGTTGGATGGAAGGATGGACAGACAATAGAATTAAGGATGGATGAATATAAAGATGGACAAATGAATGAATGATGAATGGATGAAAAAAAATGGATTAAAGAATCTGATGGGAGAAAAGAATAAAATGATGAAAAGATAAAACAAATTAAAAGATAGATGGAATGAAGGACAAACAAAACTGGATGAATGAATTCATGAGGAAATAGATTGACAATGAATTAATAAAATTATGAAAAAATTGGATGTACTGAAGGACAGATGAACGGACAGACAAAGAAATGGATGGAAGGACTGACATGTAAACAAAAATTGGTGAATTGATGGACAAATGAACGAATGGATGGACAGACAAAGAGATGGAAAGATTAAACGACGAAAAGGTGCATGAATGGACAAACACATTGCCTCACTCGCACTCGATTAGTCACAGGTTTTTACTTCCGCAAATAAAAACGTAGCGCGATCAATCATGGTGGAGATAAGAATGATTGCTGCTTTGTACCTGATACAGAAGTCCCAAATATGCCAGAAAGCCGAACGCCAGCCTGCACAATTTTAGTATCGCAGTATCACCTACGAAACTGAACACAATATCGCGTAGCTTGTCAGGGATCTACAGCTCTGTGTATTAACTGCCGCTCCATTTGAAAACAGGTGATGGAGATTTACCACTAATCAAAGAACCGACTTTACTCACGAGATGTGATACAGTATATATCTCCCTGCCCTAATCAAACGTGATGTACACTTCACATCATTCGTACTGCCACCGTGACTTCACCTCTATTCACTTCTTTGCATTGGCTGCATGATACATCGTTTCAGCATCGTCATCGTGATGTACGCATGCGCGATAGTCACATCGTGGCAGTCACGATGCAGGGCAAAATAAAATAAAAATGTGTGTGTCTGATTTAAAAATGTACTTTCTATATTTCTAAACTTTCTATTCACGGATCTATATTTGTTAAGTAATTCACTCATATTTAAGGGTTCTTTAAAAACTGCATATCACATGTTGCTTCACCTACTTTATGCATGCATAAAGTGTGTGTGTGCATGGCGAATTGAGCGTGGGATGGGAGAAAAGTGCCGACATGGAAGATTTGATCGCAAAAAGAAACGCAACATCGGTCATATGGAGTTATTTTGGATAGGGCTGCACGATAATCATCGCGTGATCTTTATTGCGCATCTTGTCAGTAAAGCGTGAACAATGGCTCTGCACAGTAAATGCGGCTCAATGTAAGATCACACACCTGATGGAATTTACCGCTGATTTACTGACAAGATTCGCAATACATATCGCACGATGATTATCGTGCAGCCCAAATTTGGGATACAAAAAGAATGATGCTGACGAACACCTGATGAACATAAATAAATTTGTATACATCGCAATATATATCGCAGGAAAAAAATATATCGTAATGTAATTTTTTCCCAATATCATGCGGCCCTACTTTGTGTGTAATATACTTGAGCGAATAAATACATTTGTGTTTGGTGTGAACAGACCATAAGAATAGATAAAAGAATGAAAGAGCCTGAAGGACAGATGGAAGGAAAGGCAGAGAGACAGACAAAAGGATGAAAAGGTGGATGGATGTACAAAAGAATAGATAGATGGACGAACAATGAAATCAATGGGTGGATGGAGCACATTAAAAAAAATTATGAATCAATCGACAGATTGATGGATAGATAGGTGAACTGACCTTTGCCGTGTCCTGTCCAGCGTCCTCCATGTTTTGTCCCAGCAAGGACAGGAGATATTCGCCCCGTATATGGCAATGAAGCCGATTCAGTCCATCTGACCAGGACAGAGAGTTACTCAAACCGCTCTGACCGTGACGCAGGCCAATCACGTCCATGAGAGATGCCAACAGAGCCGCCTGAAGATCCTCTAACTGACCGGTCAACACCAGCAGGACGAACGGACAGGCCTGTCCTAAAAACACAATAGAAAGATTAAAAAAAACACATTCTTCATTTCTTTTTTATTAATTTAGTTTGTTTATCTGCAGCATTTAACTCTGCTCAGATGCATTAAGATCCATCCAGGAATGCTCAGTGGTTGGCCAAAATTAATAAAGATGAATAATAATAATAAAAAAAAAACTTTTTCCTTTCTGGAATGCCAAGCACATTAGCACCAGACTGAATGAATTAATCTTTTAATGGAAGCCACTTCAAACACACACACACAAACCTGTTTGCGGTTCACACACACACCGTGAGCCTTAATACTCAATGGTTGACTGCTCATCACATGAGCTCCGACTGCTGTGATAACCGCATGGTGCCATTAAGACTGGTTCACCCTGCCAGCACCATTCTCATTACAGAGATCAAAGGTGTGTGTGCTAAACAGAGCTTGATAAATTTGTCTGTACAGTCTGAATGTGAGGCGATAATCGCAGCCAATAAGCAAATATGGTTAAAATGTTTACAATACAATTTATGAGTTATCTTTGTTATTATAATTATTATTAAATGTAATTTTTGTTCTATAAATATTATTTATTAAAAATTGTTATTGATAATAAACCACAATAAACATTTTCATATTACAGCACACTTTTAAACACTGTTTACAGTAGGGTTGAACAATTTGAAATTAACCTGAAATGTTTCTGATAAATGTTATTATTGTTAAATTTGAAATGTAATTTTAGAATATTTATATAATATTTAAATAATAAATTATTATTATTATCATTATTAGTAGTAGTAGCATTAATAATAATAAATCTCATTTAAAATCACATGATATATAAATGTATAAAATATTTTTTTGTTTTTGTTTGTTTAATTTTTGAATGTAATATGTAATAAAAATGTGTTAATAAAATAAAAATATTATTTATATTATTATTATTAGTAGTAATATTACTGCATTTTTTTAATACTACTTATATTTTTGGTTTTTATTATTATTAACAACAAGTCATATAGAAAATCTATTGTTTTTAATAAAATTGCAATTCAAAATGCATGGAAATAATGCTAATATTGTTATTGTATGTATATATATATATATATATATATATATATATACATAATTCAACTGATGTGTGTTAATAGGCATGTGTGTCACTGTTTAAAAACCCATCTCTTTATCTTTTCGATATTTAATTTCTTTGTACATACTGTACAGATAACGCTTCATCCAGTCAGAATTTAGTGCTTTGTAACAGTGCCATGGATCCCAACCCAAAATGCTCAATTGCAGGCCTCACCTGAAGAGTGTACGGTGTGCAGCGCAGACAGCTCTTTCTGGATCAGCCTGGCTTGAGCATCTGACACCACGAGGAAGAGAATAGAAGGCGCGGGCTCCCCCGTGCTCGAAAACAAACTGCCGTCACGGGCCAGTCCGCCATCCCACACACCGTACAGGAGCAGCTCAGAGCAGGACACGCTAATGGCTACCTCACCCTCCCCATCAGCACCTACAAATACAAGAAACAAGCAGGATTGTTCAACTTTGGTCACAGATATTTTAAATACAGCATGATAAAGCTGACATCCCTAGTAAAAACAAAACGGTTGAGTATATGATTCAGTAATTTGCTCAAATCATGCAAGAGATACTAAAAACTACTGGCAGAACCTTATGGTACGTTCACACCAGACGCGAATGAAGCGTTAAGCGAGTGATTAACATGTTAAGTCAATGCAAAGACGTGATTAGACATCCTGCGGCGTGATTCACGCAAATTAATTCGGGCGTTTGAGGAGCTTAATGCGTGATTCGTGTGAATCGCTCAAGTTGGAACTTTGGCGAAAATTTGCACTGCATTAACCAATCAGGAGGCAGCTTCAAGTGTCAGAATTACTAGCTGCGGTGAGGCTGCACTGTGCAGATACATGAGCACCCGGTGTTCGCATGGAGCTCACGGCTCTGAAATCAGCGTAGCAATCTTTTAAATAGGCGCACTCTTTTTTCATAAACTGCAAATTTGTGTTTTAAACAACTACATTATTAAACTGCATTTCATTGCACAATAACAGCAATATTTTAAAGAGGCACGAGACTGGAGACATCTGGCAGAAGCCAGATCCTGGCCAGGACGCATCCCGGGAAAATGGCACGTATGGTCACCCTACTGTCCTAGGTCTTTAGAATGTCCTTGCTAAATGCTAATGGCTAATGCTAACCAATAGCCAGGTAGGTACTTTAGTGCCCATTTGTCACGATATAATGCCCAACCAATGCATTGAATATCCTTTTCCACCTCGGAAATACGTCACATTTCACAAGTAAAACAGATTTAAAACAACAATTGACTTGGCTTTTAGGCGCACACTAGCATATGTACATCAATGCTAATAGCTAACAGCAAATGCTAAAAGTCCAACAACAAATTTTGTCATGCCAAATATACTCTTTCCCTCAGAAAATAAGTCTCTAACAGTGACTGACACTGACTAGACTAACTCTAAGGTGTGCACCAACATATGTAAATCAATGCTAATAGCTAACAGCCATTAGAAAAGTCCAACCACATTTTTTTCAGGCCAAATATTCAATTTGCCTTAAAAACGGTCGCATTGTTCATATAAATGAGTTTCAAACTGTGACTGGCATTAACTTTTTTTAGGTGTGCGCTAGCATATGTAGATCAATCCTAATAGCTAACAGACACAAGAAACATCCAACCCCATTTTTTCATTCTCAAATGTCCTCTTTCCCTCAGAAAAATGTCACATTATTCATATAAAATGGTTTCAAACAGCAACTGACATTAGCTTGACTACCTTTTACGTGCGCACTAGCTCACATATGTCAATGCTAGTAGCTAACAGCCACTTATCAAAGGCTTGATAAAATGCTCTCTTTGGATACACTCTGATATTTAGTCCCCATTTTTCACGATCTAATCACACTTTTTATTTTTCTTGACAAATTCCCTTTTTCCCTCAGAAATATGTCACATTAATGGATTTCAAACAGCCTGACATTGATTAGCTTTTAGGAACACACTAGCATATACGTCAGCACTAGTAGCTAACGGCCACAAATGTATCACAAAGGCTTGATAAAATGCTCTCTTTGGCTCCCGAAGCAGGATGGCCTCGTTCAAATGATTTGTTTCAATGTCTTTCAAGTTGGTAGCTTACGCACAAAGACCCCAGAAAGCTAAGAATAGAGAGGCGCTAGTCTGAAACCCTCATAAGCATCTTATACACACACAGGTGCTCTATTGAACACTGTCATTAATACGGGGGTGACTGAAGTCACGCAAACAAGTTCTCTGCTCTTCCTCTGTCTCGCACACATAAATAGAGTCTTAATCTGAGCCTTCTTAGCGGTGAAACTAAGAGAGAGGAGGGAGAGACCTAGGGTCACAGACAGTTGAGGAGAGACAAAACAGGGTGAAGGGTCAAAGAGCTCTGCTGGACGCCCATCTAATAAGCCCATTGGTGCATTTACACTTCTTCGCCACACGGGGCAGCACCACAGTAAAACATTGGTGTTTTTAAATATAAGCTTTGTATTAGTGATCAGATTTGCTCACTGGGTGTCCGGATTTTATATTAGCATGTGACTAAATGTTTGTACTCCATGCTAACATGCACAGACGTAACAGAAAACACCTGTTTAAACGAGTTTTTCACTGCTCTTCCCAGCATGAGCACCAGACTGAATAAATTAATCCTTTAATGGTCTCTCTCTCACACAGTTATTATAGATGTTTGTCTGCGTTTGTAATTTTTCAACTCTAATGATTTTTTCAAAAGTAGGTTACCTGTTAGCTTTAATTCTGTACAAATAGATTAAATACATATTATTAAATATTACGAAATTATTTTATATTTACATTTATAATATTTAACATTTTTTATTTATAAGTAGATATAAATATTATTTATTAGTTAAATATTACATATATTATTAAACACTTTGAAACAAGTTATTAAATCCTATTATCAACATTTATAATTATACTTAGAATTAAAGAAAAAACATTTAAAAATCTTGTTTAATTAAATGCATAGACAAACATGCTATATATATTTTTTTTTTACAATAATTTTAATTTAATTATATATTGACAGATATATACACAATTTGTATTATTTAGACTATTTTAGATTTGTTTAATATATATTTATTAAATAATAGCCTATTAATTTTAATTTTTTAAATACAATTTTAAATAATATGATTGTATATTTCGATTTAAATATAATATAACAAAAAAAAAAGAAGGAAAAAAAAAAATATATATATATATATATATATATATATTTCTCAATATACCCCAGTATTTATTGTCTAAAAATAAATAATAAAACAGATTATTAGTTTATTAGTAAATACCTTTCAGCGGTACAGAGATGCCTTCATCTGTGATCTATAAAAGAAAGAGAGAAGGAAAACATCGCATTAAGACAAAAGCCAAACATGGAAGGGATAACAAAGGGTTGGCGGTCTCTTAAAACTGCTGACAACAAAGTCTGTCCACCACCAGATATTTAACAGATTGAAGATATAAAAGAGCCATTCTGCCACAGATGGAAAAGCAGAAAAGAACACAGCCACATAAAACAGTGGTCAACGAACCCAAACCAGAACAGAGGACGTTCCTGCTGGGATTCGTTCCGATAAAGACAACAAACTCTTGACACTTCCTCTCTGTTCCAAAAACCAGCACTCTTGCAGTTTTTTCAAAGGCAGAAAACTTACTGAAACCAACCTCAAGAGAGACTGATCTGGAACAGTCTACACAGACAGGAAATAACAAAACATACCACAATAAGTGTGATAAATATCAATGCAATATGAATATTGTATAGCATAAAATTATAATAGAGACTTGCTTAGTCTTATTCAATTGTCTTGAATAGAAATCCTACCAGCCTTACGCGTCACTCATGAAACGTGACATAATGAAACTAAAATGCAAAATAATTAGTTATTGTACAAAATAATTCAGACGGAATTCAGATGAAAACCAACGTGCAAACTAAAGACTAAGAATTGTGTATTGTATTAAATCATTTTAAATGTGCAAAATTTTAAATCAACTGATTATTTAAGCTACTTTAAAAGTAAACAAATAATATTATTTATTTAGCATTTTAAGAATTTTTTTGAGTATTTTTCAAGTAAATATTTTAAGTAAAAATTCGAAAACAAATTTCAGGTGTACAAGGTTAAAAGAGGCAGCTCACTGGGTTCTGGAACAGAGACACTAACCTGTTGATCACATCCACACGTTATACACGCGTCCCTTCCCCCCGGCTACACGCATTAAACTCATCCTAAACGAGCGGCCCCCTCCAGGAGAACACAACTCTTGCTTAATGGCTTGTAAAACGAGAGCAGAAAAGCTGGTGTTAAGTGCTGCACGGTGATAACCTCTGCTCAGTGTCGGGGCCAGTTAAACTCACAGCCGCTGTTGTTGTTGTTGTTCAAATAAACATGACTTTCAGTCGCTCTGCAGCGTTTTGGGCTTTGGGAATTTTCTGGCCAACACACTTTCGTCGGTCTCTTAATTACATCTGCAGCCCGATGTCGGCTAGCTTGTTGCTTTGTGGTTTGTAGCAGGAATGGCCAATTAAAATACTGGAATAACAGATGTCCTTTATTATACAAACAACAACAAAAATCGAATTGCGTGATTGGCCGAATGAAAGAGCTGGACCCATGTGTTGGAAACTCATCCAGGCCAGATCTGGAAGATGGAAGCTAGAGGCCTAATCCAATGTGACCATATAAGAGAGTTAAGATCTTCAGACTGATGTCAAGTCTAGTGGGTTTGAGTCCACTGCTTAACCACTTTTATAATCTAATACAACTAAAAAAAACATTTTCAGCATAAGCTCGTCTCACCACAATGGTCCCGTTGGCCTGCGCTTCGACTGTGTCGTAATGGAGTCTGCTGAAGTCCAGTTCTATAATGGAAGGCACTTCTACTTTGGTCGCTGACCTTTCACCTCCTGCGTTTGTCTTTGGGCTCTTCTGGTTCCCTGACTGAAGCAAGAGAATAAAAAAAAACATGATTAATTTATTTATTATTGCTAGACATGTGCCGGTATACTGTAAGAGGCCATTCACACGCAGCGGCTTTTGCGTGCTTATAGAGTTAGTACATCCAAAAATGAAAATTCTCTCATTAATTACTCCCCCTCATCTCGTTTCAAACCCTTCGTTCATCTTCTGAACACAACTAAGGTATTTTTAATGATATCAGAGAGCAATCAGACCCTCCATAGACAGCAATACAACTGAAACGATCCCAGTCCAAGAAACACACATAATACAGTCCATGTGACTGAAGTGGCTGAAGTTTTGCGACGCTAGGAGAATACTTTTTTTGCGCAATAAAAAAAACAACAACAACATAATCTAACTATACCATTCTTTTCCTGTGACTTACTCTGTAAAATGGTGGAAGATGTATCACAGCTATACTATACTCTAAAATAATATACTCTAAAAGGCCTGGAAGACTTAAGTCACGGGAGAATGTTGTTTGCTTTGCGCAAAAAAAAAAAAAAAAAATCTTAGTTTTTGTCACATGGACTGTTTTACTGGTGTTTATAGTACGTTTCTGGATCTGGGATAATTTCAGTTGTATTGCTGTCTATGAAGGGTCGGATGGCTCTCTGATGTCATTATAAAAATATCTTAATTTGATGAACGAAGGTCTTACGGGTTTAAAACGATGTGAGGGTGACATAATTTTAATTTTTGGGTAAACTAACCCTTTAAGTACGAACTTAACTTGCTTTTAATGAAAAAGCATAATGGAAGCGACACAGTCACATGGTGCGACATGTGTTTATTTTCCATTTCAACTTTTCAGAAAGCTGCAAGCGCACACTGGGTCATTTGACAAGAACCAGCCAATTTGCTTCATTTTTTCCCGTAACAACATTAAAAGCTCAGCCAAAACAAAAGCAAGTACAGTGATAATCAGTACAGCAATGTTAAAGTAAATTTAGCGACGGCTGATAATTACGAACGCTTTTGAAAAAAAAAAAAGAATACTAATAAAAAGGCATGCCTAGCATTTTCCACATGTTTTTAGAAATGGCATGAATGGTTCCTAATGTGATATATCAAGATAATGAATGAATCGCTACTGATTCTGAAGACGGTCTTGAGTAGCTCGCCAGTGATCTACGACTTTATCAACTGCCGCTTATTTTAAAAACAGCTGATTGAGATTTATCGCTAATCAAAGAACCAGCTTTGAAAATGTTACATTACAAAATGTGCATAAATAAATCAACAATTCACTCGCCTAGCCCTAAAAGTGATACCTATTAGTTTAAAATGTTTTACTTCATACATTTTTTGTGCATTTTTTTGTATTTAAATGTTCATATTTTTTTTTTTATAAGAAAAAAGGTATTAAACCTGTTATACTGTATTTACTGCAACTAAATTTCAAAAACAACTACGATTTCAGAAGGGACAGATTTTTTATTTATTTATTTTTTATAAATGGCCTGACAATATCCCAGACCACAGTTTCAAAAGTCTCTCATTCGATGTGGTGGTAAAGACGTTCTGGGACTAAATAAGTGCACTTCTTGTCAAGCAAAAGAGCCAGAAGCAGCAGTTGTGAGTGAGGTGGCCAACCGTAGCTGTGCACCTGCATTAACAGAGGGAAATATTTTTGTTAAACTGGACAAATTAATTTCTTGCATTAGTGTGCTACCTTTGACAGCACTAGTATACAAACATTTGATCAGAAATATACCTCAGGATTTTCGAAACATAAATAAATAAATACAATTAAAAAATAGTCATATATATATATTATAACCAATTTTATTATTATTATTATATTATTAATTTATGGTATTACGATTATTATATATATATATATATATATATATATTTTTTTTTTTTTTTTTTTTTAATAAAATTATCTGTTTTCTATTAATTTTTTACTGTAGTTTACTGTCACTTCTGATCACTTTTTAATGCATCCTTTCTAAATAAAATAGTATATTTTTTTAAAACAATAAAAATAAAGACCACAAACAGCATTGTTTATTTTATACTGTACACAAAGCTAACACTATTATGTACTAATAGCCAATGCTTTTAATATACAATATTGCAATTTTGGTCCAAGTTTACTGATTAATTTTTTTACATATTGGAAACCAACAAAATACGCTTTTTAAAAACATAGATCCCATTTCGTTTGCATGCTAGGCTACAGGTGAACACACCAGCTGACATTAAGAAACACCTGAGTCGCATTCCTGTAATAAACCTCAAACACCCCGACCCTGTGATCAAGAGCCCAACGCTTCTTGCAGCAACCTTTCTACTTCAGATCAGAGTGCAAATACGGAAGATAGAAGCCTCTCATACCATTGTGCCATATTGAATTTGTTCTACTGTCACAAAAAACAACGTAAATCAAAGACGTGTCCAGCTTGGACAAACAAAGCTAACGATTGTGACAAAGGAAATTCGTTGAAAGGGTTTGATAAATAGTTGTAAACATGGGCGAACCCAAAACTCCACAGCCATGCTGAACAAATCTGGACTTCAAAAGACAGATGTGCATGAAGATAAGTTGGAATGAGTCAACATTTGTTTAGCATAGTCCTTCGGCAAAGATTCAAAGCTTCTTCAAACGAGACTGATTCTCGAGGACACAAGAGCTTTAACCAAATGGTGTGGGTTAGATTTTAATAATGATAGGGACGTTTGAAGATCAGTCAAAGATGTAACAGTTTTCCATTTCACAGAAAGTACTTATAAAATACCTTTGGAAAATTGGGGGTCAATGAAAGTTGAATTATTTTATTCAGTAAAGGCACATTAAATTAATGGACAGTGACAGTTAAGACATTTATAACGCTACAAACAATTTTGGTTTCAAATACATGTTGTTCTTTTGAACTTCAAGTGACATGGGAACTAGAGTTATGATGCTTTGCATCACAGGAATAAATTCAATTTTTAACATTTTAAAATAGAAGGTGATAAAGCACAACAATATTCCACAATATTACAAATTTTTACTGTATTTATGACCAAATAAACATAGCTTTGGTCTGTTTTTGTAGCGTTTAATAAAATAATATAAGAAATTTAGCAAATTGAATGTTAAAGCATTAAAATTTAATGTTATCTGCATGTAAATGTTGAGCTTTTATTTTAATAAAAAAATAAATAAACAACATACAATGCTTATTTTATCTAGGGACTGCAGCTGAAAAATATGGAAGTTAATAAGTTAATAAGAATAATTAAATAAATGTTGAAATATGTTTCAATTGTTAAATACATAAATGAAATACTTAAATACATAAACACACAAACAAATACATATTTATTTTCAGTATTTCCTCTATTATTTATTTGAAGAGAAGTACGTGTTTATAATATTATACATATAGGTTTCTTAACGTTTGGTTTATTATTCTGTATTTATTTCTGCTAAATAAATGAAAATTTACTTTATACATTTCTGCATTTATTTCATAATTTCATTATGTATTTAATGATGTATTAATATATTTCAACATTTATTAAATTATTTAATTCGGCCTTTCGTAGAAAAATAGCATTTGGCCAATTCTGGCCAAATTTACAGAAATGTTTTATTAACATATATATATGTGTCACATTATTGAGAAGTTATATATTTTACATTAACATCAAAGTGCAGGAAAAGTAAAAACACAATAATTTTATAATTAAAGAAGAAATTCTTTACTTTCATTTCACACATTTTTGCCACTGGTTCAATTTAGTAATAAACAAATATCACCAAAACCAGATTTTATTTTTAGCATCTTATTTGAGTTTAACTAAATTATTCAGTGACTTCTGTGTATAACCACAAACAGCATTCAAAATTTCATCAGTAGTTTTTTGTGTTGGATAAAAGCATGTGCTAAATGAATACATGGAAATGTTTATGGCATACAGTCAGTGGGGGCATATGTTTTAAACCTACAACAATTTATTATCCGTTACCTGAGCGTCCCTGATCCCCTCAGAGATCCGCTGCTCTCGCAGACTCCCAGACACGTCATTCATCTCATCAGCTCCTTCATCATCGCTGGACAGCACGACTGAAAGAGAGAGTCAGATGTGTTTTAACCAATCAGAAATACCTTCACGCAAAAGGTCAGATGTTCTCGCTTCCATGGAAGCACACAGGATGTTCTTTGGGTCAAAAAAAACTCATCATAATGAAATTTTTGTTATATTAAATTAGGAACGAATGAAGAATAGAAGGCTTTTCAGCAGTGGTCTCAGACTTCTGGACAACACCGCACGTGTCTAAACGTTCTGGAGGAAAAACAAACTTCAGGCCTTCTAGATAAACTTCTGATGCTACATTTTCCAATGAGGTAAACGCGAGTCTTGACAGATGTTTGCTTCGGTAAACAGTTTGTGTGTGTATTTGAAAAGTTCACATGATTAACACCACCGAAGGTCAGATGGTCATTCCAACATTGTGTTCTTACAGTTCAATATTATGTTTCTAATAAAGCTATCAGCCGATTTTTCTTGCATCTGGCCATTGATGAGTGTTCATTTCTAACCACGAATCTATCTTTTCCCCTTCTTCTCCGCAGCAGAAGCTTCTCTTTGGCTGGGTCATATAATGGGCTTTGAGAGAGAAACAGGGACATGGGTAATCCTCTCTCTCTCTCTCTTTTCCATCCTTCACCTCCTTCCCTTCCTCTTCCTGTCCACCAATCCATCAGAAAACAATAACAAATCCAATGCTATCCATCTGTTTTGCTACATTAAAAATGGTTTGAATTGGAGAGGTTTTCAAACTAAGCAGAAGTTTGTTCTAATCAATCTGTTCAAATGTTCTTCTTTATTTGTCTCTGAAAGAAAAAAAAAATATATAATGAAAGGCTGAAGTTTTAAAGCCAGAAAAACAATTGAAAAACTCTATAAGAGCTTTTTATCGGAAAAAGAGCAAAATAATAATTAATTTTAGTCAGTTGATGAATCAACTGATCTGATTCCCTAAACCGGCCTGAATGAACTCATTGACCTAATAATCCAGACTGGGACAGAAAAGATAATCAGTGATGAAAAAATATTTGGCTGACCAATGACCAACTACTGCTTTAAAGGCAACCATAATGGCACTTAAGGTGTTTAGGATGAACTAGTCCTGGCTGATCATGAGAAGGAGGATGGTACATCAGCGTTCCTCTCTAGCAGACAAAGGTGTAATGGGCTTTACCCAGACCTTGAGGTCAGGATTGCAGTAATCTAGATTGTGAGAGTGAATGCTGCTATTCTGCACACCACACACTTAAAGACATTAATCTTTATGAGGACATCCTTCATCCATTGACAGCTCAGAACAAAAGCTGCCTTCGTAACAATAACACCGTCATGTGGTCATGGAATTTTTTTTTTTTTAGATAGGTGCATTTGGTTTTATTCTCTTCAGTTCACACTCAGTTTGCATTTCTCAATACTATATTAATTTAAGGATGTTACATAAGCTTTATTAGAAAAGGTTTCTTTTTTTTTACATGACAGATTAATTAGGTTTCACTCTCTTTTTGCGTTCACATTCGTAAATTTTGCATGTTTAAATCCAGAGTCCACTTTGTCTATCGGTGGATGTTTACTATTTAATTTAGTGATGCACAATTTCTCTGCATTATAAAAGTTATGAGAAAGTGTTTATTTTACCTGTTAATTTCAGTTAAATTTAGTTTTATTCTCTTTTTGTGTTCACATTCATAATTTCGCAGTCTGCAATATCGCAATCCAGATTCAACTTCATCCACTGGTTTATCCAATGTTTGTTAATTTATTAAGGCATGCACAGTATATACGTTATTGTAAAAGGCTTCTTCTTTTATTTTTTTTTACTTAAGTTGATATGATTTTTTTGTTCACACTCAGTTTGCTTTTTTAAATCTCGATTCCACTTAGCCCACCATTTGAAGTAATTATTTTATTTAGGGATGGAAAATCTATCAGTACAATATCACAATATCAGTTACCTGAAAAAGGTTTAAATTGTTACACCTGAATGTTTAATTCAGTTTTAATCAAAGATTAAAAATCTTGAGATTCTGTCAAAGATGCATCAATTCAATTTAATAATTTAAAATCTATTTTTTTATCAGCCAAAACACAAACCTTCTGTTGATAACTGAAACGATTATTCGAGTAACTCGATAACCAAAAATTATAGAAAAAAAATCATGTTCCTCGAAGCATCTAGAAATTAATTTTAAAGTTCACGTCACGTTTTTTCGCACCGATTTTTGCAGTACTGTCATAATGTACTTATGCTTATGTCACCCAAAAAGCGGAAGGAGATGGCGGTGTTTTGAGGGCACGAGCGCAGACTAGTTACTGTATGGTAATAATATTTTACCTAATATTAATATTACAAATTTTATGAATATCATCAATAAATAAAATGTTGATTTTATTTTGAACCAATTATTTGGTCATTTTAAGAGACATGTCTTATTTTCTCTAGAATATTTAATATTGCTCTTTAATTAAGCAAAAATGTTTTATCCTATTACTCGATTAATCGATGGAATTTTCAGTAGAATACTGGATTACTTAAATACTGGTGCAACGTAATTACTTTATTTATTTTAACAAACATCTAATAGGTTGGAGTTACTGTATCTTGACCTTCTGACCATTTCGAAGAACAAGATCTGGTGCCAATTATTGCTTTTAAGAAATACGTCTTATTATATGTTTTATTAAAGACAAAGGCAGCATGTTGCCTTTTTTCCAAGCGTTTATGGGGTAAGCTGGCATAAACGGCATGCAAAAGCTGTTAAACGCACTACCCACCTCCCTGAAGGGTAAGAAAGTTTAAATAAGGCAAGTTTGCACTCAAACCAATGTTTGAAAAGTGATGGAAAGAATAATCTCAAAGAAAGACAAAAAAAAAAAAAAAAGAAAAAGAAAGAAAGAAAGAAAAAAACACAGTCCCACGTACTTGGCTCTGTGGAGCTAGGCTTGGATCTCTTGTAGGTCTTGCAGAAAACCTGAGGCTTCCTCCTCAATCTGCTGCTGTAAAATGACCCAAAAGGGTCTTTGCTCTCGGCCTCTGAAGGGGAAGTCAGTGGATCTTTTCTGACAGGCACAGAGGTGGCGTCTCTTTCTTCAAATGTCCTCAGACACCTAGCGTGAGCTTCCTGAAGAGTGCGGCCTGAACGGAGGCTGGGTTCATGATTGGACGGTGTGGATTCTCCATTCTTGCTTTTGCTTGCTGCTTTCTGGAGTCAGAAGAGACAAGAACAGAGCACAAAGAGGTTACAGATAACCCTAGCTGAGTGAGAAAACACCCTGTCCAAAACTGGCAAATGTTCAGCTGTAACACTTAGTGATTCATAGTGATTCATATTGATGACATAGTTGGACTCTTCCATTCTTGAACTAAGTACCAACATCAGTATGACTAAATTAATATGTGCTACTTATATTATGGTGACTATGGAGGCATAGTAGTATACTGATGACAGTTTGATCTAATTAATATTTATAAATCCTACTATTGTGAAGGCTCAATTCATTAATATTAAGTAACATGAGTGGAAGCTTCTGGAAGGTTTTGAGGCAATGTCAGTTTAACCTATTTTATATTTAGGAGCAAAGGCTACAAGTCATTCTATGGTGAAATGTTGCTTCATGAATATTAAGAAGGTAGCATGACTGGTTGGTCAGTTAGACCAAGACAAGACAAGTCATTTAAGGTGGTATGATCTGATTTACGACTTACAAATTTGTCATGTGGAAAGGAATTGTAACTTCACTACTGCTGTACCAACAACAATATAGCCACAGTAAGATGTGTAATATCACCACTAGTGTACCAATGATGTTATGCCCTAATGAATATTTACATGTGTCATGAATATTCATTAGGCAACAAGATGTGACCTTATTTATGTTTATAAGTCAAGACTCACGCTAGGACCATTATACGCAATTGTCAGATCAATGCTGGCCAAGACTTTGCGCTAGTCAGATTTGTTGCATTGACATGATCAGATGAATAATTATGAGCCCTAACACGAAGGCTTCCATTCACGAATATTACTGAACGTGACTGGTTGCCCCTTTGCAACTGCGTGGTTTGCAATGAACAGACATATGAACAGACATGACATAATAAGAAAGCCCTAATTGATATCCATGAGCCAAGTCTGCTATATTTCAGAACTAAGCTAAGCTTTGGCATACATATAAATTAGGTCAAAGTGACGTTGCTTAATATCCTTCCTCGATATAAGCCCTACTATGGTGAACTTAGTTTTAGACCAGATACAGCGGCAGGATCTAATTAATATTCATGAGCTAGAACTTTACAGTAGACGGATTCAAAATTTTATAAAACCGAGTGGATCCTAATAACAGACCTGAACACAACCTCACCTTAGAGACGTCACAAACAGAACGAGTGGTCTTTAATTTGCGGTCTTCCCATGAAACGTATGCCGTGTCCTCTGAAGTGGACGACCCCCGTGTCTCTTTCACCTGAGAGTGGCCTTGTGTCCCTTCGGTTTCTTCTTCCTCATAGAAAAGCCCACGTGCCTCCAGTTCCTCGGAATCCAGGCCTAACAAGAAAGAATGATGGAGAACTTGTTGAAATAATAATAAAAAAAGAAAACTCCAGGATTTTACAAGCAGCGCATAACCGTCTCCTAACAACTGTGTTTTCTCTTTATGCAGTCCCCAGTACATATAAAACGGCCTTATTGACCAAATATCATTCCTCCACCTTGGTGGAGGTCACATCAGCCATGAAACGGGGTTAAATGGCCCAATTCCCCAGAGACGTGGAACTAGACAGAGTATAAGAGAGAAAGCCAGGGAGAAGGAGAGCAGCAGGACCATTTTAACAGATCCATAAAGTTAAGCATTTGTTTATTTATCAGCGATCCGAAGCCAGGAAAACTCTGATGCCGTCCAATATTATGTAGAGCAGGGAGTGTAGGAGGGTCAAAGGAAAGGAGACAGCTGCGAGATGTTAAACATATCGCCTGAAGCCCAATGGAGGGAAAGAGCAGAGGGACCAAGCTGATCATTAAGGTACTTAAGAGATGCAGAGACTTAGTAAAGTCCAAAAATAAGGGCATTTTCCCTCATTAGCTTCTTGATAATCTACATCAGATATCTCAGCCAAAGTTTACAGTTTACTTTAACTGCTTCTTTTGTTTAACGATCCAATTCATTAGGGAAAAACCAAGTCGCTTTCTGAATTATGCGGGAATAGTCATGCTATAGCTTGTTTGTGTTTTTGGCAAGAATTAATATGAAGTCAATTTATGGTTGAGTTTACTCTATGGTTTTATGTTTTCTTAAGAAAATGAGAGTGGTGCGTGTATGCAATATCTGCAGCAGTTCTGAAATGGTTGTCAAGTGAAACATATAGTGAAAAAAATATATATATAGAGAGAGAGAGAGAGAGAGAGGGGTAAAAAATGAATTAACCTGACAAGTGTTAACTAAATTATTAAAGCACTTGTTAATTGCATTGAAAAGTCAACAGAAACAAAATAAAATATTCAAATAAAAGTTTTGGTTATACTGTCAGTATTAAACATTTCTGAAGTTATATTTCTAACTTTCTTTTAAGTTACGTTCTAAAA
>JAUYWG010000060.1:9773133-9788804 GCA_034779775.1 Enteromius afrohamiltoni | reverse complement strand
GGTCTGTCGAACAGCCCCTCCATCTTCCAGGCCCTGGTGAACGACATCTTCAGGGACATGTTACAGCGCTTCGTCATAGTCTACATCGATGATATTTTGATTTACTCGGAGACCCTCCAGGAGCACATCACCCATGTCCGAGCCGTACTCCAGCGCCTCATCGTAAATCAGCTCTACGCCAAACAGAGCAAGTGTGAATTTCATCAGACCCAAGTCTCCTTCCTGGGCTACATAATAAGCGCCGATGGTGTAGCTATGGACGAGTCCAAGGTGAGGGCCATAACCAGCTGGCCCCGACCTCAGAATCTAAAGGAACTACAGCGCTTTTTGGGGTTCGCCAACTTCTACCGTCGCTTCATCAAGAACTTCAGCCACACCGCCGCTCCCCTGACAGCGTTAACCAAGTCCACCGCCAAGAAGCTGCCTTGGGACTCAGCCTGTGAGACAGCCTTTCATGGAGGTCGACGCATCCAGCACGGGCATCGGCGCCGTCCTCTCCCAGCGCCAGGGAACCCCCGAGAAGCTCTTTCCCTGCGCTTTCTACTCCCGGAAATTGACCACCGCTGAACTCAACTACGACGTGGGAGACCGAGAGTTGCTCGCCATGAAGGCAGCCCTCGAGGAGTGGCGTCACTGGCTGGAGGGAGCCGCAGAACCATTCATGGTACTCACAGACCACCATAACCTAGAATACCTCAGGACAGCCAAAAGATTGAACGCCCGCCAAGCCCGCTGGTCCCTGTTCTTCAATCGCTTCCAGTTCAGTATTACCTATCGGCCAGGATCGAAAAACTGTAAGGCCGACGCACTCTCACGACTCCACGACTCCTCACAGCAGCCAACCGACCCTGAGCACATCCTGCCACCAGCCCTGATACTAGGCCCAGTGCAATGGGACATCATGGAAGAGATTCGTGAAGCACAGGCGCAGGACCCCGTACCGACCGACTGTCCTCCCGGCCGCACCTACGTGCCCGAGGCGCTCCGGGCCCGTCTGTTACACCTGGTTCATGATAACCCCAGCGCCGGGCACCCAGGCATCCTGGCCACCACGGAGCTCATGTCAAACCAGTTCTGGTGGCCAACCATGTCCCGGACATCCGAACCGTGGGCTCTGTCACGGAGTGCTCCTCTGTGGCCCTCTCCAGCCGCCGGCAGCGGGAACCCTCTCCCGAGTATTAGTGTTTCCCCCCGGACCTTTTCTCCTCACGTACCTCGGCGGCGTTCCGCGCCATTTGGACTCTTTCTGGGACTATAAAAGTCGGACTTTTACCATAGGGAAGTTGCGAAGTCTCGATTTGCCCCGGCTATCGTTTCCGAGCGTTTTCTACTGTTTCCCGTTTGACTACCCGTGTTTGATTTCCGTCAGTGTTTTGTTTTCCGCCTTTTGCCGCCAGCCCCGACCTTCCGCCTGTTTATCGACTCTGAATCTGTCTTGTCCCTGCTGTATCTGACTACCTGTGTATCGACCATTGCCTGTCTGACCAACCCTCATTAAATTGTTGCAAATGGATCCGCACGAGCCCTGTGAGTCATTACAAGTAACCAGTCTATTAGGCTAGAATATTTACTTAAAAAATGATGTGGAAATTCCATTCCACTTACTTTTTCAGAGAAAACAGTATGTTGATTTAAATTTTCTAAGTCACTTTTTGAGTTGAAAGGGTCTATGCGAGAAGGCATGAACTAGCTATACAACATTTAACCATTTGACTATAAATATACTGCATATACAATAACTAAGTGTTTGCGGGAGGTGTCTAGCGTGCATATAGTGGGATGAGTGCATTATTACAGGTGGTTTGTGAAGTCCACTCACCTGTGTGTAGCAAACTCAGAATTAAGTGTTTACGGGAGGTGTCTAGCGTGCCACTCTTGGAAGCAATTCCTGTTCAATAGAAGATATTGGTGAACATCGCATGTCAGGCATTTCCATGGTGTTTTTTGCTGCTTAACACAAACTGCTTTGCAATGCACAGAGGTCCTGCGTCCAGCAGTGGCAACATTCCTGGCCTCTGAGGTTAGGTCCTGGTACTGGCAAATGGTCACTATTGGTCTGTTTTGGTGCTACTTTCTGCGAGACACCACAAAGCTCTGCAATAAGTTGTTCTATAAATTCTTTTCACATTGGAAAGAGGGACAGCCATCAGCTTCCTGCAGCACAGGACCCCATGACATGCTTTCTCTCTGAAGGTAAAACTGCCTCATTGCACACTATGGCGGTAATGTCAAATATTTATGAATTGCCGTGAGATCGGGCTGACCAATCACATCATTGTCTGTAAGGTTTTTGTGAGGGATGTATTCTAAATGTAACCAATAAGGTTACTTTCTGTAAGGGTTTTTTGTGGGATAAATTTGCTGATAGCTGTCTGGTTTAGGGGTGAGTTTAGTTTCAAATAAACCAATTCTAATTTGACTAAAATGATTAAAAAGGCAGTGTGCAGTGGCATAAAGGTGTGAATGTGCCGTGCCAAAGTTTTTTTAATTTATTTTTTATTACTTGCCACTTACATTACTTGCAACAAATAGCTGTTGCACGGAAGAATACCTCAGTAACATACATCCAAATTGGTAAATAATTGGCAGTATATGGACACATGGTATTTCCGTGTCTTGTCAGTAAAACTTAACCGAAAATCGGTGTTGAGTTTACAGGTCCATATACAGCTATTTACTTTCAAGATTTGTGGCTGCAAGTTTCAGCTATAGTAAAAGTTCAAGTTATGTAAAGGTATGTTCATTTATGCACTCAGTACTTGGTCTGGGCTCCTTGAGCACAAACTCCAGCATCAGTGAGAAGTGAATGGAAGTGATCAGTCTGTGGCACTGCTGAGGCACTATTGAGTCAGCTCAGGTCATCTGTGTTGGCAATTCCACTGTTTCCTATGTTTCTTGCATAAATTCCACACAGGGTTCAAGTCAGACATGTTGGCTTGCCAGTCAAGCACAGTAATATCACGGTCAGCAACCACTTGGGGGTGGCACTGTAGACAAGTGCTTAAAATCCTGCCTGCAGTAAAAATATAAATCAGCATGTCCATAAAGCTTGTCAGGAGACGGAAGCATAAAGTGTTCCAAAATATCTTGGTAGATGACTGCATTGACTTTGGATTTGATAAAGCACAATAGACCAACACCAGCAGAAGTCACACAACCCCAAACTGAAACTCCAGACCTTGCTTTCCAAATTAAATGCAAAGTTTACTTTTACATGAAAAAAGAACTTTGGACCTCTGATCAACAGTTGAAGGTAAGATGCTTCTGATGTTGGAAGTGGTTTGGAAACTGTAAAAACAAACAAACAAAAAAAAACACATGGTGTTTCTTGAATAAGAGCAGATGTGTGACTTTTGGTGCACTGATCAAACTGACCTTTAATTTCAGTGAAAGTATCTGCACAAATACTCTAAGGACGTTATTATACCACTAATTTATTTTCCTCTGTTTCTGATATACTGTAGATGTGTTCAACCACTTGTGTTTGTTCTCTGCGTGTAACATGTTAGTGGCCCTTTGACAGATGGCTGGCATTGAATTTGTTTGCTATGACGGACATGTCTAGTCGAACAGGAAACAAGTTGAGATAAGGATCACATTATGCAGTCTCCAGTATGCACTTTGGTAAAATATCATTTTGGTATTTCATCTGGAAGCCTATCAATGTATACCTGTGCTAATGCACAATAAATTGTTCAGTGTCTGTTGATGTTGCTGCATGTGACATTTTGAAGTCGAGAAGTGTTCTGACTGTACCACTCTCGTCTTGCACTCAATCTTTTTAACATGTCAGTCCACTTTCTCACCAACACCACTGACTCTGGAATGAACAATGTAACTGAGACAAATGTGAGAAATAGTGCTGGATTAATCACAGGAGCTCTGATCCTCTGCCTTTTGCTACCCATTGGCGTGTCTGGAAACCTTTTGATTATTTGGAGCATCCTGGCTAGAACCCGCCACCGTTCCATCACAACCCTCCTAATCCTAAACCTAGCCTTTGCGGATGGATTCTTGATGCTTTTGATGCCTTTTTTCATTGTTTATTTTTTAAAACGCAACTGGATTTTTACTCTGCCTCTGTGCAAGATTCTGCTGTATCTTTGCAGTGCCAACATGTATGCTTCGATATTTTTGATAACAGTAATGAGTCTGCACAGGATGGTGGCTGTAGTTTGGTGGAAACATGCTGGTGTCCTGACAGACCGGAGGGTGATCATTCGGGTGTTGGTAGGACTGTGGATTTTTGCTCTGGGAATATCAGTACCTAACTCTGTTTTCTGGACCACTTTCTGGAGTGAGCAAGAGCCAACACTTTTAATGTGTGCTTGTAAACATCCACTGCCACGAGATGTGAGTTATGTTTGCCAGATAAAAATGTACAATTAATTTATATTTTGTAACAATTAAAATTAATAGTAACTCCATGTATGCAATATGGGACAGTATATGTGACCCTGGACAATGAAACATGGTTAGCATGGGTATATTTTTAGCAATAGCCAACAATACATTGTATGGGTCAAAATGATCAATATAATTTTAAAATAGTTGTATCTTGGCCAAATATTGACCTTTATAACTTGTTTTGTGGTCGAGGGTCAAGGAAAAAGGCTTCAGGCAAACACTTCAATCAATCCAATTGTGTTTAATTTTAATAAAATTCCCATTGAAACCTGAGGTTGGTGTAAACCTGAAATAACAGGGGAAAAGTAATGCACATGAATAAGTGAATAAGTTCACATGGTTTTGTAATGAAGGAGTCAGATTCGGGCGGATCCATTTGCAAGGTCGAAAGTACAGGCAGGGTCGAACAATAGCAAACAGGTATGGTAAAAGCAAAAACACAAAACCCAAAGGGGTAAGACAGAGCAAAAAACTAAACAAAAAAAAAACAGTACACAGAAGAATAACAGATGGGAAAACAGGGCTAGGATAGAAACAGGGAAAACAAGCTTTGTGGAGGGGTTAAACAATGATTGGCCTCCATGGTCATGAAAGGGCAAGATGAGGATTCATCGATGGCCTCCATGCCTGCGACTGTGCAGGACGAGGATTCAACGGTGGGATCAATGGCTGCAACAGGACCCTGTGTCCCCAAATGAACACCATTCCCTTGGAAGGTACTGCAGTGGGGGGTAACACCTCCGGAGAATATGGCTCAAGCCAACACTGGGGGTTCTGCAGCCACTGGCAACACATCTGAAGGATCTACGGCATAGGCCGACATCTCTAGAGGTTCTGAAGCAGACTCGCGGACAGGTGAGGGCCCTGGAGTGGACGATTGGCTAGAGTGGGCTCAGGTGCAGATATGCAGACTGGAGCAGGAGCAAAGCAACGCCCTTGGAACGTTCTGGTGTCTTTACATGCAACATCCACGATGCACAGGAATACTAGAGTGGCATCCATGATGGCTGAAGACCGTGGCTTAATATCCGTAAAATGGCTCTGGGTTGGTGGCCCTCTTGGGCAGTGACTGTGGCTCTGGTTTGGTGGCCATCTTGTGCATTGGTTCTGGGTGATCAACTGCGACAAGATATGACTCCAGAAGATCAGCTCAGATGTTACATACTGCTGAGAGGTCAGCGTAGACGTGACATGACTCTGGTAGGTTGGTGTAGACGTAACACAAGACTTGACTTGACTGGTGAAAATCAACATTAGCTTTACTTGTCCTGTGCAAATCTGCAATAACTTGACTGGAATCATGTAAATATATGAAAAGTTAACCTAAATTATGAAGATCTGCTCTGGCTTGACTTGATTCATGGTGATCAACCGTGATTTGAATTAGCCTCATGAAGAATAACTGTGGCTTGACTTGGCCCTCAAACTTGAACGGATCCATCTGCAGATTTTAATTATTGGACAAGGTCAGAAGTACAGGCAGGGCCAAACAACAGCAAACAGGTAGGGCAAAGGCAAAAACACAAGAATGTTCCAGAGAGCTGGCGAGGGTCAGTCAATAGGCAAACGATATTTAAAAGGGAAAGACAGAGCAATAAAAAGAGTTGTTAAACAATACTCAGCCATTTGCTCAGAAACTGGACAGACTTTAAATACACCAGATAACAAGGGGGAGGAACTAATTACTAAGCAACACAAAAACAATGGGGGAAAAAAAAGAAAGGGGGACACCGACTGAAATCATGAGAGGTTTAGGGTTTATCAAAACTTTCAGAATTTGACAATGTAAAAATTAATGCCATGGTTACCATGGTGGTGGAGAGTGGAGCTTGTGCTTAGGCTGTCAGTATCTGTCACACTCACACACTATCATTTGACTGTGAAGAGTAAAATCTCTGACCATGCAGACAGTGTAAATCACATACTTATTTATGATACTGATTTATATTTTTGTCATATGTAAACATAGTAGACCTCATAATACTTCATCACATGCTCAGCACTTCATCTGCAGCACACATGTATTGATCAAGCAAACATTATTTAATCACTGGCATTAGCACATTATCATATAGTTCGTGTAGCCATAGCTTAACAACAAGGTCTACACTTCACCATTGATGGTAACCTCAAAAATCAACTAACATAAACTCATTTGAATGTCAAATATAACTGAACAACAAACTATACAATTTCTTTCCTTTTACTAAAAACATATGAAACAGCGTTTAATTTCAACCTTTATTCTCATGATCTATCCATATGAAAAGCATGCTGGAAACAAGAAATGCACTGCTCAGTTTCAATCAGTGCAACATAAATTATGTATACAGGCCAAACACAAATGGTTTAAGTTAACATAATTTTTTACAAATGTGATTTCATTTAACATAGTGAAATTGAGTGCAAATGACAACTGTGTAAAAAACTAAAGATTTTTGTTGGTTTAGCTTATTTTATTCAAGTAAACTGAGCAAACAGCTAGAATCATTTTTTTGAGTGTATGATCTCACTCTGTTTTAGGTGATACTGCAGCACTGTTTGGAAATTTTGCTTGGTTTCTTGATGCCATATGGGCTGATCATAAGCAGTTATGTGTGTATCCTGCGAAGAATTCGCAGGACGCGGTTTCATAGGCACATCAGAAGTGAGAAACTCATCCTGGTGATTGTCATCACTTTTGGCTTGACCTGGCTTCCTTTCCACGCCATGAATATGGTGGAGGTGTGTGTGCACAACACGACTCAAATATTTTACACATGAAAATATTTTTATTATAAAAAGTTGATACCTTAACATGGGATCATCATGTCTGAGAACATGTTTGATTATGACTTTCCTGTACAGGTTGCTGAAACCTTTCTCCCAGAAGATTCTAATGCAAAAGCCGGGTGAACTAAGCTAAAACATGCATAGAAACATTATTTTTACATTGAGTTTATGAAGTAACTTAGTATCTAAGTTAAGGAACTTATTTATCTTCTTCCACACAGACTACAGAAAATATGGTCATCATTCCGAGGCCTCAGCTTCGTTATCACCTTCATCAGCAGCTGCATAAACCCCATTCTCTACACCTTTGCTGGAAAGTCACACATTAAAGACGAAGGCCTGGCCTTCATGGCACGACTCTTTGAGGGCTCAAGGATTGAATCCATGCGTAAAAAACAGCAGAATCAGAAACATCAGGATCAAGAGAAGAAAGAGGAGGTTGCCCATATAAAAGAAAAAGTCAGATTTCAGCATTAATACATTAAAATAAAGAACTAGGAAGGGCCTGCAGTCTTGTTGGGCCTGTTTTTGGTCTTGGCATTTTTCTTTATGCCTTTGTTTAGATTAGACTGAAATATTCTATTACTGGGAACCAAAAGGACAAGAATACTTAAGTGGAAGAAGAGAACCTACTTCTCTAAGTGATTTAGAGTGAAAAAAAAAAATAAAATAAAAAAAAAATACATGACTCAGGTTTCCAAATGCTTTTTGGAATTTCAAAAGAATTGGTTCAGGTCTTTATCCAGTAGAGGGCGCCACACAACAAAGAGACACATGCTGTAACAGCAGTAGTAGGTGTGTATTTATCACAGTGTTGCTGCATCCCAATGTGCCTACATATACTATGCTCTTACAGTATGCACTTTTTTGGTAAAGAAATTTTTCATTTAACTTCCTACAATATCGGAAAGAAAAGAAGTAGGACATTGATCTTCTTCCAGTCACAAGTCTTTAATGCCGAGAACTATGCTTATATTTTATGCATTTAAAGTTTACATTGCTGTAGCGATTAAATTAACACAAATAGCATTCAATCGCTTTTTTTATGTGGTTAAATGTTGATTATTACTCGTTCAAACCCCTTTTTCTAAATCTCTCTTGGGCATGCACAATCACCATGTTTGGATTAATGCATATTATTTGTCTTTGTATTTCTGAACTGAATCCTTCGCCAAAGAGCAATGGATTGTGGGCAATATTAGACCAGCACAGATCCACACTTCAAAAATCAACCTGAAATAGTTGACCATAGGAAACTTGTGGTTTACTCTTTTCATCATATGCTTTGAGACACACTTATTCTAATCTCACATACTACTTAGGATGGACAGTATGAATATTAGGACGCAGGGTCAGGCCCGTTTTCATAGAGATTAAACTAAGCCTTTTTAAGAAACATGACTTGGACCAGTGACAGATGTACCAAATGACAACCATTAGGCTCATTTTGGCGTTTCCTTTGAGTCCGACAACATGGAAAGCTATGAGTGAAATGTCACATGTTGTCATCTTGGGATTGCGGTAATTACGAGATGGCATGAATGCAGCATAATATGGCCAATTTCTGACTAGGAAACTCATATTTATGATAATTCCATTAGCACATTAATGCAGCATCAGATTACATGTGGATGCATGTGCGGTTTCAGTTTCTCTTTGACTTGTTTGTTTTTAAATTCTGTTCGGAAGATGTGTACTAGCGCCCCCTACAGTATAACAATGAAAACACAGATTCTAGGAGCACAAGAGAGTCTTAAATATATTTACACTGTTTATAAGTCAAATATATTTAAATGTAATGTTCTATTTTTTGTATTTCTTTTCTGCAACAAAACAGTAAATAAAAAAACAACATGATGCACTGTGGTAAATGCAACATATTCATCTATATACAGCAACATTCAGACAGAAACATTATAGTTGGTCAAACACTTATTGTAGTACGATTTTATAAAACGTTTTAAATTAATCAACCAGTTTTACAGACCCTTGATGATCAGCTCTACAGTCTCCTGCTTATTTGAGGGTATGATGAAGCAGATGTATTTTCCTGCATCAGCGTGAGTGAGACCAGAGAGTTTGATGGAGAAGTTTTCTTTCAGATACTCTTCAGGAAAAGTTTCTGCTCTGTTCTTGTACCATTGATCCTGTTTCTCTAGTCACTCAACTGTGACCTTTGATTACATCAAACACAATCATGCTGCCATTGTGTCTCCAGTGAACTTTAGTGTCTTGAAGATCAGGTTCAGCAGAAGAACAAGGTAGGACAACATAACTACCAAAAACAGCCTCTACTGTGACCTGCAGAGACACTGAAATGATACAAACTTTAACTATTTGTCCAAATAGCATACCTGATAATCGTACTTGTTCAATATTATAAGTATAGTTTTTTTAATAGCGAACAGGTTCAGGTACAGTATGTAGGGAAAAACCAGAGAGCAGTCCAAAAAACAAGCAAGGGTCAGTCCACAGAAAACTTAATCCAATAAGGAAGACAGATCAAAAATCAGAATCAGAATGAGCTTTATTAACAGGTATGTTTACACATACAAGGATTTTGTTAAATTGAACACAGGTGAAATCAATCTGTGCACTGGGAAATAAAGTCCAGGGTCATATGCAACAGTTTGTTTGGTGCGTAATGTGACGGAAGAATGATGGAAGTCCATGGCGGGAATTCATTACAGTTCCTTCTTTAAACCAGCCTAACATAATTTCTTCCTGCAAAACTTATAGGTTACAGCCCCAACTGTTAAAACAATAATACAACAAAAAAGGATCAATATCTTCCACAACTCTGTTTTTTGGTCTCCTTGTTTATTGGATTTGTAAATCTTTTCCGGAACTGTTTCTGCAATAAAACAAGTAAAAAAAATAAAAAATCATTACTGCACTGTGATGAACTCAACCAATCATTAATATGCATTCAGCATTCAGACTGGAATTTCGTCTGTCTTGACCAATTTTTACAAACCATTTATGATGACAGTTGTATGTTCATCTGTAGGTGTCACATAGCAATCGAAGCGTTCTCCGTCAGTGTGTTGAAGATTGTCGAGTTTGATAGAGTAGTTTCCTTTCAGATACTCCCCAGGGAAAGATTTGGTTCTGCTAATAAACTGGGGGTCCTGTTCTTCCACTGAGTCTTTACCCTTAATTATGCTATGCACAATTTTGTCCTCACTGTCTCTCCAATGAACATCAATGTCTTGAAGTTCAATATCATGAGTTGAAAAACATGGTAGAAGAACAGAACCACCGATAACACCCTCTACTGTGACCTGCAGAGAGACTGAAATCACACACACTGTAAACACACAATTTTATACATGAAGCATGAATTCATTAATTCAGTTGAGTTCAGATTCTCACCTCCGCTTCTGAGCGCTGCTAACACAGAGATTAAGCAGAAACTGCAGAAAAAGACAAAAATAAAATCTGTAATCATAGAATATGACATTGACATGGTCAAGACTGATCATGCCAGTTAGAAGTACTTTCTGACCTGTTATAAGGGGGAACTAGGATCTAATTGCAAAAAGGTTTAATAAAGAAATTACACAAATACAAATAACTCAAAACAGCCATAACTAAACACAGGATTCATAATTATCCTGAATATGTTAAAATCTGAATATGATTCAGCTCTGAATATATTTAATGTAAATGTTTAAAAAGTTAAATGTTTTAAATGCCCTGTAAGAAGCAGCCAATCAAATAAACATCAAATAAAAACAGCACATGCACCACGTAAACGTAAAGATAACATGCTAATGCTAGATCAAAATAATAGTTTCAGCTTTTACTCAATTAACCTGTAAATTGTTAAGTAACCAAAATGACGGTAAATGCATTAATGATGTTCAAAGGGTTTGTTTGTTAATGCTAGTTTAGGTTAGGTAGAAAAATCATTACTAAAAATGTCATTACTAAAGGTCAACACTATACTATCGTCTATCGCAATATTGAGATAGATCTGAAGTAAAATTTGTGAGAGGTGCAAAGCATTTTGTACAGAAATGTAAGAAATCCTAAACATACCCGATCATGGTGTCCCAATATAATAAACTGAAATATACTAAAATACTATTATCTGAAATAATACAGATAGAGACATCTACATCTGTTGTCGCCTATAACGTCATCTGTATTGCCATCTGTATCCGGGTTAAAGCTTTTTAAACAAAGTGCGCTAGTGTTTCATACTGAATTTTTTTAATTTTCATCATAAATTATACTTTTCAACTATTATAAACTCTTTTACTGCGGTATAACATTAGCAGATGTAATAGCCGACCACAGCTAACATGATAAACTCTTCAGAATTCCATTTATCTTTTACAGATTTACTTCAACAACAGGTTGACTTTCATGTGCTTTTCACATAAACTCTAAAATTCTAAACCCGATCTTTTATTGAATTTTCACCAATATTAATAAAAAAAATTTTTTTTGATCTTATTGTATCTGCGATGTTATTTATAGGATGTATACGTACGCTTTAATTTATCAGAAAAAGCCAAGACAAAAACTACAAAATATCAATGAACAACAATTAAGTTTAAAATGATATTTTTAGCAGATTTTTAGCTTTTTTAGCATCCATCTGTCTATTAGGGCATTTGATCAATCAAGTGAAATCAACAGAATGAAAGATGTACAGTTAATGAAATTAGTAAATACTCAGATTTATATAAGTATGAGAGAGCTATATTGTATTCTGGAACCTGATCCTCAATTGAAAAATTTCTCTTAATTTTTAATTCAATATTATGTCTTGAACGTCATGTTTTTAGTTAAAAAATGAGCAAGAGGGAAATAAATACAGCACATTCAGCCTATATTTTCATAATTTAAAGTTAACAACCAGCAGACATTTTTATAAAAAGTAATTACCTGTTTTCGCATCTGGGCTCAAACTAGAAAGATGTCAGTTTCTCTCTCTCGGGGTTTGATCCTGACAAACTGTGCAGGAACCGAGACTTGTCTGGTGGGAAGTGAAATGAGTACACCTAACCCCCGCCCACTAAACCTACCTTCACAGAAATTAGTGCAGTATGGTAGTATAAACTTTTGAGCTTAAGATCATTGTCTGGTACAATTTGTTCAGTTTGATTTAATAAAACCAGTAAGAGAATTTGCATTTAAGATCATGTTTGCCATGTGCTTAGTGGAAAATATAATTTGATGTCCATAATTGTATGTGTAAAATCTAAGTCTGATGTTTAAAAAAAACACACACCAACATTCTTTTCATTAGAGGTTTAGATGTATTTATTCTAAAAGCTACTATTTATAATGTGCAAACCAACTTGATAACATTGATAACGTGGTCAACTGGGGTTTTATAAATAAAGTTCATTTCTATAAACAGGAAATAACAACCCATCCCTACATTCATATCTCTTTCTTGTATAATGTCCTATTTCCTGTTTCCTGTTTGTAGTTCCCGTTACTGATTACTCTAGTTAGTTTTGTGTTTTTCTTGTTTTCATTTCTGTTTGCCTTCATGTGCCAACGATAAACGTTACAGATTTAATAATTATCAAACTGACCACACATTTAAGGCATTAAACCCTTTATCAAAACTCTCAACATTGAACTGGCTCCCTATCAAACATTGTATAGATTTTAAAATCTCAATTACTTATAAAGACCAGAATGGCTTAGCTCCTCTGTACTTGAGCAAACCTTTATCACATTATAGTCACCCACATCCACTGCTTTCTCAAAGGTACATAAAACTAATACCTAGAATATCAAAATCTACTGCGGGTGGCTGATCTTTTTCCTATTTAGCCCAACTCTGTCCTATACCGTGAGTCCTGTGTCACTGAATTTTTACCCTGGATTATATCAAATACAATCTTGCTGTCATTGTGTCTCCAAAAGGTTGAAGGTTGAATTTAAGGGTGAAGAACACAGCAGAATAAATCAAAACAACTTAAAAAAAAAAAAATCAAGTTCTTGATTTTTCACCAAGTTGTCATTCAATTGCCATACTATTTAAAATGATTATTTGCCTATTTCCACAGTTAGGAATGACCTGTATTGACTTTTTTTTTTAACATAGATCCTTAGTTTATAAATATCTGCCTAATCTTGTTTTCATCATGACATACTGAGCAGGTGCACTTAAGAGACACAGGGGTAAATCTAACAGCAACAGAGACTCAGAGGAGTGATGAAACATGATGAGATGTCAACAGGCTCATGCTTGTAAGCAACGTTTATTTGAAATTATTTAAACATGGTTAATAAAACCTGTAACATTTACTTTATAAAGCACAAGTATCTAAAAAGTACATTTTAAGCTCCTGAAAAACTTAATTTCTTTTTAAATACTTGTACTGCATTTTATAAAATATTGTATTGTATAAAAACTTGGAAAACAACTGAAATGAAACCTGACTTACACAATGCATCACATGTATCACAACACTGTCATGATACAGATGTAAGACGAGGAGAGGCGGATCCATGTGCAGCTATTTATTAGGAAAATCAAGGTACGGGCAAGTAGGATCAGAGGCAAAGACATCAGAATAATCCAAAAGTATAGCGATCGGCAAATATAATCGAAGGGGCAAGGCAAAAGTGTGAGTCCAGGGCAGGCAAGGTCAATAACAGGAAATCCAATGGGAAGAAACAAGGACCACAGGGAGGTTTACAAAGGGCGAGGATTATACATGCATCAACAATGATCGTCAACAAGTGAGACACAAACAGCTACTTAAATACACATGATAATCAGACAAAAGGGGAGGAGGAACTAATATGCAATTATGACAACAAACTAGCTGGGAGGAGACAAATGTTCATAATAAGAGTCCTTAACAGAGAGCAGAAAGACAGACAAATAAACATAGTCTGGGCTGAAGTGCCCTCTGTAGGAATGGCATTTCCCGCTGGGCTTGTTAGCTCCTCTTTAAGGAGCGGCTTCTAGAATAGAAAATGGTACTTTTCCAGGTTGGATCAATATCTGCCAATTTCACAGATATCTAATGTCCATCACTGGTTTCCAGGTCTGGCCAAATCGTGTTGTATACCCGCAAGTATCTCCACGATGTTCTCTAATTTGCAGTCAAAAGTCAAAGTCTGAGTACAAACAGCTCTGCTTACCATTTCTGTCCAGCCTGACAGCTTGGTGGGGCTTTGACTGGACGCTTTTATCAATTTCCGATATCCCAGGGTCCCACCTAATCCAATAAGCAGAAACCCTGTTATCAAAGTTCCGAATGGATAAATATCTTTAATATCCTCCAGGGACAGAGAGGCCAGGCACATAACGCGCCACCTCTCGCACCCGTCCATCATGTATCTGCAAAGGTTTACATACAGGCATGTGAATTGAATATGAATTTAGGTGCTTAAAACTGCAGTTTGTAACCCTTGGTGCTGGGGTGTTAGAATTAAGTTTTAGATTTTGATTAAATTAAGTAATCCAAGTGTCACTTGTATATTTGATCAAACAAATAGGGTCCCATCCCAGCAGGCACACAACGTCATATGACATTGATGTTTGGTTATTTTGGTTGCGACATCGGTGACCAAAATTCAACATCAATTTGACGTCTAATTACAACGTTAACTGATGTCTAATACCAACATCATTAGACACTGATCTTTGGTTGGTTTCAGGTTGCGACTTTACCTAACCAAAATCCAACATCATCTTAATGTCTTAATGTGCCGTCTATACAACGCCCTAGTCTAACATCTGTAGTTGTTGATCTTTGGTTGGTTTTAAGTTGCGACATTACCTAACCAAATATATAGCCATATATATTGCGATGACACAAATCACACGTTACCATGTTATGATTTAACGTCGAAAGACAACATAACCTGTTTGTGCTGAATTCAGAGCGTGTTCAATGCTTTGCCTGCTGTAAAATGCTCATTGTTCTTCTATTTAGAATTTATTATATTATATGATAAATCTTGGGTCATATTACCATACTGTCCCCCCACTTTTAAATTGGCTGCTACGCCCTTGCAGATGATTGACAATTATTGAAGACACCTGATGTTAACAACAAGAATCAACAAAGAAGAAAATCACTGTTTTTACAGCAGCCATTACAGTGGTCAGTGCGTGCTTTGGTTGGGCTCTTGACCCTTATATTAATAGAATTAAATGTTGTTTTGGTTGCTGTACTTGAGATATAATAACCAGACATACCAAGAGCAAAACTCATCGCGTGTTGAGGATTATGCTTTTTTTTTTACTTGAATCTTTGAACTGAACTACTGTCTGTGTGGTGTTAACAATGACAGGGTTGTGGTTACACAGCTAATTATCCAATGTTTCTCTCACACTTTTTTCTCAATTTATTCTGATCCCCAAATAATAAAAATACATTTGAAATCTTTCCCTTAGGCACACGCAGACATCAAGAATCAGCGTATGTGTCATGTTCAGCTGGAGATGCCAGTCTGCTGATGGCACTCCAGCTCCAGCAAACTGTTTTATGTCTGTTTTCACC
>JAUYWG010000060.1:9724439-9735723 GCA_034779775.1 Enteromius afrohamiltoni | reverse complement strand
AGAGGGATGTATTTCAGTCCTCAGAGAGGCTGAGTCATACAGGACAGAGAAATGGAGGTGTGTGTGTGTGTGTGTGTATGGGTGTGAATCTCAGGATATAAGCTCCTGACAGACTCATTCTCAGTTACTGGAACGTGAAGGTGAAGAAATTTCCAGGATGAAAGTGTTGGCTGGGTGGTATTTGAAGTTCAAAGGCTGTTTTCCAATATTCGTCCCATACATTTTCATTTCTAAAAATATTGATTTTTTAGATTTAACAGAAAATATTGGTATTTTGCTAAGTGCGAGGAGTAATTAAACAGATTATCATGAATTTTAGTCTAAACCAACTACGTTTTTTGGTGCTACTTGAGGGCATGATGATGTGTAGGGCACAGCTTCCTGTCTGGCCGAAGGAATTATTGATCCAGATAAACACTCAGGACAGCGGAGTAATTAGCTCCCAGAAGACTGTACTTCCAGACAGCCAGCTAGAAGCACACCTTTGAGATCAATTATGTAGTTTCTATGACACTAGCAGTAGAGTTTAAAAAACAATGTTTTCAAACAGGTTTCCCCAAACCATTTGCCTGTCTTCCGTTGGTCAGACAAACAGGATGTCTGGCTCCATATGTCATTAGTTGAACTAATTGACATATCACTGTCAAACAAACAGAGCCATGTTTTGAAAGCATCACAAATTCCATATTCTTCAGGACGTCAACGTAACATCAACACCAATACAGCATTGAAAACACTTCCGTCTTTGTCCAGTGTTTGTGCTATTTCCCTCCAGAAGTTACAAATGATAGAAATGATAGAAACTAGAGTTGCGTGAAACATGGGTTCGTTGACTTGGTCATCGATTTATGAGTCATAGATTTTTTGTTGTTGTTTTACCTTATACTGTCAAAACATTGTGCATTGGTAAGTGTTGCCACCTTGTGGACAAACTAATTATCGCAAACGCTTAATGTATGTGTCAGAGTATATAGTCTTTCAAAGTACAATTTGAAAGGCTCAACACATGACAATTAAAACGTTTTATCGTTGTCGAGTTGCCTGCGCTATTCCTCTCCAGAATTTATGATCGATTAAAATGCAGTTTAAACTGGAGTGACTCCCATTATTCATTATCATTACATACATATTTACATAAATATATACTGTATGTGTGTGTATTTATATATATACATAATAAGTATAGTAAATCAATATAGTACATACTAGGGTTGGGTCTGTAGACGATGCCATCGTCCATCGCCGATAGACATCACGATGCTGAGCCGGTCGCGATCCTTTTTTTTTTAAAATTTCACAATGTGGAGCATCTACATTTAAAAGGTCATGTGAGCAACCTCACAAATATATCAGACTGAAGTAGAATTGTAACTGGGGACGAATTCACACAAGCACTTGTGAACAGCACTAAATAATCCTGTCTCTCTCTATCTTTGTGTCTCTAAGGTTGTGCAGTCTGACGCTGAAGAAGCTGATCGTCCTGAAAGAGCTGGACCGCGAGCTCAGTTCTGTTGTTATTGCTGTCAAGATACAGGTAAAGTGACGCCATTACTATGTGACTTCTGTGTATGTTGTGGTGTGTCAAAGGTGGAGTTTTGCTGTGTCGCTCTGTGTTTGATATCACACGGTCTCAGAGCTTTACACAAGACACTGTGGTAACTGAGAGCTGTTGCCAAGGCGACAGCTTGCTCAGTGGGAAGATAGGATTGAACGCAATAAGATGGCATGTGGGGGGTGAAGTGGTGCATTGTGGGATAAACTGGGGGGGTAAATTCAAAGCACTTGGAGGCCCTTAGCATTCCACATAGGTCGCTTTGGACACACTGTGTGTGTTTGGTACTTTTGTAAAGCTTTAATTGTTTAAAGAGAAATATTTTCACCTTCATCTTATAAATAATACTATATATTTATTTTCTTAAGGAAATAGCAAAAACCTAAACATTATTTTTTAGGGGCTGTTCCCACTGAATGTGTTTTTGTGACTGAAAACTCATCGATCAGAAATGTTTTTCAAATAATTACAATCCTCCAGCATGTTGCATCAATGTAAGCAAAATCCTGCACCTCACCCCACCTAAAGGGTCATCTGATTGGTCCATTGGAACTGACATTGAACGGTGTTGTAAAACTTAACACAGCATCTTAAAAACATACTTGTGTGGCTTTCCCTGGCTAAGTTTGACAGGGAAAGAAATGCATTCTGTGTGATAAACATTTTAATTTGTATGAACGCCTGTTAATGCATCTGTTCAGACTGACATTAGCATTTGCATGCCGTATCTGCAACAGATTTCTAATCTGGTGTTCCAGTCTTTTTCTGTTACATTGTGAGGGAGGAAAAAAACGCTGACCAACCAATGTGATTTAATGTCCATACCTGCTATGGAAAATTATTTAAAAAATGATGTAAATCATTCATTAGTCAATTATCCCCTGTAGTTCCAAACTCATAAAAGCTTTGTTTGTCTGTGATACACAATTTAAGATATTTTGGATGAAAACTGAGAGGCTTGTGCCTGTCCCATTGACTGCCAAGTAATGAACAGGTCCAGAAAGGGATGAAAGACATCAGAATACTCCATCTTACACATTGATTCGAACAAAAACAGCGCTTCCTTGTGGCATGACTGACACAGCGTATGCTATTCGCGTTCAGTGGATACTGTCCAAAGTGTATATGATCTTACGTGTCCAATGATATAATAACTGCATGTATTTGCACATTAACTTTTATTTATATATCAAGGTAGTATTTCTTGAACTGCTTGCAATTTATGCAAAGTTGAATAAAATTCACGGTAATTCTGCATTGTTCAAATAATAAAGGAATTACAGTAATGAGATTATAATGAGAATTGCTTTTGAAAATAAAAATCAAGAGTAAAAAAAACTTTTGCTATACGGTAATGACAGTTTAGAGATGGAGTGTTAGATAAGTTTTAGGACAGACGTTTTTTTTTAAACCTTTACATTGCATTCCCAACAAGAAATAATTCTATCACTCATTCTGTAAGGATTAGAGCACATCCTCTTAGGTAACATGAAGTGCACTTGTTTTGCCCACTCATCTCTACCAGATGGGTCATTGAAGGTTTTAAACAGGTTTACAGTGTGCTCATCAGACATTGAAAATAAAGGTTGTTTTATACTCCCAAAGCGGCGCCTCAGCGATTAAAATAATGGCTGTTCTTCAAAAGGACAGAAGATGGGTTTCTGACAGATATCTCATTATTTCTCCTCTTCTGCTTGCTGAAGTGTCCGCCTGAATCAACACTTTGAAGGCAGAACCATTCACAGCTAGTCTGTAGGCCGGACATAAGCAGACTGGGCATGCATTTGCTTTCATTCAGAGCTTGTTAGTGCAGAGTCTCTTTGTTTGTATCTCAAGAAACAGACGGCTTGAATGTGCTTTTGCAGAGAAACCTTGATTCTGTGGTTTTCAGAGAGCTTCTTCACATTGTGTTAGTTCTGTGCATGGGCATAGATTAGGGTTTGCAACTCTGGACAGTAGCCTTCCAAATGTTGTGCCTACCAAAATTAATAGTCTTCTGAAAAATCATGAACCGTATTTGTTTATTTGCACGTCTTTTATCTCCTGTAATATTGTTAAATATACAGAAAAAACAACAACAAACAAAAAGAGCAAACAGTATTTAGACCAGTTAGGGGGGCCCAATAACTCTTAAAATTATTTACTTTTAATAATATGATCATACCATCTTGATTAAAATTGGAGCTGTCAAATAATTTAACATGAAAAAGGTTTTGCTTGCATAATGTATGTTTGTTTTGTGTATTTTTATATACATATATATTATTTACATGTATTTACTTACTTATATTCATATAATTTATATTAGAAATAAATGTATTTAATATATGAATTGATTTTTGTGAAATATATGCATGTATAATATATATAGTATAATATATTATAATAGTATAATAATATATAATATATAACACACAAAAAAACTTTTATTTTGGATATGATTAATTGCGATTCATTGTTTGACAGCACTAATTAATATGCTGAAAATATGAAATAGAAAAGCCATTAAATAAAAAATTAAAAGGTAATTGCAAAATTCTGACTTTCTTTCTTAGAATTGTAAAATATAAACTCGCAATTGAAAGTTATGAAGTCAGAGTTGCTACATATAAACTTGAAACTGCGAGTTATAAAGTCAGAATTGTGAGATATTTGCCACAACCATATCATCCTGCAGCCCAAGCCTGGTTGCCCACTAAAGCTAAGCAGTTGAGCCTGGTCAGTACCTGGATGGGAGACCTCCTGGGAAAACTAGGTTACTGTTGGTAGAGGTGTTAGAGAGGCCAGCAGGGGTGCTCATCTTATGGTCTTTGTGAGTCCTAATGCCCCAATATAGTGATGGGGACACTATACTGTCAAAAAGAGTACTGTCTTTTGGATGAGATGTTAAACCGAGGTCCTGACTCTCTGTGGTCATTAAAAATCCCATGACACTCATTGTAAAGAGTAGGGGTGTAACTCCGGTGTCCTGGCCAAATTCCCACTGGCCCTTGTCTATCATGGCCTCCAAATAATCCCCATACATTGATTGGCTGTATCTCTCTCTCCTCCACCAGTAGCGGGTGTGTGGTGAGTGCACCGGCGCCGTTGTCCTGTGGCTGCCGTGGATGCTGCACACTGGTGGTGGTTGAGGAATGACCCCCCCAACATGATTTTAAAGCACTTAGGGTGTACGGCAATACACAGTAAAGTGCTATATAAATGTGTCATTCATTCATTCATTCAGATATAAACTTGCAATTCTAAAAAAAAATTGTGTGATCTCATTTGTGAGATATAAATTTCGAATTGCATGAGATAAACTTACAATTTTGAGCTATGAAGGCAGAATTGCAAATTTTCACCACCAGATGGAGCTCTCACCGAAATGCTAACTGGGATGTTCCCACGCACTTTGGCCAGGCCACGCCCACTTCCCCTGGCATGCCTTTATAACCTGGACTCGCAAAGTTTTGTTTTGCTGCAATAGTCATTACTGAGCGTTTTACCTTTGTGTTTGCCCCGTGTTTCTGATCTCGGTCTGTTTCTGATTGTTCTCTGTCTGTCCTGACCCAGCATGTTGTCCCTGACCATTTTGCATTGCTCTGTCTGCCAGTTCTCGCACCTTGCTGAGTGCTTCGTCACAGAAGACTTTGCCAGCTGGGGATTCAGCAGCCCTCCGGCAGTTGTCACCCGAGCTCATCTCTCAAGCCTCCCACCTGGTGCTCTCTAGGGCCTGCACCTTTCTGTCCCAGCAGCATTGCCCAATCCCCCTCTGACTCGCTTTCCATGAGCAATTCAATTGAGCAGTCGCTCAAGGAACAACAGCGTTTCTTAGGATTTGCCAACTTCTATTGGCAGTTCATTAGAATTTATAGCAGCATTGCCACTCCATGACTAAGTCTACCGCCAGCACCTTTCTTGGGGCCCAGAGGCCACATGGGCGTTTCTGAATCTCGTTTCACCATGGCCCCCATTCTCTGCCAGACCCGACCCAGAAGAATTCAACGCCTCCAGCACGGTGGTGGGGGTGGTTCTTTCACAGCGCCAAGGCTCTCTGCCTAAAATGTTCCATTGCTCTGCCTTCTCCTGGAAGCTATCGCCGACTGGAACAGAATTATGATGTGGGCAACTGTGAACTACTGGCAATGAAACTGGAGGAGTGGCATCACTGGCTCGAGGAGCTACCCATCCCTTAATGGTTCTTATAGATCATAAGAACCTGGAATATCTCCGCTCAGCCAGTAGACTAAATCCTCGCCAGGCATGTTGGGTGCTATTCTTTATGCGGTTCCATTTCACTGTCACCTAGGCTCAAAGTACACCAAAGCTGACGCCCTCTCGCATCAGACTGAAGAATGGGGAATCATTACCACCATCGAGACTCATTCCCTTGCTTAAGCTCCTCACCACTTTTGAGATAGCCGAACTACTCTTGTAGTCTGCAAGTATGTGTTCAGGCTCGATGGCCTGCCGGAGGACATCATGTCCAATAGGGGGCCCCAATTTACCTCTCACCTCTGGTCCAGCTTTTTTCAAAGCCTAAATGTCAACATTAGCCTCATCTCAATTAAGATGTGACTACCTATTCTCTCTTGACCCGAGATCTCTGCCTGCGCCTCCCATGCCACAAGTTAAGTCCCAGGTATGTCGGCCCATTCAAAATTCTTAGACAAATCTCCCTGTGTCCTTCCATTTGGATCTACCCACTGACTATCGCATTTCTCCCACCTATTATGTGTCCCTGCTGAAAACTGTTTGTGATCCAGGGGAGGTAGATCAAGAGGGCACCGAAGGACATGCCCCACAACCCCTCATCATTGAAGGTGAGGAGATCTACCAAATCCGTGAGCTTCTCAACTTCAGAGAATTCCACAAGAGGCATCCTGAAAGTCCGGCCCCCCGACCTTTTTGAGCCTTTTCCCTTTGTGTTTGTCTTATCTCGGACTGTTTATCATTTCTGATTGTTCTCTGCCTGCCCTGACCCAACCTGTTGTCCCCGACTATGATTCTGATCATTCTGCATTGCTCTGTCTGCTGGTTCTTGACCCCGCTTGTACTTGGACCCTGAATAAACTCTGCAAATGGATCCTACCTTGCCAAGGGCTTCACCACACTAAATAGTCTAAGTACAAAAACATTAACTCATTAAAATATTTTTATGTAGGCCCATACAATTGAATAATTTAATAATGTTTTCTGAAGGATCATGTGACACTGAAGACTGGAGTAATAATGCTAAAAATACAGAAGATAAATTTTACTGTGGTTTTGATTAATTAGATACAACTTGGTGAGCAACAGTTGAATACATCTATAGGCTGCTCTCCCAATGTTTAGATGTGCATTTGCCATTATAACCCATTATCAGTCAACCAGTAGTGATTATCTGTTTGTGTGTGTGTGTGTATTAGTGTATGCATTTGAAGTGAGCTGGGCCGTGACGGATCGCCACAATAGCAGGCAGATGAATGTTAAAGCAAGGGTCTCTGTTGTCTAGTTAGTATGACAGCTCATATCCGTGACTTGCCTCTCAGATGTGCCTGGGAGTGGTTTGCAGTGGAGCGAAACGGACAGTAACAAGGAACACAAATTATTCAACACAATCAGTGTGACTGAGTCATTTTCTGTCTTGTTATATGCTTTTGCTGTCAAACCATACGGCCAACATTTCAATTTGTGAGTAAAAGTCAGTATTTAGCGACATCACATTCCTTTTCGATTTTGAGACTGCATGGGTTTATTTTCAAACTTTGCGTCAACGTTTGACTCGATTTGCTTGAGGTTGCATCAGAGGTTTCTTCTGTGATAATGAATACATGTGTTTGTAATATACAGAGATTAGACAGATGTCTTTTCGTGTCTTCAGGGGTCAAAGCGCATCCTGAGGTCGAATGAGTACATGCTCCCACCCAGCGGCCTGATGGAAACAGACCTGGAACTCACCTTCTCCCTACAGGTACATCTGAACATAATGTTTAACACCGTTCCCACAGGATTACTTGTCTGAGGTTGATTTGTTAACAGAAGGCGTATGTGATTTTGGATGGGAATAGGTGTTACTTAGGTGAGAATGTCTGTGGTCTGAATTTTGGCATTATGGTAGGTCATGGGATTTTTTATATTTTAGGGAAGAAAACAGAGTTCAGTCTATGAGTATAATTAAAAATTGGTTACATTTAGGTTTACATTTAAACAAAATTTTAAAAATAATCTAATCAAATGAGGGGTACCATAATATTTACTTTGTAAATATATTTATTTATTTACTTATTTTTATTTATTTATTTTGAACAATGTAAGATAAAACATGTTAGCATTTTGTATACAATATCTAAATATTGTGATATTTTCTTTTTTTACTACCCATCCATATTTAGTTGCAAATTTAAAGTGTGTGAGAATATATCTGTAACTTAATACTAATTGAATTTACTCTAAAAGCTTTCATGTTTCCGGGTTTTAATACTCTTTGCATGGAGTATTTACTTCATTACCCTTTGTTTCTTCCGAGAACCCTTTATGTTTTTTCTCAGTTTGGGTCAGATATCCAGCATTTCTAGTTGACACTTTAAGAGTTGCTTTGAAAGGAAGTATGAAGTGAAGATTTCATCAAATAAAGAGTGCGTGCTAACATTGTCACAATGTTGCTGATAAAAATGATGTAATCTCAAGCAACAATACGCTCAAATCACTGTACTGTTGTACTTCCTTTCTTCAGTACCCACATTTCCTGAAGAGAGATGCCAACCGGCTGCAGATCATGCTTCAAAGGAGGAAACGCTATAAAAACAGAACTATTTTGGGCTACAAGACGCTGGCTGTTGGTGTTATTAATATGGCTGAGGTAAGGGTAAATCAATCACTAAAGCCTGGTGTCCAGTTCATTAAAGCTTCTGCCAGACTGACTGTGACCTCTTTATTTCACCCTTCTCCAGCAAAGTAGCTCATACTCACAGCTTTCGTGTAATCTCAATATGTCAATACTTGTTCTCTCACATCACACATTAAAGGAGCCATATGCATTGATATCATAGTGATGGATCGTTGCTGCCGCCAATGTTGAGGAAAGTTATTATTAAAAGTAATTCATTACAATATTGCCCCAGCTAACAAAATTGCGTAACTGTTACGTAACTGCAACGTAATCTGGTGACCAAAGTTTCGTCGTAGCGACATTACTCGTAACGTAACTTAGTTATGTTGCCAGTTCGTAAGGGCGATGTCGTGGCAATGTCATGGATCAATAGTTTTGTGCTGATCAGTTGGTGCTATTTTCTTTTTATTTCATTCATTTTCTATGGGCGGACATACAGTTCGATCTAATTTATGTCCTCATAATTTGCCCAATCTAACGTAAAGGCTGTTCTAACAGCTGTGAATGATGAATATAGACTCAAAATGAATTCAGTTTATTTATTTTGAAAAAAAAGCACAATCATGAACAATCATGATACACTCAAATTATTAATAAAGACACAGGATAAACAGTGAATGAAAGCATTAAATATGTCCCGTAACGTTACACAGCATCATCAAAAAGATATGCTAGCGTAAGCTTTGCTAGCAGACATTTAATACAGATAATAAAAGACAGATAATAAAGGAAAATACCATAATAACAGAGGTATAAATATTAACAAAAGTACTTAAAGTAGACTGTAGATAATGTTACTTAACCAGTTTGAGGCAGTGTCACACCGTCACAACCACCTGTCTCTGAATCAGTCTCCTCCAAGATCGCTCATCCTATCCCACTCACCTATCTGCCTATACCCTGTCAGCGAATCCTGGATAGCGAACTTGTTTGCCTTTCATCCACAAGTGTTTCTCATCAAAGACTGAGTATACGCCTTTACTATTAAAACTACCTGTTCTGAATTCCTCTCTGCCTGAACTCTCGCTCTACAGAAGCTAAGCCCTGCAATCAGAAAGGCAGCATGGAGAGTGTGGAAGCTGAGCCTTATGGAACGATCCTACAGATCCTGCCGATCCTGTATTCTGGACATAATTCATCCTGCGAAGGATTTTTGTTACAGTGTTTACTATTTTTTTGAGGCACAACCTAACCACTTCCCCACTGATCGCAGCAAGATCACCCTCATTATAACTCTGTTAATGGGACAAGCTTTGCACATCTCAGCTCATTGGATCGGTCAAGTCTTCGGCCAGCCCATCACCCCTATTACCTTACAGGACGGATTGCTTCAACTCCATCAAGGCAAACTTCAGATTCATGAATATATCCTCCGGTTCCGCACCTTATCTCTCACCAGCAGATGGAATGATTTCGCCGGGGACTCAACACCAAGATTCGGCAACAAATTTATGATGATAATGTTGGTCTTGATGCTTTTCTCAAGAGAGCAGTCACAATATCTCAACATCTTACAGCTTGCGAAACACCTGCCGAATGTGCACCATCACCGAGCTCCACGGAAGAGCCCATGCACACAAACACGTATCACCTGACTTCACAAGAATGCACCAGATGGCTTCAAGGAGGATTATGCCTTTACTGTGGTGCCCCATCTTACCTCCTTCCGGTGAGTCATGTTATGAATAATATTCACTCCATACCACTTGTGGATGCTTTGATTATTTTTGACACTATCCTCTTCCCTGTAAAAGTGCTAGTTGATTCAGGTGCTGCCGGCAACTTTATTTCATCACGCTGCCTGGAGGCATTACAGATCCCAAAGCGCAAGAGCACCACCACTTATCGTATCACTACCATTCAAGGGAAAACCCTGGATGCCCAACCTATTAACACTTGCACTCCTGCTCTTAACTTCCAAATATGTTGCCTTCACCAGGAGTCCATCTCCTTTTTAGTTCTGCCTGAGGCCACAGTGGATATCCTATTAGACCGTCCTTGGCTCGAGCAGCATAAACCACAAGTCTGCTGGAGTACAGGTGAAGTGTTAAAACGGAGCAATTATTTTCACCACAACTGTTTATCTTCTCTTTCCCAGCGAAAAGAGCTCCCCTGTTGTTCAACCACCACCGAAAGCCAGGAGGGGCAAGTGGAAAATCCAGTTCTACCAGAATACGTTGACTTTAAAGATGTGTTCAGTAAAACAGCAGCCACACAACTACCACCTCACCGATACTGGAACTGTGCCATTAACCTTGTGCCTAATGCAATCCTACCCAAAGGCAAAGTATATCCCCTCTCTTTACCCAAGGGAAAAGCTATGGAAGAATATGTCACAGAGGCATTAACTCAGGGATTCTTTCATCCATCAACCTCACCAGCTGCCTCTAGCTACTTTTTTGTAGCCAAGAAAGACGTGGGGCTTAGGACATGTATAGACTATCATGCACTAAATGACCAAACAATAAAATTTGCATACCCACTTCCACTAGTACCCGCAACTCTAGAGGAACTTCGTCAGGCAAAGATTTTTAGCAAATTATATTTACGCAGCACCTTTAATTTGATCCGTATTCGTAGTGGCGACGAATGGAAGACGGCCTTTTTCACCCCTAGCGGCCACTACGAATATCGGGTCATGCCATATGGTCTATCAAACTCACCCTCTGTATTCCAAAATTTTATGAATGAGGTCTTCCGGGATATGATTCATAAATTTGAAGTTTATGATATACTGATATATTCTAACGACTTATCCTCTCACATTTCCCTTGTTCGGCAGGTTTTAAAACGTTAAAACAGAATAGCCGATGGCAACCAGCCAAAGCTGTCTCATAGCTGTATCCGTAACAGGAAAACGATGGAATCTGAACGGT
>JAUYWG010000060.1:9690793-9720875 GCA_034779775.1 Enteromius afrohamiltoni | reverse complement strand
CAGATTTATGTATGTTATAAAATGACTGAATTAAAAGACAGCCATCTGTCTAACACTGAACAGAACAGACATTTGATGAAAAAAATAGCTGCTCTCATTTTGATGAAGTGAAAGTAGAGATTTGATCACTAGGGAACAACAGATTTGACTAGCAGCTCCTGTGGACTACATTTAGCCACTTTTTCATCTAATACTGTTGAGTCTGTATGCTCTCCAGTCATTATCTAAAATAGCACTGGCTGAAGAACCACAAGAGCTTCTTGAAACAGCCTAGACCAGAATATCTTGCTCCTAAATTTAGCAAGGGAAAAAAAAATGAGCATGGAAATATTTCGCATTTGTGACACTGAGGAGAATCAGCAAGAAACATGAACATATTAATAAAACTACCAATCAAGAATTTGGTCCGAAATAGAATATAGTTCACTCAAAGATTTGTTGAAACTGTAAAATAATCACAAAAATTCAGATGACTCTCATTCTGACAGCACCTTGAAGGTAAGCACATTTTAAGCAAATTTCTCATTTTTGTGTCAACGATTCCTTTAATTTATTGCTCCTCCCAAACAATGTTTAGTGTGCTTATTTTCTTGAAATGCATTTATCCCTTCCATAAACCCTTGTTTAGGGAAAAACCTGCTAAAGCACGTTTCCATGGTTTTAAACGGTGTGTTGTGTATATTATGCTAGTTGTAATGCCTATGGCAAGAAAAGCGTGAACACAGATGTTGGGAAGCCACTCCCTCCGCTACCCTCCCTTGAGACTAGAGACAAGCCAGAGTCTCATTCAAACCAACAACACACTGAGACAGCAAGGAATTCACACACACACACATGCACTCAGACAAGCAACTCAGACCTGCTCCAGGACAGAAGGTTACAGACACACACACAGAGGGGCTTCCCTTGTGAAGCCACTCACACACTGTCTGTAGCACGTTCTACCTCTTGCTGTACCTCTAGCTGTCAACATGTTGCTGCCAAGAGCTTTGACTCTGTTCGTCCTGTGGGGTAAGTTGTTTTTATTATTGTTTTCTTCAGAAAAAATGTGATTTCCACCCCAACACTGCATTTCCAAAACATTTAGTCTCTCAGGTTTAATGTTCTGCTAAAGGGAAAAAATTATGAATTTGCATCATATTGTATCAATTTAAGATATTATACACTCTACTATTCCATACTGTTTTGAGAATTATACATTCTTAGTTAGCATATTAGCATGTGACAATTTTAGCAATGGTTAAATTATTCAGTGACCAAGTGATTACTAGTGTTTGTATGTGGTACGTAGTGTTTCATATAATGATGCATGCATAACAGGTACTGTAAACAAACTTTATCAGTGTATGCAAAAAAGCATTTACATGCTAAGTTTTTACTGCATTAAAAATTTTTAAATACTGCAAATTTGGAGTCCTAAGTCTGTTTAGTTAAACTTTATCTAAATGTTAAGCTGTATGAGTTAAAAACTTCATTTAACCTTCGTACCTGTTGCTCAAACAAAGCAGTGGAAAAGTAAAATCTTTGACATGTTTTACTTGCATGCTTTTTGCACTCTTGTTGAGTATGACTCAGCTCAACTGTGACATTATTTATTTATGTATTCCACCTCAGAATTCCCCGAATTCAGCAGGACAATCCACAAAGTTCTTCTTAGAGAATCTCTGAGAAATGCCATGTTTGCAACTGATACACTGACATCTGAAACCCTCCGTCATCCGTCCTTTAATCAGCATTATTGGTGTCTAACAAGTGTAGACATAACAGAATGGGCTAATCTTACACTGGAAACATGACTCAACTTCTTAGATTATACTATGAATATTTTAATAATAAAGAAGACAGCAGCTGTTTGATACATCTGCATGTGGTCTGCTAAAATTAAATGCTTAAAACCATAAATAGTTTGTAGACTTCCTGAAAAGAACGAAAAAATACTATTTCCATATGACATTTTTTTTATTCCGCTGACTTTATTTAGGTTTTGCATCATGTGTGCGGTACCGGGCTGACTTCAACATGATGGGAGTCACCGGCTGGATCATCTTTAACTCCACAGAGCAGAAGTCCTATGTTAATCTCACAGGAACCGGCACATGTCAATTAAAGATCTCCCTCGCTGCGTTCCCGGTTATGTATGGCCATTTTGCTTCACCTTGTCAAAAGTCACACGTAGGAGATACTGTATTTACGTTTACTGTAGATCAGCCCCAGGCTGCTGCAAATGTGTCCAGTCTGTTTGAACAGCACATTAGTCTAGAAGCCCTCTCGGTGCTGGTGGACACGTGTAACAACACAAAAATTTGTGCCGGACTTACTTCGGAGTCCCAGGTAAGAACATGGCGGGCACGGTTTTTCAGTGACGTGGCTGGAAATGTCTACATCCGGCAGTTGATGGGAGAAGCAGGGGCAAGGGTTCTCTCAGATCTAAGAAACATCAATCAGTCCAGGACTTTTTCGAATGTCACCATTTTAGTGTCACAAAGCTCTGCCACCGACTGCAATGCATTTCTCAGTATTCTGGATCCCAAGACTCTTACAAGGCTGGGTGTTGTCAGTGTGGGATCGCCTCTAGAACCTATTAAGTCTCGGTTGGAAATATCCACTTTCATTTCTAACGCCCGCTTCGCCGTTCTCAACTTGAGCTCAAGCTACATGTGCGCAGAGATCCGAAACGTCGCCATTAAGATAGTTAGTGCTGCTTTGAACATGCAAGGGATTAAAGGCTACTTTACCTTCCTGCAACCTTCTCCATTCGATCTCACCACCATCACTGTTAATCTGACAAACCTGGACAAAAGAGTTGGCCCATACCACGTTCATCAGTTTCCTCTTCCCCAAATGAGATCTCCGTCAGATATCAGTTGCAGTAACAATTACCTCGGGGCTCACTGGAACCCGTTCAATGTGAATATTCAGCCACCAGCATATCCTCCACCGAGAGGCTCCACTCACGATCGCTTTGAGGTCGGAGATCTGAGCGCCAGGCATGGATCTCTGGAGAATATGAGTAGCTTTCAAGCCACTCTCATGGACTGGAACCTACCTCTCTTTGGGCGGAATAGCATCGTGGGTCGCTCTGTTGTTATACACATGCCCAACTCAACCAGATTTGCCTGTGCAAGTATAGGCTACCCTGGCGAAGTGACTGTCGCCAAAGCTGCCTTTCGTGGTCTGGTCGTGGGCACGGTCCTCTTCACCCAACTCAGTAGTGACCCATATTCTGACGTCTCCGTATTTATGGACCTATCCTACGGACAATTTTCTGCACCTTCTACATTTAATCACAACTGGCACGTCCACAACTATCCCATCAGCACAGAGACTGACAGTGACAAGGAAAGTTGTCTGTCTACCGGAGGACACTGGAACCCATACAACATAGACACCACAGTGAGTTCATATGCTATAAACTGTACTCCCGACAGCCCTTTTGCTTGTGAAGTTGGGGATATCTCTGGCAAGCACAAGACTGTGGACCTACAGTCTGACGTGGGAGCGGTGGCAACCAAGAACTTTTTTACTGACACCACTTCTTGGGTGTCTGGGATGATTGGGCGTTCTGTTGTGATACACGATCTGAACCAGACAGGTCCACGAATTGCTTGTGCAAACCTAACCTTGTATCGTTTTCCCTCTGCTCGCTCAAATTCTTGGCGTGGACCTGGGACCTCTGATGGTCAAGTCCGATTCTCCCAAACCTCCCCTCAAGGACCAACAATCCTAAACGTCTCCTTTACTGGGCTTAATGCGAGAGCCGGTGGCTACCACATCCATATACTTCCAATCAAGAGCACCGAGGATCCTTGTTCGGATGCTAACATCATGGGACACTTCAACCCATTTTCTGTAAAAGCAGCCTCATCCCCAGCTCCAGGGAACGGCACGGTTGACCAGTATGAGATTGGAGACATCAGCGGGAAGTTTGGAGACCTGTCAGGGCAAAGCAGCTTACAGAACCAGTACATGGATGGAAATATGCCACTTTCAGGACCCAACAGCATAATTGGCCGGTCTCTGGTCATACATTATGCCAATGGCTCAAGGTTAGCTCCTTTACATTTACGTACATCCTCAGACAGCCACCTGGCACAACATTTTAACCTTTAAAATAAATGTAAAAGATATCAGTTTGCTACTCTTTTGTTAGAAGCAGAACCATAAATAGGTGAGACAGGAAAACAACTGCAGGTGCATGTAATGATACGAATGATTCCCGATTCTGCATATTGTCTCAGTTCCTCATGAAGTTTGTCATTGTCAGTCTGTTACATTAGCCACATTTGACTGACCCAATTTGTTTGCCAAATTATATATATATATTTTTTTTTTTTTTTTTTTCCCAAAACACATAATTGAGTAATTCAGAAAAGACGTTGTCCACAGATTAGTCCTAGACTAAAATGTAAATCTGAGCTGTTTGAACTAAAAGAAACTTGCACTGACTGATTTTAAAACATGTTTGTTTTGTATTAAGATGCACACCAGTAATGCTTTTTTTCTAAGTCATGTTTATAAAAATTACTTAAATGGTCTAATCCTCGCTTAGACTAAGCCCTGTCTATGAAACCAGACACATATCAGTTTTTGGAAACCAAGCTGTTGTGAAAAGCATGTGTGGGAAGATTCACACATCTCATTTCCTTACACATCTTTCAGTGTTTATCTATACCAGATTTCTTTAACTCAGTTTGGGATTTCTAAACTTACTTAAAATGGTTTCTTTCCTTGTTTACAGAATGCGGTGTGCAGATATCTCAGCAGAAGACTTTCCAGATGGCAACTGGGTGATTGCTGAAGCCATGTTCAGTAGTGCTGTAACTGGGACAGTGATGATGGTAAAAATATACATATAAGCAGATTTTTATTACATTGATATAAATGATTATAGATTTTTCTGGTTCTTTGGTTGCTAATGTGCTGCTAAATTTCCTCTTTTGATTGCTTTCACAATTTGTATGGTAGCTAAATTTGAGGGAACTGTGAAAAATAAGTACTTCCCTCGTTTCTACTCTCCCACTATAAAGTATTTTTAAATCTACCGTCACTTTAAATCTGCCACGAAAAGATGACACTGCTAATAAGGCTGAATGGAGGAGGATGGGCTGGAGAGGGGAGATGGGTAACTGGGTGAGGCTGTGGTTGTGGAGGGGTACAGCTCTTCTCCTGCTGGGGCGGTATGCAGGCAGATGGATCTGTCATATGCCGCACGGCAAACCAGCAGCTGTCTTGTGATCTCAGTGTTGCATGCAGAACGATACACATGCAATGACTATATTTCTAACACATTTTGTTTCAGGGTATCTAATGCATCTGTCTTTAAATTATTTTACCTTTGCTTCCACCCATTTACAAAACCCACTCTAAAAATACATATTCATATACGAGTATTATAAATGAATGCTAAGTGAATCCCTGTACATGTCTTAGTCCCAGCTAACCTTTCCAGATGGCAGCTATGGTGATGTTGTGATGGAAGTGGATTTGCAGGCATCACAGTCATCAAATGTGAGTTATATCTTACCAGTTATTTTATTAATCATGTTAGCTATCACAATGAAATCTACCCATGGTTTCAAAGTCTTAAGCACAGTCCTGGACTAAATGGTAAACTTGCACTGACTGACCTTAAAACATATAATTACACTTGTTTTGTCTTAGTATTCACACCAGTAATGTTTTTTTTTTCTAAGGCAAGCTTATAAAATGACTTAAATGTCCTTATTGAACTATAGCCTAATCCTGGTTTAGGATAATCCCTATTTATGAAACCGGGCCTTAATTTTTCTTCTTTTGGTTTCCAGATTACAGAGGCATCCTGGTACATTACAGATGAGCCGGTGGGGTCAAATGGTACATGTCCTGGTGAAGAAAAAATATTTAACCCATTCAACATGACAAATGTAAGGCCAATTGCCTCATTCAATTATACAAAAACTATGCAAAATAATTAAGACACATATCATTCTCTCTCAGATGAACAACTGCTCTCAGGTCAGGGCCTTGTCCTGTTTGGTTGGAGATCTGACGGGGAGACATGGATTGATAAGCCTTACCAAGAGACAGCTGTACAATGACATTCTGTTGCAGCTGGCCGGAGACTTCACAGGTAGAAGATATGAATTACTTTCTTTTTGCACCGAAATGAGATTTCCATGTGATGAAATAGAATTCTTCATAATGTCAAATATAAAAATTGTTTTTTCCCCAGTTATCAAGAGGTCATTGGTTCTCAGACTCAATAACACTGCAACAGTATGTGTAGATATTCACCCAGAATCCTCTTCTGCAACCCAAATCTTCCCCAAACCGGCGTCCTTCAGCAGGTATATTCTTCAAATGCGTACATGTTCATGCATTTCCCAGGAAATGATCCAAATATATATTTAAAAACATCTTAATGTTTTATGTTTAAAGAGATAAACAAAACTGGGAAAAGACAATAACTTCATTGATTACATTGTATATCTTTGCATAAAGAAAACATGTTTTATTATGACACATTTACTGTTGTGTACAGGTATGATTTCCGTAAGAGAGTGGCGAATGTGTTGAACGTCAACATATCCAGAGTTTCCATCTTACCTGGTTCTCCTTCGCAAACGTCTGATGGGAAATGCCAAAAGGTCGATTATTTGGTATCAGGTAAACAACACTTTGCTTTTCAAGGAACTGCTTTCAGCGTCACACAACATCTTTAAAGCTTCTGAAAAAAAAAACAGTGAGACGCTTGTCTGACACTTGTATACATAGACCAACAATTAAAACAATAAAAAATTCCATAGAAGTAAAATAAAATAAAATGTTGTTATATATACATACAAATACATGCTCTATCATGTGAAAAAAAATAAATTAATTAATTAAAAAAACAAAAAAATATATATATATACAGTATATATATATATATATATATATATATATATATATATACACACATATGTATACTGTGCGTATTTATTAAGTATATATAAATACACACACATACAGTATTATACATTAGAAACATTTACACGTTTCAGGTATATATTTACATATTTATTATACAGATAAATGTATTTAATATATAAACATAATATTATTTCTTAAATATATGCATGTAAAATATGTCTTTATTCATATAGACATAATAAATATACACAGTACACACACATATTATGAAAACAAAAACTTTGTGATCGTTCTAAAACCTGTAAAAGCTTTTCTGGTCTTCAGAACACATTTAAAGATATTAAAGATGAAAACTGGGAGGTTTGTGACCACTATGGGCACCACTACGGTTTCTGTGCCCCCTGTACAGTATGTCCACTCCGGCCTCCCTTGTGATAATTTCCCCCCTCATTTGAAATCAAGATTGCAGTTCGCGCCCATAGAATAGCATTCCAGTGGTTCTTTGGTGGTAGAAATCATGACCGCGTTCCCCACTCTGTCAAAACAGGAAAGACATCGTCAGAATAGTCCATCTGCCATCATTGGCTCTATCTGAATGTGATGAAGCGACAAGAATACTTTTTGTACGCAAAACAACAACAACAACACTTTATTAATAACTTTGCAGGTTTGGAATGGCATGAGAGTGATAAATGACAACATTTTCATTTTGGGGTGGAGTAATAATTTAACTGTATAATTTATATAACCACACCACTTCACACGATTTGCAGCAGGGATGAAGAAAGGGTGCAGCAATTATTATTTGCAACTTAACCAACAATAACACACAAGCCACAGGCTACTCAGCAGTCTTAGGTAACATGAAAACAGAACAAGCACGTTACCAATGAAACACAAAACATAACACTGAATTACACGTATTATGTATATACTAGCCTTGATGAATGTCCTCAGTTTAAAATGTTCCTGGAACAACATTTTAATCCAAAGTTTTAGTTTTAACCATATCTCCAAACCTAAACCTAACCTTACCCAGTAGTAATGCCTAAAATCATATTTAATAATAGATGAATGACACTGATGTACAAGCACCAAACACTGATTAAGCATAAACTAAACACTAAAACTAAACTGGTTCTTCAAATCTGATTGGCTCATCACAGTGCTGTTCCAGGGTCAACAAAGATGTAGACCCATGGACACGTCGAACTCTGCAAAATCAGGTTCTGCTACTGGGCAGCAGTTATTTGATTGTTGCTTACCTCTGCTGAACTGACTTAGTATGCTTTTTCTGTAAAAACAATGAACAATCCTCTCCTTTCAAAAGACACAAAAAGGGAAAATTGCACAGTAATCCGATGCGCGGGTGGAGCGTAGAGACCCTGTGATCGTGAAACAGGAGGAGGTCTACAGCAAGGACAACAGAGGAAACCAGAGAAAGATGGAGCATTTCATTCTCATCATTTATTTACGTTGTGCACCTTTAAAATAGACTGTAGATTGAAGAAGTTCTCAAAATGTTTAATAAGTGTAAATTAGAAGATTTTATTTTCTTTTTTTTTGTGGAATGTGAAATGGGTAGAAACATAAATGTTGTCCTATTACTTGTTTTCCAGGTCAGGTGAGCGAAGAAATGCTGAACTCAGTTCTGATGAGTGAAAAGATGGGTGTTTTCAAAGAATCAAAGACGTGCTCTCCAAGTAAGCCTGAACTCTTGTGTTCATCAACATTTTCATCATTAACTAGTGTTTTAAACCGGGATCTCTTCCCCTCTCAGCTGGAAACACAGGGCTGATGCTGATCCCCTGCAGGACGCTACCGATCGTTACGTCTGCTTTTCTCTGTCTGCTCGGGTTACTCAGGCACTAGATGGACCCGCAAAACCTGATTTTAAACAAGTCGACATGTTCCTGGATCAGCATCTTCATCGACCCTGGAACAACATTGTGATTAACCAATCAGATTTGAAGAACCAGTTTATAGTTTGTGGCTTACAATCAGTGTTTGGTGCTTGTAGATCAATGCCATTCATTTATCATTTCCTCTGGTTTTAAGGACTACTCATGGTTAAGGTTAGGTTTAGGGATATGGTCAAGACTTAATTTTCTGGATTAAAATGTTGTTCCAGGGTCAACAATACATGTAACTCAGCAAAATCAGGACATGCAGATGGACCCTACAATGATATCGGAGCACTGCCTGTGGTTCATTACCTGAATAAACCAGCACATTAGGCCCGAATCCAGGAATCCAGTCAACCAAATTTTTAAAAACATTGCTCATTTAGTCCTGTTGCTCGCTCCTTATGAAAAACTAATATGATCGCCTGGATGTTGCTGCATTATGGGTTTGGGGGTGAGGCGGGGGCCTTGTTTGTTTTTCCTCCGTTGTGGATGTGCTGTGGTGTCATCCTTTCCGTTTTTGTGTGTTTTCTGCATTGTAACTGATGTTTTTGACAAATGATGTGACAGAAATCAATATTTTTATAGTCTCCCATTCCATGTCTATGGGTGATTTTGGGGGCTGGGATGTGTGTGTGTGTGTGTGTGTGAGCATAATCGCTCTTCAATGTGAATGCATGGAAGGGTTGCAACTTCATTTTTGTGTATATTGCAGTCTTTGAGGTGGATTTAGTGATTTTGTTTGACAAAAAAATAAAATAAAATACAGATTTTATCATGTCCCCATTTACTTTAATCTAGACCCCAAATATCACGAGGGTTGCTTTTTTTCCACACTAACATACAACCAGATATCAATCCAATTTAGTTTTTTATTTGTAGAGCAAGTGTTGGCAACGGTGAGTCTCATGCCATTTAGATAAAGAGAACTTCTTTTTTTATTTCAGCAAATGTTGAACGACCAAAACGTTTAAGGTTAATGGTGTTTCAAATGAACTAATTGACATGTATTCATTGTACATTCCTCAAGAGCTTAAAGCTTAATACTGTATTATACTCCTATTTCTATTCAGTGTAAATGTGTGACGCAGTCCGTGTGAATACAACACAACCATTGTTTTCATGCAACACGACTATATAATTTATGTTTGTCTGTGAAATGAAGTCTTACACTGTTGGTTTTTTTAAATGAATTATTCAGCAAAGACTTTTACACTGTTCAAAAATAAATATTTCAACTTGCTACTTGCTATTAATAAAAATATTTCATGAACAGGAAATCAGTGTATTAGAAAGGTTTCTGAAGTGTAATGGGAAACTAAAGACTGGAGCTGAACATGTTTTTAAAAATAGATACATTTGAACTATTATATATCAATTACACCTTATTTTAATAACATTTCACAAATTTGTTGCTTTATTTATTTGTGATTAAACAAATGCAATCATGCATTACTTGCATGCATTATTTTTAAAATGCAGATATATTTTTTAAGTTGAGTTTACTTATATTTTATAAATTGGTTGTACTTATATTTTATACATTGAGTTTATTCATCTCTTTCAGTATTCTCAGATTAATTAAGGATAGTAATTCTTGAAATAAAATGTTACTTTTGGGATTTTTATCCAGATGATAAAACTAGGAGACTTGTTAATATTTAATGCTCTTTTATGTTTGTTTTCAAAAGACTTTCTGCCATGCACAGCATGCACAAAGTATTATTATTAAAACAACCTTAACGCATGTTAGCAGGTCCTTAAGCACACGCTCTACACTTTATCACAATGGTAACCCCCCAAAACACTAACATAGCAGAAGGTCTTTTAAATACAAACATAAAAGAGCATTAAACATTAATTTGGTTTAACTATGACGGTTGCAGTAAGATCATACTAACTACTTAAAAAGTAACCCTCACTACTGTATTTGAAGTTAAAACCATAGTTACACTGTTTACCAGTATTTCAAAAATTATTGGTTACAATAGCCATGGGAAAAAAAACCCACATGGTTACATCAATCATGCTTGCAACAGTTTTAATATAGAGAACCATGGTAAAAAATGTTGTGTAAGTAATAGCACTTTTACAATGCTTAAGGTTTACAAAAAACTCTTATATTTGTTTACCATGAAAATGGTAAGTTTGAATTTGTTTTCCGTTGATCACACTCTAGGCGTCGTCGTCCATTCAGTAAATTAGCCTGTTTCCAATAACCAGTAGAACCTTTCCAGAGCTATCAATATCTCTTATTTCTCTCATATACTTCATCACTTGCATATTATTTTAATTACTACTCAAAAACAAAATGGATTAATTTAACACATTTATTATGGTTTAAACCTATCTCTATTTGGCGTAATATTTATTGACGTTGGCGTATGATACATTTATAATTGGCTGGTTCAGTCGACAGAAACACAGGACACACAGGCCTAAAATGTAGGGTACTGCTGAAATGTTTTTTGTGGGGAAAATCTCAGACAGTTGTACACCTGCAAGGCCACTCATGCAATCTCTTTTTTCTTCTTAAATTAAACATTTTTTTTTTCTTTACATTTAAGGAAAAATATCATTATAATGTTTTTTTCCTCCGCTCGCAGAAGCACTGCAGGCACAAATCTGGCCGAGGTTACAAGAAAAATTCTGCTATGAGGAACTAATGGACATGTATGTGGAGGATTTAATTGACTAGGTTGGGGAAGTGATTTTCTGGGCCCCTGTGTCTCCTGAGTCTAAGCTGGTTCCGTACTGCATCAAAATCAACATATTGTGGTCAACCATAAAATGCAGAGCTTAAGTCTAAAAGCACCAAAGCTATGAATAATGAATACGTAATTATATAAATGTAACATTTGTTCGTCTATAACAAAACATGTCTAGACTGCTGTCAACAAAACAGTCGAGCTCATTGACTAGAAGTGGGCGAGTCGCCATTCGCGCCATGTGACTGGAAGAGGCAGCCCGTCACGTGACGCACACGACAGCGCTGTAATGGCAGCTTCCTTCGCACACTAAACACAAGGAACAGCAGAGTTTCACCAATAGTTTACATCTCAAGGCTCGCTTCTCTAAGGTAACTGGTGACTTGTTCGATGTCAGTCGTTCGCTGCGTGTGCTCCATGCTCAGAAAGCAGCAGTGGATTGTGCAGCGCGAGACCAGCACGAGTGTTATTGTTATTGTCGCTTGCATAACATGCGTGTGTTTTGATAAACGGAGGAGCGTCGGCGCGGATTACACAAGCGCTCTCCTTTGATCGGGAATCAAGTATTTAATAAGTAGTGAGTAAAACATAAAAAAACAAGTATGCAGATTAATATCAGTTATGTTTTTGAAAGCATTGTATTTGGATGAACGGTACGGGAGACTGCCACACCTACCACGGACAAAACATAATAAATACAAAGTTTTCTTTGGGTTTCATCTAAGTTTACTGACATGTTGCTATGTCCGTGTACACTGCAGATCGTCCGTCTAAATTAATGCTTAAAAACCGACTGTTTATATTAGGTTGTTTATATTGTTGAACCGTAAAGCCCTTCTGTCCAATCAGCTGTCGATATGATAATTCCAGTGACGTGATTGGATGATGTAACATTGGCCTGCCTGCGCTGTAGCCTTTGAGAAGTTTATTTTGTGAATGAATAAGCTCAAGCAAAAAATATAACGATAATAAATTGTAATACAATCACTTATAGGAATATTGTAAACTTGAATCGGAATATTAATTTATTTATTTTTAATGTATTCATTTACTGTAATTCCCTCATTGTTTGATGACAATGACATCAAATGGTATGTTTAAAAGAGAAGGTCTTTTGTGAAAGGTTTGGTAAATGATTGCATGAGCACAGAACAAGACACGGAGAGTAAATCTTTAACTATGGGACGGTCGCTTTATGCCACCTGAGAGAGCATCTGTGCAAGGTGCAGGTTAACAAGCTCATATCTTTCCAACTTTGAGCTCCACGTTACCAGTAAGATCTCAGGTTCACAGAGAGGGAAAATGTCTGCAGGTAATTCTTTATGCGGAAAAAGAAGCCTTTTTTTGTATTTATACAAGTCTGGTGACTTGTTTATTGTGATTTCATGTCGATATCATTTGAAATTGATCTGAAGTTTAAGGAAGTAGTCCAGCAGTCTAATTTAATCTGATAATCTAATATCAAATTTGCTTTTTTCACAATGCTGTGAATAAATGTACAAATTAGATGTAAAATGAGTTTGTTTATTCTAAAAAATGAGAGATTACAGTTGAATATCAACTGAAATGTAAATGCTAAATGGCCAAGTTTTCTGTTTATATACAGTAGTTATTGCTGATGACCAGGTGCCATAAATGACATTGTGTCCAAGTTAGTAGTGTCATTTATTCAACTGGCTTTCCTTTTCTCTCAACAGACACTATGTCTCCAAAGATCACAGTGGAGTTGCTCAGGCAGCTCCGCCAGGCTATGAAGAACAGCAAGTACATCACAGAACCTGTACAAGCGTACATCGTCCCTTCAGGAGACGCACATCAGGTGATATCTCAATCAAAGGTCTCAAAACCTTTGATCTGTGCTCCACAAATGTGACCCTGGAGCACAAAACCAGTCTTAAGTCGCTGGGGTATATTTGGAGCAGTAACCAAAAATACATAGTATGGGTCAAAATTATAGATTTTTCTTTTTTGCCAAAAATCCTTAGGATAGTAAGTAAAGATCATGTTCCATGAAGGTATTTAGGCAATTTCTTACCAAAAATATATTAAAACCTAATTTTTGATTAGTAATATGCATTGCTAAGATCTTCATTTGGACAACTTTAAAGGTGATTTTCTCAGCTTTTAGATTTTTCTGTTCCCTCAGACTCCAGATGTTCGTATAGTTGCATCTCGGTCAAATATTGCCCTGTCCATCCAAATCATGCATCAATGGAAAGCTTATTTATTCAGCTTTCAGATGTATAAATATCAATTTCTGAAAATTAACATTTACTGTGATTTAGAAAAATACAAATAGTAGAAAGTCTATTTATACTACAAATATATGGCCTGTGATTTATAATCGTTAAATCTGGGCTTTTTTTTAACACTTATGGTCGAAATTGTTTACAGAAAATTTGTTAAAAAAATAAATACAAGCTCATGTCGTGTCAGTCACCTCTACACATTGCCTCAGAAACTTTTATCTGTAATGAAAAAAACTGGACCAGGTTCCATTTTCTGCTTCTTTTTACATGTGTACCAAGGATTTTGATAGGAGAGGATGACAAATATGAAAAATAAACAAAACAAAAAACGTTGCATAAAAAACTCTGTGTGCATTGAACTTTAACCTGTGATTTCTACATATGCAGACTGTGATTGGTAAAAATCACTTCACATGAGTTCCAAACCATATAAACAGGGATTTATATAGTCTGTGAAATATAAACATACAAAGCATGTTACTTCTAAACATTCAGTCTTCAGTCATGATTTAAAAAAACATACTGAATATACACCTTATAATCACTGAGCCTGCGATTTAAACAATATACGGCCATTCAATGCCCTAGAACTAAAAGATGACATCATTCACTTTAGCTGCTGCAGCGTAATTGTGTGTGTCCCTGCCGTGCCTTTTAACATCTATTGTGTGAGTGATGGTCTTCCCTCACCCCCTCCTCTCTGTCATTATAAAATCACTTCTGATTACATGCGTGTGTGTGACCTCCTGCCGAGTGTTTTCCTTCATTCTGCGGGCTGGTTAAATTAGCAGTAATTAGGACTGATTGCTGACGGAGCTGATCTCGCGTTTTCCCTTCATCTCTCCGCAGAGTGAATACATCGCTCCCTGTGACTGCAGACGGGAGTTCATCTGCGGATTCAACGGCTCTGCTGGTGTGTGTGACTTTAAACTATTCATTTTATATTATTGTGATATGACAATAGTATCATATATATATATATATATATTATATGGAGCATATATTATTTAGAGCATAATCAGACGGTATAATCATTACAAGTCAATGCAGTTCACCCCGCTGCAAATAATGAGGAAATAAAGCTAGCATTTGTGGTTTATATCTTATGACTATGAGAGGCAGCTTTGTCATACATGATTTACAGATCAGTGGTGTTACCAGATGTTTTTGTCTGGTGGCTCATTCAAGGGCAGGATGAAGCATAAACCAACTTCCCTCATATACTGTGACTAATAATATAATAAAATCTATCCTATCCTGTAAAGATGCAGCCTGTTTTTTATTACGTTCTGAGTTCTAAATGTACACACATACACAAACCTTTTCATACATTAAACCTTTGATTTATAAATATTCAGTTTGTCAATTTAGAAATATACAGCCTGTGATTAATAATAATAATAAACCTTTACACACATACAAATTTGTAAACATTTGTGATGTTTGAAACTTTAAACATTTAACCTGTGATTTCTAAACATTACACACATTCAATATGATTTGTAAACATACACTATGTCCTGTGTTTCATAAACATTCGTTAAGCTTTGGTTTTTATAAACAAATATAACATAGAACCTGTACAGAAAGAAAGTGTACAGACTGTCATTTAAAAACATTTACATTTAGTCATTTTGTAGATCCAAAAGCGACTTACAGTTGGGAAGTGCATAAAGCCATTCATCTTAAAGTGGCAAACTGAGGAAGTGTATAATATTACTCGTAATATCAGCCTCAGGCACTGTTTAAATAAGAACAAGCTGAAAAGGAAAATAATAAAAGGATATAAAAGTTTTTCTTATATACATATATATGTACACCTTTAGGATGAAGTCGAAACATTCCACTTTATAAATGCAGATGTGCTCATTTCTAAACATGCTTGTTTTAGGTACTGCTATAGTGACAGAACAGCATGCTGCTTTATGGACAGATGGGCGGTACTTCCTGCAGGCCAGCCAACAGATGGACAATAACTGGACTCTGATGAAAATGGGTACAGTGATTGTTAGCACAGTTTTATGACGTGTGGTTGCCAAGTCATTACTTTTGTTATCGGATTGATATTGCATAATCATGAAAGCAAAGTTGGTCAAGGTGCTGCTTTTTAATGCAAGCCATTGTAAAACATTTATTAGAATATATTCCTGACTGAACTTCATGAACTTTACATTAAATATTGTGTAACCAGTGTTGGGCACGTTACTTTAAAAAAGTAATTAGTTATGGTTACTAGTTACTTATCACAAATAGTTACAGTATTATAAAAGTATAACTGCAGACCGGAGAGCTCCAAAATAGGGTGGGAACACCAAAAAATGAGCAGAAGAGGCCAGAGGCCAGAGCTTGTGGTCAGTGATGTTGGAACCATTGTTTGAACCTCTCATTCTTGATTTAAATGGGAATCACCCACAAGTGCTCCTGCCAGCCGTCTCAGTGCAACACAGGGGAAAGATTGTACTCTATTGCTTTGTTTTGGGCAATGGGGGTGTCCCGGGGCTTGAAACTGGCAGAGTAAGAGGGGGTAGTGAGGCTGGGAGTGGCTAAAAAGGTGCCATTGTTCAGTGGGTCGCCGTGATTTTGCCAAGTAAGACATGATTCTGGATCAACATTACTGTCCAAAAATATAGACCTATCCCAGTCCTTTCCCTAAACCTGCCCCTACCCAAAATGTGTGCCTGAAATCAGTGAGAAATGAGTGGGGTGAAAACAAATTGCGACAATGGGAGGAAGCCACGCTCTATTTTGGAGCTCCCGCCCCCATTTGGAGATCTCCAGGCCGCAGTTATACCACCAACAACAAGCTGACATGAATACAAGGTTAGAAAAACGTATGCATATGCATTTATTTTTAGTTTACTTGCTCAACGACTCTCAAATTTTCACTCAACAAAGAATTTTTCCAAATCCTTCCTTTGTATGACAATGATCTGCGGTGATTGGTCTCTTTTTTTATTTCATTAAGCCTGTAATGGCTGGTAAAACAGCGTTTGTGAGCGCTTTGTGTACAGCGTTACCGGGGAAACTGCTATTTTTATACTCCAAAAGTGACACCTAGTGGTGAAGAATGAATTTACATTTTCATTCAGACCAACGTGAAAGCACCAACACTGCATTTTATGAAAGACTTTCTTTGAGTGTGTGAGACAAAGACATGGTGACCCGTGTGCCTTCAGAGAGTTTATGATACATTAAATACAGCTACACTGCGCATCCATTGAGATGGACTGAAAAATAAAAATGGCAATAATATTATAATAAACTATAATAATGCCACATTGTTGTCAGTAATGGTAACGACATTGTAACGGGGAAAACAGTATTTCGTTTGATTACTCATTACTGAAAAAAATAACGCAACTAGTAACGCCGTTTATTTATAACGCCTTTACTTCCATCACTGTGTGTAACATACAACATTGTTTGAAAGAGCAGTCTGAAAATTATTATGACATTTTGTTTGATCAGGGCTGAAGGAAACACCATCTCAGGAGGACTGGCTCATCAGCATTCTTCCGGAAAACTCAAAAGTAGGAGTTGATCCTTGGATCATCGCTGCCGGTAAGAAACAACAACGACCATAATAAAGAGACTTTTCCATTATTACAAATATTATTATTCATAGTTATAGGGGTGTCATTTATATTTTTTTAAGGAAACATGCTTTTTATATAAGTGTACAAATATGTGTCAGTTATTTTTAAATTATTTATTTAATGTAAAGCTATATTCATAATTTATTTAAATTAATAAAAAAAAATGTTTTCATTATTTTATTATTATTTTTTTATTAATTGGTAAAATGGGTATTCTCTTGTCCATGAAAATAATGAATATAGTTATCCATACAAATATTTTCATACATACGAGGAGGCATTTTTTTTCTTTTTTTCTATTCTTTACACATGCAAAAGTATTTTTTTAAGGAGAGTAATACATTTATTTTATTTAAAATCAGTACGGGTGTCTTGCAACATTTACTTGCATTAACATATGTGTAAATATACTCTGTTTTGTTGAATTTAAAAAGCTCTGTTTAACTATATATCATAAAAATATAATAGTATTTAACATTCAAAATTTTTTATTATTTGATATCTACCTTCTATATTATTTTCTCATTGTATTGTGTATTCAATAAGAGAAATCTTGATTATTTTATCTTTTAGACATGTGCCTCATGTGTCTGTGATTGTGTTTTCAGACCAGTGGAAGAACATGTCTAAGGCTCTGAGTAGTGCGGGTCACTCTTTGGTTGCGGTGCAGGACAATCTCATTGATGCCATCTGGGAGGACCGACCCGCTCGACCCAGCACCAAACTCATCACGCTGGGCCTCAAATTCACCGGTCGGCACATCTCACTGCATTATTCACAATATCGAAATATGATCTTAGAGATCAGTCATAAAAACAAGTTTGTGCCACAATAAAATAAGAGAGAATGTTGTGCTGTTCTCCACGCAGGTCTCACCTGGCAAGATAAAGTTACAGCTCTGAGAGGAAAAATGGCAGAGAGGAAGATTTCCTGGTTTGTGGTCACAGCTCTAGATGAGATCGCATGTACGTATCAACATTCAGTGTGTGTGTGTGTTTATTTAGTGGTCGGATCACGACTTAGCACTTGTTCCCTCTCCACTTTATTATTAACCCCCGTCAAAGGGCTCTTGTGTCAGATGTTGATAATTATGGATGTGATTACGTGAGGGACAAACCTGTTTTGTCATATTTAGGAAAAGACGTTTAAGTGCATTTAGTGCGTTTAAGTCCTTTGCTGTTCCATTACATTTTAAAATATAGAATTTAAATAAGCAATTTTAAATTGTAATAATATTTTGAAATTTGTAGAAATTTAAATACTAGATTATCTGTGTATGTGCAGCAATACTATTGAATTATTATTGATATTCTTTGGCCATTTTACTGCATGATAGTCTATTTATAAATTAAAATGTCCCTATTATGGGTTCTGAAAGGGTCATATTTTGGTTTTGAGAGTCCCCAACAACAGGCTGACAAGTATGGACAGTAAGTATGCATTTGCATGCAAATGCATTTATTTTTAGCTTACTTGCTCAACGACTCCCAAACGTTTCACTTAATGATAAATTTTTCCAAATCCTTCCTTTGCATAAGATAATCTGCGGTGATTGGTCCCTTTTTTGTATTTCATTAAGCCTGTAATGGCTGACCGTTTGTGAGCACTTTGTGTACAGCGTTACCGGGGAAACAGAATAATGAATTTACATTTTCATTCAGACCAACATGAAAATACCAACAAGTGGGCGAGTAATATGCTAACGTTTAATTTTGACGTCAACATTGAACTCATTTCAACGATTAAGAGTCGACTCTCTTTTGAGAGACAATAACTTTATACCCAGTGCACTTTCAGATTGAAAACTTTGTTTTCGTTTTTATTCACTTGCACACTGCATGAAAGATGATTCATAATTAAATCCATAATTAAGGTGCTTTAATACTGTAGATATATAAATAAACTCTCCCCTTCTCTCTACAGGGCTTTTTAACCTCCGCGGGTCAGACATCGAGTACAACCCTGTGTTTTTCGCCTACGCTATCATCGGCATTAGCAGCATAAAGTAATCTTGCATTCCTGGTTCTTCACTTCATACTGAACATTTCCCTGATTTGAAATGGATTCAGACACTCATAGTTGTCTTTGGTGCGTATGTTGTTTTAGATTGTTTGTGGACAGTAAGCGTCTGTTGGACCCTGCGGTCCGGGAGCATTTGGAACTGGACAGTCCGAGCAAACCAGAACTCAGCATACAGTGTTTTCCTTATGAGTCTGTGCACACGGAGCTGCAGGCGGTTTGCGCGGCGCTGGCGCCCAAAGACAAGATGTGGATTTGTGACAAGGCCAGCTGCGCTCTTACACAAGTCATACCCAAGGTGAGTCGAGATATGTAGTGATTGTCTGCTTGTGAAGACTGTGCAAGTTTTATTGTGTCTCCAAGTTATTTCCAACGGAATATTCCATTTTGTTTCGAAATTTGCATATTATTTAAGTACCTTAAATTTAAGCACCAAAATGGACCCTTTAGGTACAAACATTTCCCACCCCAGTGACAGCTTTTGTAACTTTATTTCTGAGAGTGTTGACGATCTATTTGTGAGCAAGTGATGTAATGCTAAATTTACCCAAATCTGCAGTTCATCTACATCTCGGATGGCCTGTGAGACAGCTAGGTGTCACTATTGCTTCAATAATTCTCGATATTTGACTATTTCTATCTAAAGTGGCTGAGCATGATTAAATATTATCGATTGACCGTTCAGTCCCACAGATCTGCAATCCCATACACACCCTTATGTCTGGCTAAAGCCGTCAAGAACCCCACAGAGATCCAAGGCATGAAGATGGCACACGTAAGCCCACATATCTAGAGAATTTTATTAGAAATCTGAAACTTTGCTTGCTTTTACGAATCACAGTTTTTTTTTTATGACAGATCAAAGACGCAGTGGCACTGTGTGAACTTTTTGCTTGGCTGGAGAAAGAGGTATGATTGTGTACAATTTGTTGATGTTGTGTAAAAATGACATTTTTTGAATGAATGAAGAAATTTTGTATTTGTCGTTTGCACAGATTCCCAAAGGTACGGTTACAGAGATATCAGTGGCAGATAAAGCTGAAGAATTGCGAAGGTGAGTCAGAGATCCTGCATTTGACCTGTAACAAGAATCAAAATGATGAATTTATCCACAGATGTACGTATTTCTATAATAACTGTTTCGGCAGTGAATTTAAGAGCAGCATTGTTTGCTGTTGTCGTATATGAGATTGTGGGGCTTCTTACTGGTGATCTGACACTGAGGCAGCGACATAATCTACTCTCAAATCTTGAAAATCTTTTCTTTCTATCCAGTCAACAGAAAGACTTCGTTGGGCTCAGTTTTCCAACCATCTCTAGTGTGGGGCCAAATGGGGCCATAATACATTACAGGTGAGCTGTTCTAATAATCTAATATTTAAAAATACATTTAATTGCATTTTGTTTTATATTTAAGTATCCTTTTCTGTCTTTTCTTTTTTTTAGGCCTCTCCCAGAAACCAACAGGACTCTTTCTCTTAACGAAGTGTATCTTATTGACTCCGGAGCTCAGTACTTGTAAGCACACAAACACGGCTCAAGAGAAATCACAGGCAACCTTAAGATTATGTCTTTGTAAATGTAGCTGTAACTTTAAGTATAATAATGTAATTAAAATCGTTTATAGATTTTTATTTGTGCTGATGGATTACTTTGGTTTTTATTAACATCTGGGCAACAAAAAATGGTGAAAAATGTTGTGTGTGTGTGTGTGTATATTTAAATAAATGTAAAAATAAATACAACTTATATATATATATATATATACTATGAAATGTTATCTTTTAAAAAATTTTCATCTCTATCCAGAGATGGAACTACAGATGTGACCCGTACTGTCCACTTTGGCACACCCACTGATTATGAGAAGGTAAATAATCTCTAAAATGGATTTGCCATTTCCATTACTTTTTTTTCTTTTAATTTTACTCTGAGATCAAACTCTCTTCCTACTTAACAGTCTGAAAACTATTGGTCTACCCGTACTAATTGTTTCCTTCCACACTCTGATCTTCACAGGAATGCTTCACATATGTCCTAAAAGGACACATCGCTGTCAGCGCTGCCGTTTTTCCCAATGGAACCAAAGGTAAGAGCAGAGAATCAAACACTTGAAGCAGTTTTAGCATTGAGGTTAAGAAGAAACGTTTAGTCTCAGTGGACTGTGCTCTCGGGTTCAGGTCACTTGTTGGACTCGTTTGCTCGTGCTGCTCTCTGGGACTCTGGGTTGGACTATCTTCACGGGACCGGCCATGGTGTAGGATGTTTCCTTAATGTGCACGAAGGTCCGTGTGGCATCAGCTACAAAACATTTGCAGACGAACCTCTGGAGGCTGGAATGATTGTCAGCGACGGTACAGATGTGCTTTAATAATTTATTGTTGTCTCTCTTTAATCTAGTACATTGTAAAAAAAAAAAAAAACAATTCTGAGGCAAATTTGTGTCTTTTTTTTCTAGAACCTGGATTCTATGAAGATGGATCTTTTGGCATTCGGATAGAAAACGTTGTCCTGGTTATTCCTGCCAAAACTAAAGTAACGGCTGCATAAAATCACACCTTAATGTGTTCATTTTTATATCTAATTAAAATGCTATTTCAGAGACACACTAGAATCATTTTTGTCCCAGTGTTTTGTGTGTGATGCTTCATCCACACCAATAGGTGTCAGTATTGAGTCGAAAAACATTACAGCACAAACTAAACCAGAAACTATTTAATGTACTTTTGAGAGATCTAAAGTATGATATTTCAGCTTTTCCCTTTCTTTCTTTCAGTATAACTACAGAAACAGAGGTAGTCTGACGTTTGAAGCCCTCACTTTGGTCCCCATCCAGCTGAAGATGATAAACACAGACCTGCTCACGCAGAAGGAGGTAAAAGCAGGCCGACAGTGTTTTTATATAAATATAATGTACAATGCACTTATTGTGTTCATATTGTACTGTAAAAGCCTTTTGCTGCTATTGAGGTGGGATACGGGTAAGGTTAGGGACAGGTTTGGTGGTTATGGGTAGGTTTAAGGTGGGTGAATGGGTCAACGATGTAAATATATTTAAAAAAATATCTAATTCTTGTAATTATAAGTACAATGTATAAATGCAAAAGTGCATTGTAATAAAAGATTAATTTGAATGCAATTACATAGTAGTTAAGGCCACCTGATATAAAGTGGGACTGATTTCCTTTGCGGTTTTTGAAAAGTTTGTCAGAAATTAACTTAAACGCTGTATTATTTGAGCCCGGTTATGTTGGTGAGAGAAACCTTACACTTATATAGTGAGTACGCAATGACATTCACATGTATTTTATATGATGACATTACTTTCAAAAACTTTCGGGCCCCCAAACCGCTGTAGTTGTGTAAATAAACAGCTAAAACATGGGTTTTCTGTTTTTAGCTAAAAAAAAATAAAATGGCGTTGATTAGCATGCTAACATTATGCTTTTGAGCAACTAGGCTGTTTGCAATAAAGAAGATCTCACAAACATTGTTTGTTACAAAGTATTTATTTTTTAAATCTAATAAATGATCTACAAATGATTAAAGCTGTCTAAAGCCCAACGCACAACCTTTCAAAGTCTATTACGCGTCTGTTGCAGGTGCGTCTCCTGTAGTTTTTCTTTTTTTTCACTCGGTTATGTTTTTGACTGTGAAACCACAGGTCAAAGTCTGTGTCGTCACCTTGTGGACAAGCTAGCAAGTGCAAAAAAAGACGTTTGTTTCTGGCTACATTTGATCGCGTGTTTAATGACAATATTTACATTATTAGATAACGATTAGGTAATTTACATGATCTTATTTACATCAGCATGTATGTAAAAATGGACGTGAATGCTTGCAACCGCTATTGTGTGATAATTCACAACAATCTGAGTAAATAAATCCTTTAAAACTCAATGAAGTGACTTCTTATATCAACCTTATTCCCAAACATGGAAGTAAGGTTCATTAGCTGCAATAGGGAAATGCCAACATGCAGTAAATGCTAAAACTTTACAAACCAGCGTGTTCATAATTAAGATGATACTCTAAAATGATATAAGAAACAATATCAAGCAGCAAAACCAGTGGTTTTATAAAGCTAAAAATGGCTGGAAGCAAGACCCATAGTTTACAAATGGCCACGCCTATTTTTGTGAAGAATAAAGTGGATAACATGGACTGCTGTAATAATACATGCTTTCTTCCTGCAGCGTGATTGGGTGAATGACTACCACAAGACATGCCGGGACACGATTGGGGCGGAGCTTGAGCGGCAAGGCAAGAAGGAGACTCTGGATTGGCTGATCCGAGAAACTCAGCCAATTGTGTAAAAATATTGTTGACTGATTTGTTTGGGGTTTTTTTGCCTTTGATCGCCAGTGACTTTTTCCCCTGTCGTTCCCTCTCAGTCTTGGTCTCTATCTGCTTTTCTGGTGGATATACTTCAAATTTCAGCTTCTTTTGTAAAGCAGGCTTTCATCAGCTGTTTTATGAACCAATTAAACAGTGTGGAAAAAAATATACACAGCGTTCCTATTTAAGTTTGTCAGAAAAAGAGCAGCTTGAACATTCTGCTAAACGTCTCTTTTTGGGTTCTGTGCAGGAAAGAGCGTGATACGAGTTTGGGATGATATGGCGGTGCGCAAACTGTCCTTTAAACACTAGATTTCTACAGTTGCATGTAAAAGATGGGCGGGGCCAGGATGATGCCGCTGCGGGGGTCGCTGGCGTAGTCCTGCAGCGTGAGCGGAGAGTGTATGGACACGGTGTGAGGGGGCGTCCTGTCCTCCTCGTGTCCCACAGGCAGGGGGTTGGTGTAGATGTAGTGGATGCGCGAATTGTCCTTCAGCCCCTCCTGTCTTCTGAACAGGGCGAGCGGGTTACGGAAACTATGGGTTTTCCTCACGCACATAACACCCACGGGCTCTTCAGGAACCTCACTAGATATGGCGCTCTCATAGACACGAGCCCGTTTACACTTGCTGTAACACAAAGACACGCACCGTTAGAGCTAATGGACACAATTTAGGATCCAATTGTTTTGACCAAAAACAGATGTCGATGGGAAGGAATATTTCAGTGCTTTTGCATTCAGTCACAAAACTTCACTCAAAATGTTTACATGGTCTTGCAAAAATATAGTTTCCCTGGAACTCTTTGCATAATCACACAAATGTATAGTTTCCCTGAAAAGTTTGCTCTCTTTTGCAAAGGTTTTGAGTTTCCATGAATATCTTCGGATTCGCTCGCGCATGTTTAGCGTTTCCAAATTTGCGCTGTTTTGCAAAAGTATTTAGTTTCCCTGAAAATCTTCCCGTTTGTTCGCACAAGTTTTGCATGTCCAAATTTGCAGTATTTTTCTAAAGTTTCAAATTTCCATAAAAATCTTTGCATTTGTTCGAAGGTTTTGCGTTTCCAACTTTGCGAAAGGTTTGCGTTCTCCTCGACAACATTGCATTCCCCTGCAAACTTGGCTTTATTTGACAAAATTATTGCATTTCACTGAAAAACGTTTGTTCACTCGCATTTGCAAAATTATTTTTCTCTGAAAATATTGCAAAAAAGTTGCATTTCTCTGAGAAAATGTGCATTCTTATGCCAAAAGCATTGTTTTCCTCAGAAACTTTGTTAGCTCGCTAAAGCTTTGCACTTCCCTGAAAAACGTTGCATTTGCTTGCAATTTTTTCAAGCAGAAGTTTTGAAATAAATTATATTGCAACGCTTTTGCATTTGATAGCAATTTTTTTTTCTCCATTTCTTCAAAAAAAAACTCTGCATTCACTTGCAACACATTTGTATAATATATAGTGGCTTCAATATTTATAGTTCAATATATTTGAAATCTCCCTTTTGTAAGGAAAAAGAGAACGCACGCGTTTTGTAAGTAAATGGAGCATTAAAACAATACAATATTTCAAATGATTTCAAGAAACTGCATTAATTTCCTAAACTTGTGTGATGGGAAATAACATTTGGTAGGAGGAAATCTATATGTTAATGCTTTTGCAAGACACTTAAAAGCAATGAAAAAAGTATATTTCATGCCTTTGAATTCACTTGCAAAACTTGTGATGGAAATACTGAGGCAGGAGGAAAATCTGTTTCAGTGTTTTAAGAAGTACATGCAAAGTTTCTCAGGGGAATAATACTATTATGAGAGAACTTAAAACCACTGAAATAGAACTGTTCTTCCCATTGACTTTCTGGCTGCACTTTATTTTAATCCACTTCAGACATTCTACTAACTATAATTAACTTACATGTAAATGAACTACATGTCAACTAATTTTCAACTGTGTCTAGTCTACTAGCTCTCATTATAGACTTTTAGGGTAGCTTTAGGGTTATTTTTTATAGTTTTTCATAGTTAGTATGTTATTGACCCATTAAAATAAAGTGTTAGAAGTTATTAAGCAGACAGTCAAGTCAAGTCACTTACTGTTAGTAGAATGTCTAAAATTATTATCTATTGAAATAAATTGTCACTAGATTTTTTTTACTCGCCTTCTGTGTCTTCTGTACGAGATACAGCTGATGATTCCTGACACTGTCAGGATGCACAGAGCTATCGAGCAAAGGGTGATGTTGAACACCTTGACTTCTGTGTGAGAAATGTCAAAAATAGATATTTGCTTGGTTTCAAATGACGTAACATACTGTTAAAGATGATATGTGATTAGTCAAATGCTAGTGTGTCATGTTCACGCTGTTTACTCACCGTAGAGAGCGGCTTGAGTTTCTGTGTCGTTTGGATTCAATAAAGCCGTCACGTTAAGAGGCAGATCGATCCCCGTTAGACTCATGCTGCCGATGACAAAGGCCAAAAGTGACCAGCAAACTGCTCGTTCTGGAAGGAGCTGGTGAGAATATTCATTAGTGTGAGGCCATGTGACTATGTGGATTTGTTGCCACGGAAACGCCGCTACCTCACCGCCCCAGTGGCCCCCTAACTTTATTCAACTTTGGGAATCCTTAAAAATCCAGGCCACGTTGCAGAAAAACATCACGTTTTTGTGCCTAATCCAAAGAATTCAGAGGACAGGATTCATTTGGAAACAGTTTGCGCAAATTAAAGGGAAGATTTTGTAACGCGTAGGCTGCACGTCTTTTAGCAGGGCCTGCTGCCGTCTGAACAGATAAACACAAAGCCTGCGTTCATTAGCATTCATGCTTCATTTCTGCCGGGACTTCAAAAACAATATCACACAATTAACTCTCGACATGAGAATGCTGGGAAATAATCCCATGATGCTCGCACGTTTCCCACATTGTTTACAAAAAGCTGCCTATTCTCGATTCGCCTTCAAAGTTCTTTTCTGGAACAGCTCTATATTTAGACGATCCCATTGGTCTTTCTGTTTAGAAAATAAACAGATCCGCGTTTCCTAAAGAACATTCCTCAGATATAAATACACACGAGCATTTGGCCACAATGTGTATTATCAAGACTGAGCCGGCCCGGTAAAACAGAATGCGAATGCATTGCTGATTTTGAATATCTTCAAACGACTTTTACCTACAAATGACAGAAAATATGTCATACTTCAAATGGCGTATTTGTATACCGTACACACAGAACGTGACCCTGGAGCACAAAACCAATCTTAAGTAGCATGGGTATGTCTGCAGAAATAGCCAACAATACACTGTGTGGGTCAAAATTACTGCTGCTTTAAGCTAGAAGTCAATACGATATTAAGTAAAGCAAAGTTTGTACATTTACTACTGTACACACTCAGAAATAATGGTGCAAAATCTGTCACTGGGACGGTACCTTTTGTATCTAAATGGTCCATTTTGATAGTTTAAAGGTAGTGCTTAAAAAGGCCCGGTTTCACAAACGGGGCTTATCTTAGTTAAATTAAGATATTTAAGCAACTTTTACAAAAATGCTTTATGAATAAATATTACAGGTGTGTGCATCTTAACACAGAACAACGACACTGACATGTTTTAAGATATGTCAGAGCAAGATATTTTCATCCTAGACAGCTCAAACATGCAATTTAGTCTGGGACTAGCTTAAACCTTGTCTGTGAAACTGGGGGTAGGGGTACAATTTTGAACCTAATACAAAAGTGTACCTTTTGAAAGGGTACCACCCCAGTGACAGCTTTCTGAGTGTTAATAGCCAAATACTGTCCTATCCTAACATACCATACACCAAAAAAGAAAAAAAAACGAATTTATTCATCTTTCGGATGATGTTTAAATATCAATTTTTCAAAAAAGACCCTTATGAGTGGTTTTGTGTTCCAGGGTCACATGTTAGATAAATAAATGTAATGACTCGTCTGAACGTTTTGTGTTGCTCAAACTAACCGCTAGATGTCAGCGTTGACGCTTAAATCCAGCCGCTGTGATACACACTTTATATTATTACGAACGTCAGAGCAATAACTCAGTATTCGGTTTATTTATTTATTTATTTATTAAGAAACAGTTTTGGAGTTTTGCTGGTCACATAGGCCTACTTTCATTTGTTTTCAAAACGATAAATAGCTTACTTGTGATCAAGTGAACAATTTAGCATGAAACGCACAACAGGAGCACATCCTTCCATTCATTTTATCCCTTCAGAGACTGACGATGCGAGGTTAAACGTAATTATAGCTTATTATGTTTAACAAGTGCTCGGTTTTACACATTAAATCAATAACGGAGTCATTCAAAAGATCTGCATTTCATTAGGTAGCAAAAAAAATCGGACTTACCGCATAAGTATCCGCTTTGTTTATCAAGCACGAGCTGGACGTGCGAGTTACAAGTAAATATCATAAAATGATTCATATTTCATAATACTACACATAAACCGCTCCGAATCGTTTTATTATGAGTCATGAATCATTGACCTATGAGCTGCAGATTTATTGGCTCTTCACTCAGCAATATCTTGTAAGGCCTACCATTTTTTTTTTTTTTTCCAGAGGGATTTGATTTGTTTGGCTGTTGTGTCTCGTAATTTTATGGCAAATGGAAATCAAGTATTTTCTTCTCTTTTAAGACCCCTGCTGAAAGGTGCAATCATGTAACACTGTATTTCAGGCCCGATACCAACATGTGGAACAAATTACCTTCTTGTTTGGGCTCCAGCCTGAACACGGGTTGTAAAAGAGTGCTGGGTTTAATTATTTGTATAAACGTGTTCCTCTTCATGTCGTGCCAGAGTCAGTAGATTTGATGCAGAACCGTGTGCCCAGCGAAGAAGAATTCATGGGATCACTGACACCTCACTGCCCTCCTCGCTGTGTTCGCTGAGTAAATCTCGGTTATATTGGACTCGGACATGGGTCAATGAGAGGCTTCAGTGCTGATTTATGACAAATGCCAGTTATGATAACACTGAAAGATCGTTCTCACCATTCGCCAAAGGCTGCCACACAAATAGGCTACCAGGCAATTCTTGTGGGTCGTTCCCAGCGATCTGTCTAATGTTTTAACAATTTTTCATTTCAGAAATCAATATTGTTCCTGCACGATAAGCCCAATACTGAAGTATTGATAGTGCGAGGAATCTTGTTTGAATTACGTGGTGATTTCATTCGTCATTTGTGTTTGTTTTTAAAGGGAACGGTCACTTCATAAAGCCGACATTGGTGGAATTTCGTAGCAGAAACGAAAGGGAAAGATTGCTTCAACGCGTTTTAACAATATTCTTGCAAAATTCGATTTACAAATACATCATAAATATAATTTTATTAGTTTATTTATAAGATTTATATCCTTAACATTAATTTTGCCTAAATCCTATGTCACTGTAGGCTGATTTTGGTCAATTTGTTGTAGGTTACTTCTTGTTTGATGATTTTCATGGCCGCATTTCTGACATAATTTCCAGAAAGTCGATTGATTTCAGTAACTACACTCCTGCTTGAATTTAACACCAATCGTGTTCACTTCAATATTGTAAAAAGAAATAAGTGAAAGCTTAGGAGTCCCACATTAGTATTTCGGAGAATGCTGATATATATATGTGACACATTCCATAATTGAGGGTACAATTGGTGTCCCCGTCTATAACCGTCAACTCTGTTACCTAGGCAGACTTACAATAAAGACAATAGTGTAACAGAGTTGACATTTTTTTTTCCCAAAAACTCAAATTGCTGGCATAAATGCTAAGAAAACATTATGAACTTATGAAAACATGATTAAAAGAGCTTTAAATAATCAGTGGGAGATAATCAAGAAATAAATAATTGATGGGAGATGCATAATAAATTCTGTTTGCTTTTTGATTTTGTGGTAAAACTCTTGGTGTAAGAAGTTTTTAGATTCAAATATAGTCTATAGAGCACAGATACTTTTCAGAGCTTCAGATCTTATCAGTGAGTGAAAGTGACATCATTTCCTGTAACTCCCACAATTCTGAGAGATGATTGCACCAATTTAAAGTTAAAATACGCTGTGGTAACAGAGTTGACACAAGATTTGGGGAAACACATTTTTTTAAGAAAAAAAATATTTTGAATAATTTAATGTTGTAGAATTAAGTAACTATTTAGGGCTTTAATAAATAAAATGAATAAACTGTTGCCAAAAGAAAAGTACTACAAAATATTTTGGTTGAATATTGATACATGTGTGATTTTCAGCTATTTAAAACGATAAACTATTATATTGCTATGGACTGCACATCTTGTAATTCATGAAGAACAATAATAAATATGTTAAAATAACAAATAATATAACCATTTGAACCATTTGTGGCGACACCAAATGTAGAATCA
>JAUYWG010000060.1:9634635-9672472 GCA_034779775.1 Enteromius afrohamiltoni | reverse complement strand
GGGGTCCGCCGAGCTCCCGGCTCGCTCCCCGGACAGCATGCCAAATTTGCTTATTTAATTTAACGAAGAAGTGCGAATTTGTGAAAAAACAAAAATCTACATATACTTAACTAAATGTCTCAGACATAAAAATGCGAAAAAACAAATATCTAAATAATAAGAAAACCATCAAATAAAATTAGCATATTAATAAGTTAGTGAATCACAGTAAAATAAAAAAGGCTCAAATTAAATCAAGGCGCAATAATGCAAATGCCGATTTACATCCACTTATCCTGACACTTGATCTTTGCTGCTGGACCTGTCGTAGTATGTCTGACAAAAGAAGTTGGACACGGGTGATGAAGCCCTGAAGCGTGAGTGGACTCTGTCAGGTCAAGGCTCTGGACACTGGACAGTGTTTCTGTCTGCAGCGCTTAATAGACAGCCTGAAGAAATGACCTGTTTTGGCCGTTTTTCAATGAAATTGCAAACAGCTTTGACACAAAATATTTTGTTCTTTAACATTTTGTAATTTATCATTTGTTACTGCGACGATAAATTCTGCAACATACGCACGAATGATCTTTAAAGAACACATTCAGAACAGTCCATAAACGTATGATTCAATCCTAAAGGTTACAAAGCAGCTGAGAAAACGACTATAAAACATTTTTACCATTATCCTTACATAAATGTTATAGGTTCATCATTTTTAAGCCCATTTACCATGCAAAGAGTTCATGATGGAAACACCAGTGACATATAAAAATGGTGGTTACATTTGACCTGACTTGTTAGAGAGCATGTGAAAACTTAAAATATTGGCAAAAACGTACAATCTTTCAGGAAAACATTATTACTTATCGAAAGAAAAGAAACATCACATAAAATGCGCAACATGTATTAACATACTTTTTATTATTATTCTAAACGGCTATAGGGGAATCATTTATTATTATTGTTAATTATCATTTATTTTACTATCACTACTTTTGAAAAATTATTACTTTTTGTGCATTTCTGCGTTCATACTAATCAATTTTACATTGCAAAATCTACACATATGAATATTTTTATAAGAAGAGTACAAAAACTACATAATTTCAAGTCATAATGACAACACAATGTAATTTACTTCACATTTCTTATCCTAGACATGCCACAGATCTCTTGTGAAGACTTTTGAATATTTCTAAGGCCAAACTCTGACACCAATCAGAGAATCTGTCATAATTAACAGAAATACATCAGGATGAAGGAGGACAGTTTCTCTCTACAGCCCGATGATCACAGGCTCAGGTTTTGAAGGTCTTGAAGTTTCTGGCTTAACTCCAAACCTTCAGCTTTTCATCCTGAGCTGTGAGGGCTTGTTTGTGATGCATGGCACTCACTCAAAGATAAACACTTTTAACTAGAGGCCATCAGGTTTTTCTTTTTAAACGCAGGACAAATACTTCCTTCCCACCCAGGGGAGGACTCATCAGCTTCATTAGTCTTTTAAAGTAAGTGTACACTAACAGATGTGTGAAGTTTGCCCATCTGTAAATCACACAAGCGAACGCCTCCGAGCTCTAAATCGTGAAAGCGTCTGACAGAAATCCAGGAACAGACTCACTCAACATCACATAAGCAGGATGTCAGACACTGAGAGCCTCTGTTCAGGAGTTATGATGTGAGCTGAAGAAACCTGCAGCGTCTGTGAGGCTTCACGGCTGTCGATGTGTCGCTCCTTCAGAAACTCTTTACAATTCATACTGCTATATGTACTGGAGTAAGTATGGAAGGCCATTTCCACCACTGCGCTAAAAAAAAATGTAAAAAGGTAATTGCGACTTTTTATCTCACAGATCGAATTTTTTTCCACAAAATTGTGAGATATAAACTTGAAATTGCGAGTTATAAATTGCGACTTTATGGCCCGGTATCGCAAACGTGGCTTTGCTTAAACCAGGACTAGGAATTAGTTTAAGTTAGTTTAAGATATTAAAGCAATTAAGATATAAGATATATTGCAGGTGTGCATTTTAACACAGAACAATGACACTGACTTGTTTAAAGATTTGTCAGAGCAAGATATTTAAATTTTGAGACAGCTCAAACATGCAATTTAGTCTGGGACTAGCTTAAGCCTTGTCTGTGAAACTGGGGTATAGCTTGCAATTTTGACTTATAAACTTGCAGTTGTGATATATATTGTGATATAAACTCGCAATTGCTAATTCTAAATTGCAACTTTATTTCTCACAATTATGAGGAAAAAAGTCAGAATTGCGAGATATAAACTTGCAATTGCGAGTTGTAAAATTGCGATTTAACATCTTACAATTCTGAGGGAAAAAAGTCAGAATTGTGCAAAATAAATTTGCAATTGCAAATTATAAATTGTGACATTATATCTCGCAATTCTGTCTTGACAACTTGCAATTGCAATACAGTATATTACGACATAAACTCGAGAAAAAAGTCAGAATTGCATGATATAAACTTGAGCTATAAATTGTGACTTTATATCTTGCTATTTTGACTTAAAAACTTGCAGCTGCGATAAAAGTTTGCAATTGCGAGTTTTAAATTGTGACTTGCATGATATAAATCTGCAATTGAAAATTATAATGTGCAACTTTATGGCCCGGTTTCACAAACGGGGCTTAGCTTAAGTCAGAACTAGGCATTAGTTAAATTAAGATATTTAACCGACTTTTGCAAAAATGCAGATATTTAAAAAGAAGATATTACAGGTGAGCATCTTAACACAGAAAAATGACACTGACATGCTTTAAGATATGTCAGAGCAAGATATTTTCATCTGAGACAGCTCAAACATGCAATTTAGTCTGGGACTAGCTTAAACCTTGTCTGTGAAACTGGGGGTATATCTCGCAATTCTGACTTTACTCGCAATTAGAAATTTCTATCTCACAATTTTGAGAAAAAAGTCAGAACTGTTGTATCAGGCATTCTGAGAAAAAAAGTCGATTAAAATGTGGAATTAAAAAGAAATTAAAAAAAGTTTTATTCAGTGGAGAAAACAGGCTTCCATAAGTCTTGTCAACATTATGCATATTCCTTGTGTTTACAACTAGTAAATATGCCAGAACCCACAGTATACAACAGAGCAAACTATGAAGAATATTGATTTTAATACAGACCACAAAACAAACATAAAAGCTCATTCGAAATATTACTAAATACTATGAAAGTATCATAAAACCAAGCTAAAAAAACTAATTAAGTTTGTGATTTGTGATCATGAAGAAAAAAACTAACAAACAACAACAACAGGATTTTTATATTGTGTTAACAATATAGCATATTTCTGTCTGCGTGAATGTTTGTTGTTATATTATGGGTACTTTTTCACTTTTCGAAATGACCCACAATGTACTTGTTGAATGAGGTTGCATGCTTCCCTGAGGTTCTTAAATTAATTGAATTAGCTATAGTTTCCTGTCAAATCTAGAGCAATTTCAATCAACCAGTTGTAGTCGTGCAGCTGTCAGCATGTGTGTAAAACCAAATTAAAAATACAAACAATAAATACCAGAACAGATCCACTGTGTATTAAGTGAGTACATGTTCAGGATGACCTACACTCTCTTCACTGACTAGAAACCTCTCAGCATCTCTCCAGCTAACCTCCTGTGGCAATTCCTGATGACCTCATCATGTCTGGAGTATCCCAGAATGCTCTATTTCCAATCTCACTATGACTTTTAATGGAAGGCTCATTAGATCTGATTGAAGGCCCGTGGGATCTCCCTCCATTAAACTACAGCAGTAGATTGACCCCTCGAGTAGGAAACATCCCAAAATCTCAACTGGGCTGTAGACAAAACAAAAGCCTCAAGACAGGTCTCCAATCTGCCACACAGTGAAGAGGAAACTAGATAAAAAACAAAACATTCCTATTTAAAGCTAAAATGTTAAATCTAAATGACAGAAGAATGTGGTGATGGCTTGTAAAGTTGGCCATAAAGTGGCCAACAAAGTTCATACAGAAAACAAAAATTCTTTAGTTTCAACAGCTTTGGAGTTGGTTGCATGAAACATGGTTAAAGTTAAGAACACCTATCACCGTTATTGTTTTCTTAAAGGGATAGTTAATTTGGAGAAATTTTGTATTGCATCAGTTGCCTATCAATAGATAATAAAAAAAAAAAAATCTAAGATGTTAACTGATGTACTGGAGTGGTGTGGATTAGTTGTACGGTATATGTTTGTACTTTCGTTCCGACAGCACGGAACTGTGTCAGCAAAGTTTCAATTTTGGCTGAACTACTCCCTTAACTTTCTTTCCACAACTGGGCACTGAAATCCTAAACCAACAGGATGAGATTTCCAGAACTCTAATTAAGCTCATTACTTAATGGCTAATCCACACTTTGATGCATTAACTGACACTTTATATTGTTTGCCGTTACCTGCTTTTGATCAAGGCAATGAAGCAAATATCTTTCATGGACAGAATTAACATCCATTTGCATTTGTTAACTGGCCACCCAACAATGCTAGGCACTGACTGGGTTTTAAGGCGACTCTGTTGCAGAGGGTTTAGGGAAGGAAAACCTGGCATCACCAACCATTTTAAACAAACCTCATTTACTTAGTCTGAAGAATGCATACTCTTCTGTGAAGCCTCATGTAACAGTCAAACAAAAAGTGAGGGCCCTTATTATGGTTTTTATCATATCCGATGCATAAAAGTGCTCCGATATGACCCTAAAGATTGATGAACGAGGGTAAAAACACACAGACATACTCCCTGCCTGCAGATTTTCGGACGAATGATCAAGATAACATCACCATTAAGCTTCTGCTGATGACATACTCCCTGTTTTCCCATTCCCTGTCACCGTTAGCTTTTAAAATCACAACTAGAACAAACAGGGCGGTGAGCAGAAGTGCTGGACGTCCGACTATATAATATAAACATCTAAAGACATGCGCTCATGTTAGATTTGACACTAAAAGCAAAGGGAAAGCGAGAACGTTGGACAGGCTCCTAAGGGCTCATGGCTCCATGCATCCCAATATTTGTAATGTTGACTAATTATTTCAAGAACAGATGATTTCTTTTTTGGGGAAAAAAGCACTTTTTTTCCAGAAAGAGACAGATAAACACTAAGATTAATCCTTTATTTTGGAGTTATATGGTTTATAGCTTTATGTCGTCGTGCCTGTATAAAATGCTAAAATTTGATATAATTTTTGCAGTACATATGAAAATTTGCACGGTATGCAAATTTAGTATGTTTGGAATATGGATGAATTAATATACATATTTTACAAAATCTGCATTCATACAATAGAGCAAACTGCGTTCAATGCTGCATCTCAAAAAATACTGTAATATAGGCCAAGGGTTTTTTTTTTCTAATCATGAATCATTCGACTACCTATTTATTTAGACACAAATTTGTGCTAAACGCAAGATTTTACTTTTCAAGATAGAAACTAAAAGCCAGTCTAATCTATTAACTACTTTACGAGTTGCCAATTTCATGGGAGGTCATACAATGTGATGCATTATTTTTTATTAAACAAAAACATATAAATTAGATTGTAAGAAAATATCCAAATTCCCAACCAAATCAAGTAAGTTAAAGCACCACATGCTAAATTAAAAATAAAACGTGTTAAAGTAACATGACAACTTAATAGCACACTACTGGGTATTTTGTTGTTACAAATAGCTTGAACCACAATGCACTTAGTTAAATAAAATTAGGTTTTGCCGCAGTGACTTTAAGTGTAAAGTTCACTCTGTAACCCAAATTCTTATTAAAAGAAAAGGCGGGAAAATAGTACATTAATTTTGTTGTAATCAAACTCATGCCATAAACGGCATTTACTGAGCTTAAGGGATAGTTCTACAAAAAAGGTACATTTTGTAATGTCGGTACAAATGGTTAAGACAACAAAAGTTAAGACATTGAGTAATTAATTTTGGGTAAACTATCCCTTCTACCGAATCCAGAATATTCCTTCAATCTGTTCACATTCAACACCTTCCGCACCACAAACTTTAATGTGGGAAATCTAAACTGCATGTAATGGCCTCTGGATCAGCCAAGCAAGACCAGACATTGACGAACCCACAAAGTAACGCAACAATGCGTGGAGGTAAACAATCTGAGCCAGCTGACGTTTTCTTCAAGTGCGTATGCGGCACAAACACACTCTCTATCCCGGTTCTGGATCAGTGGAGGCTGACACACCGCTAGGATAAACAGGAATGGAATCCATGAGACAGCTTAAAGCCTGACTCTCTGGAATGAAGGCGGGGGGTTGTAAAGCTGTCTTACGCAAAGGTGTCTTCTTACCTTCAGGCCGAGCGGAGAGGAGGGAAAAACCACATGCTGACCCGCTCCCTGCATTCCTGAGGGATCTAAATGACATTTTATGAGGAACGCACAGGCACAAAGATCATCAAGAGTTTATGGCCAACAATAAACAACAATAAAGAAAAGCCGAGCTACGGAAGCCCGTGACACACGTCCTGTCTCGAAAGATTAGGGCTTTGGCCTTTTAAACCCACTCTCAGGCTTTTCCTCTCAACATCTCTCAGTCGCTTTTATGACCGAGGCTCTGGATTAATGCCACTGGACGGTGGTCGTTTCACACTCCATTGCTGCTATAAATCAAGCAGCTCAAACTCTGACCATACAAGTATCCCTAAAAACAGTTATTTTAGGATTACCTTGAATTGACATCAATAAGTGTGCTTTTGTTCAAGATGTGCTAGTACTCTCTGGTGACTGATTTTGCAAAAAAACACACTTTCTTTGATATACAAAAGAGGATTTCAAAGGGGTTTGGAGGTGTGTTTTTTTTTTTTCTTGCAACCGTATATCAACCCCTCAGATGAACTTAAGGTTGGAATACATTACTTTTGTGCAGACTTTTGCACTAATTTATAATCTGGAGTTGACGCTATAATTGCCTTGAGTTAGAATAAGTAGATTTGAGCTCACAGTCTTCACAGAAACTTTTAGGCCTTTATTATCACCCGGGGAGGAGATGACAGTATCACTGAGCAGAGCTAGGTCTGCTCTATTATAAACCAAAGAATAGGTCAGGAACGGGCCTCCGGTGCTGAGGAACTGTGGCAGTGATATATGCTTAAACCAACACAGTGTGACTGTAGATCAAATGCCAGGATAGACGCCTGCAGAGACGAGTCGAGGGGTTTTCACTCAAACCCAATCTATGAGTGAATTATACAAATAAGACCTTGTCTAAATATTAATGTTTTGTGCATTTGCTGATGTACATCATACTGAGCATGTTAAGAAAGACCAGCTGAGCTTTAATACCATTTATCAAAAGTACAGTTATCCCCAGAAATTAACATTCTAATTTACTCAAACCGTTTCAAATGACTTATTTTGGTTTGTGGAACAGTGAAGAGAATAGAAAGTAAAAGAAACTTTTTTTGTATAGTGAAAAAACATACTTTGTGTTGCACAGAACGAAGAAAGTCATACATGTTTGGAACATCGTTTTTGAACAACTATACCTTTAAAGTTTGAGTACACTGCTGAAGAAAACCAGCATATGCTGGGATTCTGGTTTAAGCTTGCCTTTTGCTGGTTTGTGTTGGTTTATGATGGTACTTTGACTGCCGGTGATCAGCATAAACCAGCATCCCAGCATCAAAACACACCTACCCTGGCTGGCTGGTTTTAGCTGGGAGACCTGCCTGGTCAGCAGCTTTCAGCAGGCTGGTTTTAGAAAGGTTTTGGCCACATTTCCAGCCTACCAGGCTGGTCTTAACGTGGAATGATGAGCTAAAACCAGCTACTTCCAGCCTTAACCAGCTAAGACCAACCAACCAGTCTAGGCTGGTTTTAGCTGGGGTATTTTTTATTTTATTTTTATTTTTTTTCAGCAGGGTTAAGCCAGCATATGCTGTTTTTTTCAGCAGGATATAGTGCAGATTCAAGGTTTAAACCGATCATTTTATTACACAAAGTTAATATGTCCCTTTATCGTTTAATTTGTAAAGCAGTTAGCTACTTTCTCTTTAAAGTAGCAAGCTAATATGTCTCTTTAGAATAGTTGGTAGTTTAACTAGCTAATATTTTTAGCTTAGCTTGTGAAAAACTGCAGTTTTCAGTAAAGATGATAAAGACATGGCTTCAAAATGTTCCAAAAATGTTTATAGCTAACTTAGCTAGCTAATGTTTTTGAGCAGATATTCATATTAACTGTCGATATCCAAGTTGGTAAAAACTGACATCTCAAAATGTAATTTAACATATTTACACAATTATACATTTTTTTGTTATAATATACCTTTCTCTTAAGGGTATTACAACTTAGCTAATATCTAGAGTACTTGAGCTATAGCTTATATTTTTGAGTAGCGTGTTAAAAACTGTAGTCATCCAAGTTTGATAAACACTGTTTTCAAAATGTTCCTAGATATTTACACAACTTTAACAATTTTAGCTTCTAGCTAGCCCAATGTCTCTTTAGGGTAGCTAGCTATAATGTCTCTGTAGAGTAGTTACTGCTAGCTGATTTGAGTATCTTGTCAAAAACTGTAGATATCTAATTACATTTTATAAAGACCGACTTCAAGCATGACAGCTTGAGTGTTCCTGGAATGTCTTCAGTTTTGTTTATTTTCTTAGTGTTAAACACATGTAATGACTGACTGTTTCACAGATAGCAGCCCAGAAATCAGAAAGCCTTTTACATAATTGAGATTTAATAGACAAATTGCTGCACAGTTGACGAAGCACTCAGGGTTATTATTAAACCAGCTGTGAAAATATGACTCAGGTTTCACTGAGAGGAGGAAAAATATTCATTACATATTCACACTCTATGCCAAAAAGATCCAACTCACCTCAATTCTGTGTTTTATAACACAAACTCGATTTGAAAGACATTGAGGTGCTAATATTCTTGTAGCTTACATTCATTTATCACATGCATTTTTTCTACTACTATTTATGGTTCAATTGCAACGGCTAATGCTAATCCAAGCATAATGTGCTAAGATTTATGCAATTACATTACTTCCTCTCAACTATTTGCCATCTTCTCTTGTTTATGAAGTGTCGTTTTATGTCTTCACCTTATTGTCAGATTTCTACATGTGCATTTTCCCATAAACAGCTCTATTAAGTTCTCACTCTCACCAGCCACCTACTGCATGACAAATCCAAGACAAGCACAGGAGTTGCTGAAAGGTTGAAGTCGTTGGTAGATCAGTAGACCAATCAGCATCTGAGTCTTTGATAAGCAGCCCAGCGCAGAGGTCAGGCGCTCTCTGTGAGTGTGTGTAGGGGACAGCTTGACCTTTAGAGGTCTGGACAGCCATAACTTAGACTGAGAGGGGACTGTGAAGGGGGAACATAGGATTTAAACTCCTCTGCCCTGACAAACGTTTCTTTTTTTCTAAATACACACACACAGTGTGTGACATGTCTTAATCGCACCCTTTAATTATAGATTGCAGTCTGTCAGCAAAGAAATGCAGATCTAAGACTCAGCTGAAATAGGCTTAGTTTAGTTTTTAGTCTTCTTAAAGTGCCAGTTCACCCAAAAAATATAATTCTCTCCATCACGGCTTTCCAAACCCATATGACCTTCAATATTCGCTAAATCTCCACAAAATCTCTTAAATCTCATTCACATTTCAAAATATTGAAATATGGTGGTATTATCTATGAATAACGACCAAAACTTTGGTCCGTATGGCAAATTATTCTATTATTTATTATTTTTTTTTTGTTTTGTTTTTGTTTTTGTAAGGTTGGTAATAATTTATGCAGTTACAAAATTACATTTGAATTAAAAAAGTAAAACTTATTACTACTTGGTTAATGGCTAGTTAGTAAAACTAGTTCTAAAGGCATGATAATTTTTGTCTGACATCATGAATTTAATTATGCTTCAGGAAAATCAGTTTTTTTTCCTCCATTATGCAAATAATAAGCCTTCAAAAAAACCATTCACATAGTTACAAAGTTCACTCCTCATCAAGTGTATATAATCAGGCAGTATTTGATTTTTGGACCCACCTATATTACCCCTAACCCTTTGTTTTTTTTAAAACTCTTTCTTTTATGCTCACTCAATTAGTTCTGCAGACATTCTGCCAATGAATCTTTCATTTAGCAGATTATTTCCAAAGTGGGTGTTGCATGTGTGAGCAGGACAAAAAGAAACAAGTTAGATTAATGGACGCCTTCTTGTAGGTTTCCGTGAGGAAACCTGTAACGTGTTACTCTAATTCAGCATTGCTAACCGATATAAATCAAATGTCTTTGTGACGTTTAAATAATAATCCGAAACATCTCTCAATGCATAAAGGAAGAAATAACCATTTATTACGCACAATGGCTTTAAACAGAAAAGGGGGCACTCATACAAAGAATGGTGGTTGAGTATGACCTTCAACCTTTTCTCTCTAAAATCACGTTAATGGGCATGTGTGAATAGTCTGAAGAGAACAACTCTGTCTGAATGTGCTTTCACACTTCACAGTTCAAAGCTGGACTCAGACGGAGACCAGTAGTTTTTTTTTTTTTTTTTGTATTGTGAACATGCCCTTGGTTAGGACGGCTTTTAAACGTTGCCTTAAACGTTGTGCGCTGAATAATTGAAAAAGGAATGGGAAGCTTTCTTCAGTCACAGAGGGCTTCAAACTCCACATCCAGGCTGGAGTATGGAAGTCCAGACATTGCCCAGGAGTTCAGGGAGTTCTGATCAGAATTCTGTGAGCGACGCTGCCTGTGTAAAGTGGTACTTGTGAAAGAAAAAGAGGAAGAAAGAGAAACACGGAATGAAAGAGAAGGGATTCTGTTATTTTTTGCATTCACAGACACGTGGGTCTTGAAGCATTTTAGGCAATGACTGGGGGTCAGTAAAGTGGCAAATCCCCCATGATTACCTGATTAAAATGCGACGAAAGTAAAATTTGATTTTCCATGATCTCTCTATCACCCTCATAGAGCTAACAAGTCCTGAAATGGCAGGTCGAAAGTCCGTATCTTCTAAGGAAGTAATTAAAAGAATACAGTAAGGAAGTTTTCAAAGTTTATTTCAATTGAGTTATCAGGAACAGGCGTTATCCAATGGTAATAAAGTCCAGGAGTCCAGAGCTCAGAGCATTCAACCCAATCTGTGTGTAGAAACTAGCGGAAAAACGCCAAAGCCTCTAATCCAACCATTAACACACACACACAGAGACTCTCAAATCAGTTCTTAAGTAAAGCTGTGTTTGACAAGTGGCCAGAATTTCTGTTCCTTTTGACCAGTTTAGATCCCCTTGTTAATGTCATTGAATAGTCTGTTTTAGACAAGGTCTGTTTAATTCAATTAACTTTTTTGAAAGAAGTCAGTGTTTAATGTTTAAAGGAGACCTGCGAACTAACACACGACATACCAGTTATGTAATTTATTGTCATCTCCACATTTAAGAAGTGCGCAGACAATATAAGGTCGGACAGTATTTTGCAACAAGTAATTAATTTTAGAATTGTGACACTTAGATATAGCTTACATAATAGTCATAAAGTCGGGTGTGTGTGAGATGTTAGATATAGATATAGATAGATAGATAGATAGATAGATAGATAGATAGATAGATAGATAGATAGAGAGAGTGATACTTAACATAAAAAAAATAAGGACTAAGGAGTATTACAGATAGTAACTGATTTTCTGAATGTAATTGTGTGGAAACAAATATGATCTTTTTCAAACATTTAGGTTTTACTTCTGAAAAAGGTATTTTCTCTAATCAGTGAAACATTTAGAGGTTACAAGTTCGAATCTGCAATTAACATGATTTGAGCCTTTTTTCCATTCCAGTTCATTAGAATGTAAACCTGGTTTTTGGACCCACCGGTCCTTGTCTGGATCTGGCTCTTGACATATCTGGTCTCAGTCTGGTCATGACTTCAGCTCTGGTTTTAAGACACAGAGGAACATTTATGTTTCCAGATGCAGGAAATTGAAGATGATTCATCAAAGTCAAGAAACACAGATTGCGGGCCAGTTTTACTGAATTTGGCTGCTGTTTGTGAGTGGCTTGACACATGCATAGGGCAGCTGTTCTTATGCCTCAACCTTGGCAGTAATCTCAGATGTGAACTTGTAACAGCTAACTGTTTCGGTGATTAGAGAAAATAATTTGTTAAAACTAAAATCTAAGTGTTTAAACAGACGTTTCCACATGTTCAAGAACAACACTTTATAGAGCCACGACTTCATCAACTGTAAAGACATTTATAGGGGAAAACTAGATGTTAAACTAGCTTCAACATTTTCTTGGTTCTAAAGTGTTGGTAGGCAGTTCGTCCTCAAAATGCTCAAAACTCTTATTTACATCTGATAATGACTTTAGATAAAACGATGCCTGCTGAGACGCACTGCAGAGTGTTAAAGTAGCCTATCTTTTCTGCATGATTAGATAGTGTGAAAAACACAGACTAACCTCTCACACATTTAAAACACACATTAAAAAATCTCTGGCCTGAAAAATCGAATCATCCATGTCTCAACAGAAAACTGACATTCTGTGTAGATGGCAGAGATTGCTGGCGCCAGATAGAAAGCAGAGATCTGAGATAAACCTCTGCCTGATAGCAGCTCTCTGTCCATTGTTATGGTACATGACTGTTTATTATTGCTTCTGTAGTAAAGATAACTAAAGATGTCCCTCTAGTAAACATGAGGATCTGCAAACTCTAAACATTTTCATTCATACAATGTCAACATCAGCCACGTTCCGGCCAATATTTTCCTTAGAATACCCAGAGTAAAGTCCATTAGGAATATGTTGTATACAGTAAACAAACATTTTTCTATATAAAATCTAAGTGGGATCGTTAAATGCAATAAAACCAAGTGTTAATATAACCAGGTTTGAAAAAAATAAAATCCTTTAAAAACATTAACTATTATCTTATGTTGTCTTATCTTTTTATTTTATGCCTCTACACATTGCCCGATGTGTCAGAATTTAACAACAGCATCAAAAACAAAAGTTCACTGGTAAAACATTCAATAAAATGAAATAGGTGGTTTACTAATCTTAGCTGGTTTGCTTTCCCAACTGACAGGTCCCTAAAATCTATCTAAAACCATCAAACAAGACCAGCCCAACCAGCTTAAAGAAGCTAGACTATTATTAGCATAGAGCTAGCATCTTAGCTACCATATTTGTGTAAAAACATCTATTAAACATCTGAAAAAGAGCAAATGTACATATTCAAAACCTAAAGGCTTGAAGTTGTTCTGATCACACAAAACTCGCACAGAAACATGTGCCTTGTTGACACATGACAAATTAAAAAAAATATGTTCTAAAATCAGCTGAAAAATCCAAACATGTTTGATAACGTCCGGCTGGATGGAAGCAAAGTCTGAGGCTAAAAAACGGACAGTCTTTGACCGTCATACACTACCCGATTTTCTGTGGAATCTGTCAGCTTTAATCTGTAGACTGACCAAATGAGACTGTATATTTCACATAAATGGTAAAAACATTACACATTTAAGTAGCTAAACTTTACCTTGCGTGCTCGATTGACAAGCTCATATTCTCCTAACACACCGATTGCGGTAGTCTCGTATGTAAATATTTGCCTCCCAAAACGATCATTAGTGGTAGGTTATGAATCACAAAACTCGTTAAGAGGAAGAGTAAATAAACAGCAAGGAGACCAGGTGGAGGAATGTGTGTGTGTGTGTGTGTGTGTGCGTGAACAAATGTCTATATTTCAGTCACCACACCAGGACTGCTGTAGCAACACACCCTCACCCAACTACCTGAGAGTATTTTTCTTGTTCGGGGCAGTAAAATGTGTCTGGGAGGAAGTCATTAGGATGATGTGTTATCCAAGCTCCAGATGAGCTCGGAGTGTTTATTGCTTGCTAGTTTAACTGACCGTCTGATTGCATCTACACATATGCAGGCCGTGTTGCCTTGAGATACTTTATATCCCCTGCAAAAACATTTGCTAAATTATGATCTATTTATCACCCAAAACAACAAACTTCTAAGTGACCCTATGACCCCCTGTTGTGGTTGTTTGCTCTCTGTAAGTGCTTCTTGAATGTGCTTAAAACATTTAAACAGTAGAGTAAGATCTCTAAGTTCTTCTTTAACAAATCCCATACAAAAGGTACGAGATCCTTTATTTTGTGAGTTGACAGTTAAAGCCATCTTGACAGGGGTTGGGGTAGTGTTAAGGCAAACCACAATCTCTCAAATGTGTTTGTTGGTATGACAAAAACAAACATTTACCTGAGCACAAAAGCCACTCCATTTCGAAGGCAGCTGCTGTGAAGAGTTTACAAAGGCTTTGGGGCAGAGCATGGTGGTCTGGGAGCCATCTCTCTCTTTTTTCCCCACTTTTTCCTCATATTGATCAGGATTACCTTGTTATTTCATCAGCTGAAAGCCTCCCATCAGTTGTCTGAAAGCCTTCAGTCTTGGGGCCGATTTCTCCATTGCATTTGATCAAATGGCCTAATTAGGCTTAAAAATATGATAATGCACATCTGTTGTTAAGAGTTCAATTGGTCATTACCACAATTAGGTGGCTAAAGCAATTGATCTGCTAGCAGTTGGTGGCAATAAAGTGAACCTATCTTGGTCTAGTTTATTAGAGATGCTAAAAAACCTTGGTTAAGCTTGTAGGGATCTATAGTCCCTATCCCAAATACCATATGTCATGTACCTCAACCACGAACTAGAGTCTCATTTATCATTTTATGATTCAGAAGTGTGATCAAGATTAACCCTGTGTGTTTGCTTTGGTCTCTTGATAGTTACTGTTACCAAACTGATGCCAGTTCTATACTACTATGATAGTATACAGTATATGCCATTAAAGTGTGGAGTTGAACTGGAAAGCAAGGTGAGAGTGTGGGATTTGGCATGGTACCTCAATCTTACATGGGAAGAACCTTTTCACAGTTCCTAGAACTATTGGCGGAATTTCCCATTTTGGCGCGTTCTCACCGCAGGAACTAGTAACAAATTTAGTTCTAGGAACTCTATTGGGGGAACTAAATTAGCTTCTACAGGAACTACCAGTGACATAAGTGTATGCTGATTTGCCAAACGCTTACGAAAAACACAGGCTCCGCAGAACTTGGAAATCAATGATAACGGTATTTACATGTTTTCTGCATTGTTGTGTTCTTTTCTCAGCTACAATGATCTGTAACACTGCAAGTTGTCATAGACCTAGGACATTTAGTCAGATTTTCATGCTCTTTCAGTTGCATTAATTGTGCGTTTCTGTTCTATCTTCGTTATCACAAAACCCACGATATGCAACAAAAAACAGCTCAAATCACTGCATCCTCCATTTACTGATTGTTGACGCTGTAAATGCTGCAAATAAAGACATCACTGTCAGACGCTTTAGAGTTCCTGCTGCGGGTGCGAATGCAATCAGGAAAATAACCGAAGGAAATATTGCTTCTCTAGGAACCACCATGCTGTTTCTAGAACTGTGCAGTTTAAAAGCCTAGTTGATGTTGTTTGGGGTCCCGACTGAGCTCGCTAACCCCCACCGCTCCACTAAACATGATTTTGAGGAAGCCCCATAACAAAATTTGCGCAATGGGACAAGAATCACTAGTGAAGTACATGCAACAGAGCAGCTACCGACTGTTTTAAACTCCACCCTTTCCTTTCTCCACTTTTATTCCCTGTCATCTTCTCAGTAGGAGCATTCCTGCAGGTTTAAGGGCACTTGTCGTGAGACAGTGAGTTAGGGAGGGTTGGAAGGACATTTTGTGATGAAAGTCAGGATTGAGAGAGACAGGGGGATGGGGTCAGTGGTCAATCCACCCCTGCACTCTGGCCTCTGTCACCCTTTCTCCAAGCCATTGAGTTTATCTGTCAGCAGATGGCAAACCCACCCGCATACTGTTGATTCAGGCAAAGACACAAAACAAACGGAGAATTCACCTCGTGCTTAGACCTGCTCACCCGTATCCAAGACTGAATGTGTCATTCACCTTCGGCGCCCCGAGTCGCCCTACCACGTCCACGCTTTGGTGACATATTGTCACATGGACTGCCGAGTAGAAGACCAATGTGAGTTACGCAAAAGTTTGGACTTCATTAGGGTGCTTTTGGTCGACTGAAAGCTTCCTTTTGAACCATCAAATGACAAATGGGGCTCCCTACAGTCTCATGGACTTCACAGATAAACAACAAAGGCCATGTGTACGCAAGTTCACATTTAGTGCTTCATTTGGGGATAAGGTCAACATCACGTGGACCCTATTCCAAATGCTTAATTTGTGGTACTCTTCTTGACATTTTGGTGACGTAATGCCGGGGTGTCCAAACCTGCTCCTGGAGGGCCACTTGCCTGCAGTGTTGAGCTCCAACAGACCCGCCTAGAAAAAGACTTTTATGAGCTGGTTCAGATGTGTTTAATTAGGGCTGAAGCTAAACTCTTCTAGAAGGAGGCCATTCACGATTAGGACTGGACAGCCCTGAAGTATGCAAAAGTGTGGACTAAAACTATGCATAGAGGGTGTGTCAAACATCTCTGCTGTGAACCGTGAATATGCTTAAGAGAAGGCCAAAAACTGTCTACATCCAACAGTTATAGGCCCAACTGAGTACGATCACTAAAGATAATTAATTTATGGCTAAAGATCTCAGCATGATAAACAGGATGTGGCCAGTACGAGAAATCTCTAGCTCTCTTGTGACCAGAGCATTGCCAAAGTAACATATAATGGAAATATTAACCTGATGGGCATAGCCAAGGTCACCATTAGCAACTATTTTAAGACTAACTTTATCTTTGTCATAGTTACACACTCCAGGGATTGAAGAAGACTAATCTGACCTTGGATAGAAGAAAAAATGAGAAAGTTTGTTTTTAGATGCAAGGGACGGTTTGAGAATTATTACTGCAAGGGTCGATTACACACAAAACCAATAAGGATCTTCGTTTGAATTAGAGCCAAATCATTTATACCATGGTGGTTTACATGCCTAAAAATGTATGAACTTTGAAATGCCCATTTTCAGCAGAAAAAGCTTGTGAAAATAGGCCAATACTCTAAGGATGCATAACTCTTGTTTACCCTTTACAGAGAAAAATCAATGAGAGATTTGCTTGGATGGGATGGTAGTTTACCTCACAGAGAGTTCAAGCATGCCAACCTCTTCCACTCCTTTAGGGACAGGAAATGTCACCCAGAGGCTCATAAAATGAGATGTAAGTAGCTGAGTAAGGAATTTAGAAAGCAAAAGTGCCACACGTCCCATTTCCCAAAGATTTTTCACATGATACACGTGATAAAATAAGTTAATTTAGATTTTTATGGCAAGTATTGGTATAGTTAGAGCAATTGTAATATATTTACATTCAGTCACCCGTATTATTCCAAACTTTTATAGATTTATTTCTTCTTGGGGACACAAAAGGATTAACTGCACTAGCTTTTCCATGCAATTATTCCATGTGGTAAAATTTCAAGATTCATAAACAACAAAAAAGCACCCTCAAAAGTTGTCCATATGAGTCTTGCATAATATTACTAGATTTCAAGAAATGAGGGTGAGTAAATGATTGCATAATTAAATTGTTTGGGTTACATAATACTTTAAGAGCAGGAATGAGTATATACAGTTAGGTAATTTAAAAGCACAGACAGGAACTACGGTGGTATATCCAGATGAACCTCTTGTGTTTCTCTTGTTGGTTTTGCTTTGTTGGTTCCCAACGAAGCAGCCACTTCACCATCTGCTTCTGCATTCAGAGGAACACAAGCCCTGAAGTCTGACCCTGAGGCCTGGGATGTGGGGTCGCAGAAAACATTGCTGGACAATGGTTCAGCCAAATGACCTTCTCCCACTTCAAAAAAAGCCCCAGCACCAACAGCCTGGACTCATCTACTAATGGCCTCACCTCTATTACTAGAGGAAAAAGCCCTCGCCAGTGCTTGTTCATCAAACCGTGTCCTAGAGTGCATTCAAACAATGGCAAAAAATAAAACGTTCAGTCAAATTAGCGAAAACAGCCTCAATGGAGACACTTTTGATGAAACCTCAGTGAGATACCACGTGTCTACAGAGACAAAAGAAGTGTGGGAGATTTGGAAGTACAATAGCTTGCTTAAAAAACAATATCCTCCTAAATTTACTGGCAATATTTGCCTTTCCTAATGAGAACCAATCGGTCAGTACAAATAGTTTTTATCTGAATCAGTGAACATCTGTTTGGAACAGCGCTGAGGGAAAGATAAACGTTAGTTAGAATTTAAAGTTGTTCAGCTATAATCAAGTTGCTCTTTGAAAAAAATAGTAATTAGAATCTAAACAATACTTAAATAAGCACTAATGTATAAGACGCAAAAACACATAAGATGAGTCAAAACAATGGAAGTATTTACCTTGATCAGACAGAAAGTGAGAGTTTTACAGTTACATTTACCATCTGGCATCCATTTTTACAGCAGCCTCAATCAGACGTAAATCACTCGTCTTGTTATCCGGCTGTCGGATTGAGAGTGGATCATGTTTTCAGTGTTTTCCCAAAAAAGCCAGGTGTTGAGTGGCTGACACTTTAAGAGTGCTTATAGGTGCCCATTACATTTCAAAATGGCCGCCAGAGATTTGAGAAGCAGCCAGCATCAGCTAAATTACCAACAGGCCCAGGAATCACAAAAGTAAACGTGTGCAACATAGAAAAATAACTAATCTAAACGCAACTGACAGCATCATTTGTCAGCATTTATTTGCACAGATGCCTCTTCTTTGGATGTTACATTCCAACTCGAAACACAACGTATGGCTAAATTTCACCTCTAGAACAACCCAAACAGTGTCTGAATGTATCCCTGCAGAGCAATGTCCAAAATACAAAACCGTTGCCAAGTTTTGAAGAAAACAGCTTAACCAATGAAAAAACGCTTTCCTAATTTAATTGAAATACCACAAATATGACAACAATAAGCATACAGTGCATTTTTCTGCATTTTTGACTCAACTTTGAAGAAGTAAAATGCAGGTTTCTGACAATTTAATGGCATTTAAGGGCTCCTTGCTGTTCAGTTCAAACAAAATGAACACCTTAAACACTATTTTAATCTAAATGACGTGCAATCATTGTCCATCATTACACATGTAATGCCGCTATGGGTTAAATGACTGTAACAGGGTATAGACCACTTGTCGCTGTGAGCGGAGGAGATGAGAGCGTTCGGAGCATTAAGGGAAGGCAGAGTTCTGCTCTGATGAACAAGCAGCACCTGCTTCCAATTGCAGCTTCTTGACTGAGCAGGAGGAAGTTCCTCCTCCCTGATTATATCACAGAAATGTGCTTTTAATGTGTCTGTCCTCCATTTCAGCGCTGAGAAGGAAATGTAATGCTCTGTAATGAGCCTCATTTTTCTTTGCTTGATGGAGAGTGGACAGACAAAGCACTCCGGCTCAGAGGAGCATGAGTTCTCACCACAAATAAGTTTATTAGGAAGTTTATGGACACAATATTAGCCTAACTGTGTCAACAAGAACCATTGTAATGCAATATAATACAACGTAATGAATAGATTTAAATATAATATAAAATCTTTTCTCTATTTAGAGTATTTAATGCTATTATTTTTATAAAAAGTGTTGCAAATTATTGGTAATACATATTAGTACAAATGTAATAGGAAGTTTATGGACCCAATATTTGCCTGTCAGCAACAGTCATTAAAATTCACTATAATACAATGTAATGAACATATATATATATATATATATATATATATTTCAAAAATAATATAATATAATACTATATAATACATTTCAATTTAGGATTATTTTGTGCTATTATAATAACGTGTTGCCAATTATTGGTAATACACACATTTTAATTACAAATAATTAATAGAATAAAATGGATTTTCCTTTTAGAAATTGTTGAATCTTTGATAATTTTTTATGATAATTTTTTAAGAAAATGCAGGATTATATTTAGCAATATTTGCCTGTGATTTCAGGCATTTGTCGCGATTTCTCAAAACCTGTCGGCGAGTCAAAATTGGGGCTAAAATCATGCAGTCTGCACTCGGCATAAGTCATTTCTGCAAGTACCTTATTACGTCCTATATTTACGTTTTAAAGCCTCTAGTGGGCGTAAAAATAACAATATTGCGTCTGTCGTTACACTTATCTCACGGTGATTAAAACATATTTTATTAGGTTTAATTTGTACAAGTGACCACACAAACCCACTCCTAAACCTACCCGTTACAAATATTGTGCAAAATCATGATTTATAGGGTTTTGTGAAAACGTGTTCTCTGGGTTCAAACCCATGATTGAATGATCAAATCTCATCTTATAATGCATCTCCCTAAAAACTGAGCTACACCAACCCTGAATAACATGGCCGATAAAAAACATTATTATGCAAATGTTCTGTTGCTGATAGGGGCGCAATTGTAGCATACGCTCTGATGAGTCTTATTTCACAGCTATTGTAGGAACGACCCATACGAGTGTATTAGTTGGAGGACATGTTGCAGCAATAATATTAATACAATATTATACAACTATTTTTCTATACATTTGTTGACATCTTGGCAATAGATGTAGATATGTAATATGCTGTATTGCAGTTGTTTGTCAGTTAGAAAAATACAGTTATCTTGCCTTTCTTAACTCCTACTCAGCATTTGAAATTTACTGTCAATTAAAACACACTTCATACACTGGTTGCTACGCTTCCATCAACAACAAGCCAAACATGAGCGCTCGCCCTGCTGAAGACCTAAACCTGATGTCATGCGCCCCGTCTCGGCCTGCCACGATCTTTACCAACTGTCAGTCAAAAGGGAATCTCAGGACAACATTCCCCAAATTACTAACTCTCACCCCTTAATTCTCACCGATGGCCCATAATCAGTGCATTTAGTGTCACTTCTTTGTCACATAAGATGATTTATGCTTTTTCGATGGCTCAAATTTGGAATATCAAGACCTTTAATCTGTTCTACTTTGTTCAATAATACCTGGAGAAAGCTTTTCAGTAGCATTCCCATTCCAATCCCGAACACACAGAGCTGATTTTAAATGCCAGTTAGTAGATAAAGATGCTTTTTAGGTCTAGTTGTTATATGACATCGACCAGCGGGGGCTAACAGGAGGACATGTTACCAGACTAAACCTTGACCCTACTGCATTTCAGCCATACGGCCCTGAACAAGTAGACAATGAGCCCCCTCTGCCCCGACATCAGGGTCCATGGAGATGGGGCAAAATTTAAAATATGCACTTGACAAATATCTGCCGTCTGCAGAATGGAAGTGTGGTGTGGGAGTTTCTGGTGCAGAGCGTTTACGTCTTTTGTTTTATTGAAAGAAGGAAAAAATGCATATTGGGGGGCTGCCAGAATCAGACACACAATGGCGTAAAGTAAACGTCTCGCCATCACTTAAAGGACCTTTTTTTTTCCTCTCACAAGCACAGTTTTAAAGAAAAGACCCACTGGGTGACAGTCGAAAAATAACACAGGGGACGTCGAACAGAAAATAAGGCGTGTTTTACACATCAAACTCTATAACTCTAATGTGTATTTGATATCGGAATCATAAATGAAGAAGATATTTGGTCAAATGTGTCTTGTTTTTCATCCATACGATGAAAGTCAGTTTTGGACCCCATTCACTTTCATTATACAGACAAAAAAGTGTTACATTTGATATTAGATTCATAAATTAATCATTCCATACAAATTCAATTAATTCATCAAGCTCGACCGGGGATGCCAGATTTTAGTGAATAAGTTAATAAATAACAAAAAGCTATCTTTCATTAGTCTTATAATATAGAGCAATAGCCGTATGCACTGCTTTTTGGTATTACTACGGTGCACTCTTAAGTGATTTTTGGAGTTTCAAAGCTTCAGACCACATTTATTGTAATTAGATGGAAATGAAGATCCCCAAAAAATATGTATTAAATATAACAAATACGTGTGAAAACGTTTTTGTCCGTATAATGAAAACTGACTTTTAGTGTATGGACAAAAACAAGACAATTTTAGCAAATATCTTATTGAAAACCAGCCCAATTTGCTTTTTATTTTTCATTATCCTTTTAAGATATGTGGCAAAATTTCAAATGTGTGCGTTAAGCATTAAAACGCAGAATGCAGCCCAGAAGACTTGATGCGTTTTCCTTTGGCTTGCACACATCTGTTACTCCAAGGAGTAATAAAGAAGCGAAAAAGCAAAAAGTGTTCTCTCTTTGTTCAGAGCTGCTCTTGTAAACCTGGTCTGGGTGAAGCGATTAGACCTGGTCTATAGGGGGTCTTCTCATGCAGACTTGACTGGAACCAGCTGAGACTCCAGAAGTGTTAAACTGATAACTACCCCCAACACGAGACCCCCCAGCACACGCTGTTTACACAGGATGGATTTTCCCTTATCTGCTTTGCATCTGATCACTGGAAACCTTTTCTTTAAAACACACAGCTCTTTTTCACATTCACTCGAGCTGACCTTCAAGACACTTTCGCTATTTCATATCCTTGCCTTGTTTTTCGAGCAAAACCAACTTTACTGAACAGAAAAGAGTGAAAATGTTCCTTGAGGTGTTTTTTTTTGTCTGGTTCGACACTTAACCACTTTTGTGGTTGTAAATGAGAGTAATGTGGTTGATTCATTCGTACTAAACAATATTTTGGCTTGACTGATAAAAACGGTAAATGTAGATGTTTCTAAATAAAGAACATGTTTAGATTACCTGGAACAGCACTTATTTTACCATTTGTTTAATTTTCCTAAAAATATCTCCTTGATCGCACAGCAATTCATACATATTTTACAAGCTGGCTAATTCATACAAATTCATACGACCTTACGAATTCCAACAATTTTTGCTAAATCATATGTATTTTACGAGTTGCCAATTCGTATGATTTTAAATGACCTGCACCTAACACCTCCCCTAAACCTACCCGTCTTAAGACAAATCTCACAAAGAGTGAGGTCGTACGAATTTGTACAAATTTGCCACCTCGTATGAATTGGTCATAACACTGTGTTGGATTATCATATAGATAAGATAAAAAATTAATACATTTTATTAAAATTCAATAAGTTTGTTTGTTTTTCTTTCTCACAAAATATAGAGCAATAGTTGCATGCACCGCTTTTGGTTCTTTTATGGTGCTTTTGTGTCAAGTTTTAAAGCTTCATTCCATATTTATTGTAATACAGTTAATTAAAGTAAAAGGGATCCAAAACTGACTTTCGTTGGATGGACAAAAAAGAGAGCCATTTTCTAGAATCCCCAACCCAGTCTCAAGACCAATTCCTACGTATTTGTTTAAACCCCAGTGACGGGTAGGTTTAGGGGCGGAGTTAGTTGCAGGTCATTTGTACAAATTCATGCAAATTGGCAACTCATTAAATACATATGATTTAGCAAAGACCATATGAATTTGTCCTAATAAAAATATGAGAATGGGCTGGAATATCTTCTTTTATATTCCTCAAGAAGACAGAAAGTCTCATAGATTTGGCTTTCGCTTTTGGATGAAATCCATTAAGTGATCCACTGGAAAGATCCAACTTGAACGTCAAGACTTTGGTGAATATGGACTTTAGTCTTTTTCCTCACATAAAACTATCATTTGTCTTCATTAGACTTATATAGAATATGGAACATAGCCATATTTTGGTGCTTTTATGGTGCTTTTGAGCTTCAAAGAGACAAGCTTCTTCACAGCGTTTTCAAAGAAGAACCATTTTTTGTTTCCAAAAAGAACCATTCAGTCAAAGGTTCTTTTAAGAACCATCTCTTACCTTTTTAGAATCTGAAGAACCTTCTTACACCACAGAGAAGCTTTTGTGAAGGTTCTTCAGATGTTAAAGGTTTTTTACGGAACCATTTAGACATAAATGTTCTTTTATGGCATAGTGAAGCACCATTTTTCTTTTTTAAGAGTGTATAAACAATTGTGTGTATCATACACACAATAAAATATTACAATTCTATAAACATTTTGTCTCACTATTTCAGTAGGGTTTGTTTCCATGAACTGCATGGCCTCACGTTTCCCCCCAAAAAGACTGAACGGTTGAGCGACTTGTTTCAAAGTCTTATACAGAGTGATTATGTTTTTATTTGTTTGCCCGCCGCAGAGACCAGCAGAGGGAAGCCTTTCATCCCTTTATGTCCTTCCTCTTTTCAACGACGACAAAAAGTTGTCCTCTGATTCCTAACACACATCTCAGCCTCTCAGTCTGAGCGTAATAAACTCTGCATGGGTATGAAGCGAGTCCCTAAGGTCAGCGTTTGTTTTGCTAGGATTGAGTGCTACTACACACCTGCTTCTAGATGCCAATCCATGAATGCACACTCGTTCTCATGACTTGAAGTTTGAGAACGGCTTGTGGTAAATGTATATTGCTTCATGGGTTTGTGTTTCTTTGAACATGCTTCCCTTTTTTTGTAAGAGATGTTCAGTATATTTGTATTAACTCAAATAACGAATGGTTGTAAATAATCTCCCTATGAACTGTTGGATCAACAACAGTCCATCATCACGTTCATTAAAGTTTGTGCTAAATGGAAATTAATATCGCAAAATCTTAAGAAACAAGCTTCACGGATGAGAGATGGAAACCTACTATACCACTAATGTCAGGGAAAAACCATCAAAAGCAGTATTTTTATCATGTAAGCATATGCAATTAAATACTGTAGGAGAAACAATATTCCTTCAACTATACAAATTTATTTGTTAAAGTGCATACATATTATTTAATATATTCAATTAATATTTTTAATAAATTATAAATGAATGCATGATTAATCACATCCAAAGTAATTGTTTTTTGTGTACTGTGTATATTTTTTATGTATATATAAATACAAAACACATATATGTGTGTATTTTAGATTAAAGATATGTATGTATTTAAATATACATAAATAAACAGGACATGCACATTAAATATTATATTAACACAAACTTTTATTTTGAATGTGATTAATCGATATTATCTATTAATCAGGAGTACTATTATAAATGTATTTGAAATATACTTTATGTTTTAAAAATACATTTATTTTATACATTTTTTCATATTTTATTTGATTTAATAGTCTATATTTTTATATTCTAAATTCTAATAAATATAACCATACAGTATAAATTATTAAAGTAAAATAATTATAGTATAATAATAATAATAATCACAACTTCTCAATTCTTGTCATTTTATATTGTGTTATATAATCTATTAGAAATAGTATAACTTTCATTTAACAAAATAATATAAATTATCATGGCAAAGACTTTAGTAAAATAGTAGCTTTGAGTAATGCTGTAAACATTACTACAAATAATATTCCAGATATTGCACATTAGTAAATTGCTGTCTCTCACTAATTACTTCTAAGTAATTAGTTAATTAATAATAAATGTTCTCTCAGTGCACTTTGCCTAAAGGCACAAGTCAAAAGTGCCACAACTCACCCTAGACTAATTTTCTCCTTAATAAATGTAGTGAGATGCAAATAAACACAAATATAAAGTGATTTATTCACCATCCTGCGTCACACATTCGTCTTCAGTTGTCCGTCAGCTCTCTGTGAGGTGACAAAGAGAAGGAAAACGTTTCTCTGAAATACGAAACCTGAGGATGTGAAGCGTGCCCTCTGCCCTCTAAAGTGATACAAGTTGCCGAGTTGTCGCTTATAGGTCAGTACTAATGTTTAGTGATCTTTTCAACATCCTCCCGCTCACTTGCACTCCGCAAAGGCCAAGGGTTGAGATCAACAACGTGAACATTAAAACAAGGTTTACAAATATCAAAGCCAGAAACAACAACAGTGAAAATCAGATCACTTAAAAGCTACAAAATCTAAACGTTTGATCTCAGATCAAAAGGGATCAGTAAAGTACATTTATTTCAACAACAAAGAAAATATTTAATGTTGTTTCTCCACCTGAGGTATTGTTTGTTACACATCACTCCTGTTACCAAATATTACGAATTGTGAGGCGTTTGAAGTGTCGCTGATACCAAACAGGCTCCTGTGACATCAAAAACGTATAATTAATGTAAAGCTTGTATACTATTTTGTTTCACGCGCACATTGTTTGCACCTCGGCCGGCTGCTTGATAACTATCAACAGCCTTTAAAGTTTATGGGCTGTTAAGGGGTTTGCTGCTGCCCAGTCTCCCAGCGTGAGGCTCTGAATGCAGCCTGATAAAAGTGTAACGCAGTACTTCTCTTTGAAAGCTCCTTCAGCAGACACTGTTTTATAGACACTCGCAGGTCTTGGTCTGTGCCTCTGTTTGTCTTCGCCTCGTTGCGATTGGACGAGAACTATGTTACTAAATCAATGTATTATATGATGTGATACCCCTATATAGCGATACCAAATGTCAGACCTGGCTTGACGCGTGCCGTATTTTACTGCACACAAATGCGAATGAAATTTAAGAGGTTTAACAGAGCAAACGATTACAATTTTGTACAGTTTTCTTTACGCAATTGTATCATATGACGTTAGCGTATGCGAAATTTTAACGACACTTTAATGAAGCTGTTATTTTTGGTAGCTTTTTATTTTGGTAACACGACAGCTGTTTTAAATGAACACATTACATATGTACAGTGGTGGCCAAAATTGTTACAACACTTTGCATATATGGTTTCAGTTGTTTGTGTTGAATTGGTCATTACAATACCCATTAAACTAACTATTGATGGAAATACCTGCGACTGGAACATTGAAAATGATGGACTGCCACCTCAGAACTCAACACCAGGGGTGAGTTGGAAAATAAACTGGACAGATCTATTATACAATCAAAGGAAAGCTTTTGGCTTGCAGAGGGCATGGGATATGGAGTTTCAGGATATATATTGACACTGTGCCAGAGAGATGTGCTGCTGTAACTGCTGCAGAATGTGGACATACCAAACATTATATATATATATTATATATATAATACAAATATTATATATATTATATATATATATATAGAGAGAGAGAGAGAGAGAGAGAGATGCTTTTTCATGTTCAAGTTGGTGTATGCTCAGGTTTACTAGAAGGTTTGGACACACATACTCATTTTAGTTGAAGAGTACGATCAACTATGAAATATTTCCCCAACTATCCATGTGTTTTATGTAGAGTCCGAAAGATATTATTGTATATTATTTTCTCTTCTGAAATCGCACTCAACTTCAGTAAATACTGTATTTTTCAAACATTATTGGAGGACATTTGACAAGAAAATACCATTTAAATAATCTTATATTGATGGTGCTCACATGTGTGCTTCCTACATCTTTTTATTATTTTTTATGTCAACAAAACTAAACTAAGTCTTAAAGATCACACAAAAACATTCAATAAAGTGTGTTCGGACTTCCACCTGGTATAGTGTGCAGTCAAGCACACCCTAAATATATTTAAGTAATCACAGTCGAATCCTATAAAACAGAGTCAGAGGAATCTGATACGCCTCTGGTCAGGAAATACAGCAGCGCCAGTTAAGAGAAAGTCGAGCTCCAGAAAAACATGACATGAAACAAACAATAACACATTGAACCATTGAGAAACAACAATACGGAGATAGCAGCAGGAGCTCCACTTTCTCCGCTCCTCTGAGAAAAAGATGCAGAGGAAGACAAGAGTCTGAGTCAGTCTCTCAGTGCTGAACTTCTGCCAGGACATTTGAGGAACTTGACTAAAGACACGGGCTGTCGCAGGACAGGGTCCGGCCCCCCTCATCCTCCTCCTCCTTCTCCTGAGAGAGGGGGGAGTGTTTCCCCAAGCCCCTCAGTCTTAACACTTCGCAAGAACGCTGAGACACCACACTGAGCTCTGGAAGCTAGCTGTGACGGACAAAAGCCACACACACTTGGCATGGATAGCAAAGTCCTAGCGCTGGTGGCCCTGCTGACGGTCGCCATATGGAGCCCAGAGACTGACGGTGAGTGGATGATGGCTACATTTACAGATTCACAGCGCTTCAGTTTTCACATGATGCTTTGAAGTGTTGAGTTGCAAGTTAATTAAGTAAATTATATTTGCAAGATGGATATTGGTGCATCGCTCAAAGTTAACTGAACCGAAAACTGTAAATTCTTTACTTGGAGTAAGACAGACTTTTAAAGCAAAATGCTTTTTTTTTTTTTTAAGTGAATCATGAAATCAAAACAAAATGAATGAAAACTAATAAATTGGCTATTTAAACTATATGTTTAAAAAAAAAAAAAATTAAATTAAAATTCTTTCAAAATATTAATGAAACCTATAATAGTGTCTATTAAAATAGCATTGATATTATTCTGGACATATTTTTTTGTTTAATTTTATTTAAATTTATAGTATTTAATAACACATTAAAATATAAATGAATGTATTCAGCATAATATAAAATATTTATTTTATTTTAGCACATAAATGCACAAAGACAGACCAGGCCAAAACAAAGCTAAACTAAAACAAAGCAAAAAACAAAAAAAGTTAAATAAAACAAAAAAGTAAAAACAAACAAAGGAAAAACGAAACAAAACAAGCTTTCTTACTGACCAGAAGTCAACTAAACTAGGATTGCTTGTAGATTTCACAAAAAAAGGCAACATTTTTTTTTTTTTTTTCTGAAGTGTTACTTGAGTGTTAAACTGCAGAACTGAATTATTAAGTTAGAGCAGTGATTATTTTCAGTTCATGAACATTACAGTGTTAACGATCATTAATATCACCTCGCATCTCATAAGTGCCCTGCATACATTTGCATATGTGTCTTCGCGTTAAATACTTGAGGTACATGTCTTTGCATGTTAGTGGGTCTGATTCATGCTTTCCGAGAGATGTTTAACCAGCTGAACTCTGTGGATCTGGCTTTGTTGTTTCTGCTGTGAAAAACCTAGCACTGTTTACTAATCCGCAAGCTCTTTTAATTAGCGTCTAATTAGGGAATAGTAAGCAAGAAAAAAATTCCCTGCGCTGTTCACTTGGCGTGCTGTTTAGTCAATGCTTAATGGGCCGGTGTTTAACATGACAAAGGGAACAGAGAGTGTCGGAAAATATCGATGGGAATGTCAGAGTTTGACTTTCCTCGTAACGCCGCCTGTTTCGGCGGAGAGCAAAGGAAACCAGGGAGATGTGAAACCATTCAGAGAATGTTCTTCAACAGATTCATTTAATGCACATATTCAGGAGCAGAGTGCATGGTGTGATGCTTTGGGATTCTGTCGTATTTAACATCGAGGACCCTCTTTATGAAAAATGTGGCGAGTGAAAGGCAGAGCGGCCCCCGTGTGAATGGAAGAGAGCCACTAGAAAGGCAGACTAATCTCTTTTTAATGATCAGGGCTTGTTAATGGACGCAGGTGATTGGAACCTTTCAGATGCTTTTACCATGAGGCAAAGCTCAGTGGTTTATGTTGTTGCAGTATGATTATACGGCATAAACTTGAATTGTGGATTGCTTCAGTCGGGAATTAAATTGTGTTTGCATTGCAACTTTCCAAGTTTACAATATAAATGTTCTGTCAGGAGATTTGATTAGATAGAAAACAGCTCTGTTTGATACTTATGACAGTAAAAAATGTTGTTTTGCATGATTAGTCATCTTGTTATTGGAAGAATTCACAAAAACTGCAATAATCAGTGGAAATGTTTGACTATTGGGTAAATATTTGATTGTTTTACAGGTAACAAACCAACAATCAATTTTTAAGCTGTAAAACATTTTTTTTAATTTAAAATGTCTTTAAATGTAAATAAGAGGTGCATGAAATTAAATATTCAATCTTTTTCTAATATCTATATTTTGATGAATATGCTCTACAATAAAAATTATTTGTAGTGTTTTAGATTAGTGTTTAATGCAGTAAAAATGTAAAAAAGTATTGCAAATTAAAATAACCGCATTCTATTTGAAAATATTTTAAAATGTAATTTATTTCTGTTATGCCATGCTGAATTTTCGTACTCCAGTCTTCAGTGTCACATGATCCTTCAGAAATCATACTGATATACTGATTCGCTTCTCAAGTAACATTTCTAATAATTATTAATGCTGAAAACAGTTAAGCTACTTCATTGTAAATGTCTTTACTGTCACTTCTTATCAATTTATTGTTAAATAAAAGTAGCCTGTTCATTTCTTTCAAAATCAATACTAATCCCAACTTCCGAACGCTGCTGTATTCATTTAGCTCTTACTAGCTTACAAATGTTAACTTAATCTCAATGCAATTTTCATGTTTCTCTCGATCTCTTCCCAGCTAAACCCATCAGTCTGGTGGAGCGATGCTGGTGCCGGTCCACTCTCAACACCGTCCCGCAGAGGAGCATCCGTGAGATTAAGTTCCTCCACACGCCCAGCTGCCCTTTCCAAGTCATGTGAGTCAACTCTCCAGATCCATCCATCTCACTGGATTTTGTATTCTGCACTTGGCTACATTTAGTTACACCAATGAACGTCATTTTAACCAAACAGAGCAAGAAGTAGCACTTAAAGTTACAAATTTCCAGTTTAAGGAGTCAAATCTTGTGTGGGAATGTAGCGATGTGCTCTATTGTTCACAAAAAAAACAAAAAACTGGCAAATGAGAAAATACGGGAGAGCGGGTTTCACGACGCAATAATTGTTAAGGGTCAAAATGATTAGCTTTCTGTTGTCGTTTTCATTTTTTACCAGCATTTGGAATTACTTCAGCCGTCTGGAAAGTATTAAACCGAACCATTTGTACCCCGTCGGGCAGCAAAAAGCCGAAGCGCTACAGGGGGATCAAGGTTACAGGGGTTACAGGGGTTAGCATGTAGCCGAGGGTCATCTGGGGAACAAACTTTGGCCGGAGGAAATCACCTTTAATCTGCCATCTTCCACACATCTTGTTTAGAGATCCTTTCTGGATTCGTTGGGCCAGATGAAAGACAGCCCCCGACCTTTTCCCCCCACAGACACGCACATCACTCATTTTGTTGTTAGCATTCGCTAGCTGTGAGGTAATTACTACCTGCTGGCTCGGTCCCAGACCACCGACAAGCTCTCTCCAAAGATCGTTTACACTAGCTAGATTAACCCAGAGCCCCAACCACAAACAAACAAACACATATAGATAAAGCCAATGGATGACATCCCACCGGAAAACAAACAGGGATAGCATTACGCATTTATTTAGCTTACTGATCGGGAAGTTGATTGGTGTGTAGATCTGAGGTTAAGCGGATCTTTTATCTGCGCCGACAGGCTCCATTTGTCTAGACAGATTGAGAGATCTGTGTGTGTGTGAGGTGTAAGCAATACGAATAGCCATTTGAATGGCAACGCGAGCCGCTAACTCTCAAACACAACCTTTTGGCACCGAGGTGCGAAGCCGGGGTGTCATTTGCGTGTTTTTCTCCATGTGTGGTTGAATGAAGCGCTTGAGGGGATTTTCATGGCTGCACCCAAGCTAATTTGGAGTGTAGATACTAGAAAAAATGTAAGTTTGAGGGAATTTCAGACCCTTGGCTTTCTATTTGTCGCTAACCGAAAAAACACGCATCAATAGACGCTTTCTTCGCGACTGTAAACAACGCTGTAGGCCCATTTGTGGTAAGGACACAATACTCACTGTTAATAATTGAACACTGAGGCATTCAAATTAAATACAGTGTCGTAAATGTATGTCACAATTAACTAAAAATACTTACAGATGTACAGTGTTAATAACTTTATAAACAAGTCGTCAAAGAATTTTGTAATATGTCATATAGTCATGATTAATTGCAAAATATTTTTTGTTTACCTGATATATGTGTGTACTGTGTATATTTATTATGCATATATAAATAAACACACATGCTTTTCTATATTTAAGAAAACTGCATTACGTTCATATATTAAATATATAACATAAATTATATGATTATTAATGTATACATACAAATATATACTGTATGTTTGTGTATACATAGGCCTATATACATAACGCATGTGTATGTATGTATATATGGACAGTACGAACATTTATCATATATGGAAGCAATTATGATTTATTGAAATCAGATAATTAAATAGTTTTAAATTCAATAAAAACCAGAATCTGAGTATTCTAAACTGTTTGAATGTAATTTAAATATTAAAGTGTACTGTCACAGTATCTGTTTAATTTTACTAGAAAATAAGAACTGTTACTTAAACTATGTGCACATGTACAGTGCTGGGAATCCCGGGCAGAATCTTCTGAATCATCAAAAATCCTGAACGTCCAGACAGCGCAACATTGTCCTTACAAACCTCCTCTAATTCAGTCCTGAAACTCCTGATATCTGAAGCCCTGGCCAGTACAGTAGAATAGAGGGCCTGAAATGTAGTCTGTGACGGAGAGCTGATATGATCTGATAAAACACACCGAGGGAGCAAAGTACAGTATCTCTTTAGCTCTCGTCCGAAACAAATCCCTTCTTCTCTCTCTCTCATTACCAGTGCCAAGCTGAAGAACAACAGAGAGGTCTGCATCAACCCCAAGACCAAATGGCTGCAGCAGTATCTAAAGAATGCCATTAGCAAGTAAGAAGAAACTCTTTCTTCACCAGAATAAGAGGAGTTCTCTGAGGAATCACAGGATGAAATACAGACCTGGTCCTTGTAGACTTATAAGAGTTGAATTTAAATGGAAACAAACATATATAATGGAAATAAGCGGTAACTAGAAAGTGTATGTTCCACACAATGAATTAAATTTTGAGTATTTGTATGTTTTGTCAAATTTCACAAATAATTACAAATAGCAAGTAGGACATTAAATCAAACAAGACTATTTCTTCTAATTTACACAACTTAACGGAAAAGTCCAAATAAATGCAGGAATGCGGTAGCATTAAGGACTTTAAATAAATCTCAGCTGAAATTTACAAGCTGTTGTTTATGACATTTAAACAGCATATGTGGAATGTTATTGGCTAATTTAAGGTTATAGAAATTACACGTTTACCTAAGTAGGTAATTTGGCTCCACCACAGAGCCTGAAGCGTTTAACCCCTGTTCTTTAATTACACTAATTGTAGATTAATGATGAGGTAACAGACAGAGAAGAGAGGTTTTACACCACTATAATCCACCTCCTATTGTGCCGCTGAGCCAATAAAACAGAAAAGTCTAAATCTAAAACAAAAACTGTGACAAAATATTTTATTATGTTACTTAAAAATCTGTATTAATAAAATCTAATTTATATGATTAGAAAATATCATTTAAAAATTGTTGTTTATATTTGTAATATAATTTAGTATGTTATATTAAATAATAGTATATAAATAATATGTTCATTTAGGAATATTATTAGACAATAAATATTAGACAAACAAACAAAAAAACTTGCCTAGCTGAAATAAAAATAAAACGGTTATAGTATTAAAATGACTAATACTAAAATTGAAATAAAAATAAATGAAATAATTGCCAAACATAAATGAAAATAAACATGAACACTGAATCCTTCTTAAAAATATTAATAAATAATCCCATATAAATAATACTAAAATAACACTGGTCTAGCATTTACTGACTCTCTAAACATTTCTTATGGAAAATATGTAAAAGCTAAAAATTTGTACGTATTTTATTAGGCGGATAATTCGTAAAAAAATATTTAGATTTAAAATATTAGGATTTATTTTGTATGATTTTTTCACACCCCAGTGATGGGTAGGTTCAGGGGCAAGGTAATTCGTACAGTATTGTGCAACTCGTAAAATATACAAGCATAAAATCATACGAATTTAGGTTGTGTGGTCATACGTATTTTTAAAATATGTACAAACTGCCATGAGATCTGGCCGCCATTTCATCCTCAAAACTCGCAACAATTTCAGTTTACTTTAAAAAGCTTGTCTTGTTCATCTCTAACAACATGATTGTACTTCCTCCTCCAGAATAAAGAAGAAGCGCTCAAAGTAAACCACCGAGGATGTGCGAGGAGGACCACCTCCAAAGAGGCACCAGTCCTCTTCTCTCGCTCTCTTTGATCACTCCTCTTCTTTCAGGACTGCTTGCACAAACAGCACTTCACCTAAACCTGGCTCTCAAGCATCCAAACAGCCTGCAGCTCACCAAAACGCAAGCCAACACCTTCCTCCTGACACACTGCTTCTGCGGCTGGGATTACTGAATGTGACTATGAACGTTTGAATGAAAAGGCAAGAGAGATATCTACAGGTTTACCGTGACAGTAAAAATGAGAGTTTGTGTCATAGTTGTGAGGGATGTCGAACCTTTAGGATAGTTTGGGATTAATAAGGGACATAAGCAAGTGAAAATGAAGACATTTAAACCTGCCCTATTCAAGCTTTCGCGTTTCGTTATTTTGCTGCTTATAGCTTAGTAGAAGTGTTTAAAAGCTCACCAGCACACATGAATGATCTAGCATGCTAACGCTAACTCTGTTCCAAGAACTAGCGAAACGCCTACTGAACAAAAAATTGCCGTAGAAGCAATTTCTGCTCATAAATTGTTATATAACAATAAATTACGAAAAAATCGAACATGAAATTTTGAAGTAGAAAGCCTGAAATAGTAATTTTTTTGTAAAATGTACACTTATAACCTTCTAATAACCTTGCGGTGCAAAAAACAGCTAATTGTGTTTAACAAATAACGCAATCCCAGAATGCATTGCGACAAGTTTCGTTAAAAACCTACGATTGCAGATGTGAAATGCCAATCATACAAATACATATATTTACATATAACATACATTCAGTATGTTGTTAAATAACAGTACAATCCATTGTACTTCTATATCCCTCACAGCCTAAATTTCATTCCCGCCAAAAATTAAATATGGTGCTTACCTACAATAGAATCCGTTAGCTTAGCAACATGCTAACATCAAACCGTTTGGAATCCATTTTTGGATAAGAGTGTACATGTCAAAACATGTACTTATTTACTTCTTGTAGTGAGGACTTAGAAGACAATAGTGCAGAACTTAGCAGTGCACTATGTAGGCGGCAGATAGCAATGTTTTGGAACAGAGACGCGTTTTGGGCTGCTACTTCAGGACGCAGAATCATAGTTTCCTGCCTTCCACTTCCTCTCTGCAACCTGTGTAGCAAACACCAGACACTGAAATTCAACAAATATGCAGTTTAAAGCAGATGATGTATGTGCAAAGCAGGTGTCGTTAACGCAATCATGCACTGCAGCTTAAAATGTCTGCTCATGTGCATTGAGCGACATGACTCAGGCCTTGATTAACATCATTTGCATACAGATCTTGTGTCATACTTGTTGTGATTCGGATCCAACAGGACCGAGCAACATGTAAATATTCTCCAGCACTAAATGGCTGTCAGTAAATGGGTTGAACAGGGACCAAAAACTGAAAAATGCAAGCGATTTGTAGGCTAAATTAATATTGCTTTATGTATTCAATATGTATCAGTTTTTTGTTTTTAGCCACAGAATTAATGGATGTGACTGTGATTTTGGTTTTCCAGACATTAACACGTTTATCAATTTTTTTTTCTGTTCTGATAATGTTTTGACTCAAATGCCCAATTGCTGTAATGTTTTTGAGCCACATTTAAAAATATAGTTTGTTATGTAATGATTTATTTTTGTATTTTGTATTGATCAACATGAATAAAAAAACACAACAGTACAATATGAAGGACTTTCTTAGACTATTTCACAGTTATAAAACTTCTATATACATATATTAATAAAAACTTGCTGTATTTTAATATTTTTCTATTCCATCACTCTCTCTTTTTAAACACACACACACACACACACATATAAATCATTTCACAAATATTTTTGCTAAATATTAATTTTCTGCTGTAAACTCTAGAAACCAAACAGACACAAACCTCCCTCCATATGCTTTCCATCAGGCTTTTCTAATAAGCACTTGACAAATGAATGTTTCTTTTGGTTTCCACTGTTACTATATGTGACATTTTAAAATGTAAAAATGTCCCATTAAAAGGCCCCAGTGTGTATGTTGCCTCCAGGAAAGTAGGTCCAGACGTCTACATCCTAAAACAGGGACTTCTGGAAAAGAAATTTGCAGGACCTTGCCATGTTGAATGCATTACTATTTACTAAGATCACCAGGATGATTTTCATTTTTAAGAAATTACTGAGAAGTGAAATTTGTACCTTTATAAATCACAAAAAATGTCCCTCAGACTTGTAATCTACAACCACACGCCTCTGAAAAGGTGATTCAGTTTAACTCCGTTGATGGTTTGTGTTTAAATTAGAGATTGTCAGTCTGTTCTTCAAATAATAGAGCAGTGAAATCAATCCAGCTGGAATTTATTGTAAAAATCACTAGTCATTTCTGCTGTTAAAAGCAAACACCAGAAGATGTTTGACCTCGAGGGTTGGAGGGACCCCTGGACTTATTGAACACCTGAGTGTCTGATATCAGTAGTGAAAGTTCGATGCAAGTCCACCTCACTAGAGACAGTCTACAAATACATGAACGTGTCACTTCTAATACTAAAAACATATGGACACACACTGCTTTCTCATATGATTAACCTTTCATACTGAGAAGAGAAGGAATTGGTTGTGGGTTTAAAATGTGCTTTCAAAAGTAATCATGGATTGTATATTACACATGGATAAATCAGCGACAATAATAAATAATAGCGACATGACATCATATCCTACATGAGTAGGACACTTGAACCGCAACATCTGAGTAGGCTACATTCACACAAAGCAAGAGCTTTTCCTGTTCAATCTTTTTTTTTTTCCTTCGTCTCAAGAAATATCTGCGTCCACACGAAACCACAAAACAGAGACAAAATGATGTAGTATAAATGCCAGACCAGCATGCGGCGCTGTAATTCTGCCACTGAGATACACTAAAAACAGAGAAGACTTGGACTACGCACATTAACCTTGCGCATTATACAAACGAACGTGAAACATTACATTTATTCATCTGTGTGAATGTTAGCCAACTGTTCAGTGTTTGTTCATGTTTTTGTTGCTGCTACGAGACGTGGGTTGATGACGTCGTCATTTCAGAAAATATGTGGATGGGCTGTACACATGAAAACGCAAGGTGATGTTTTCAGATTTATCCACTCTGAGACCCAGTTGAAAAAATAATATCGGTTTCACTTTCCATGCGAACAAAACGCCTATACAATACAAAATGTGTGTATATATATACACAGCTAAATGCGTCTCTGAGTGGACGGGGACTTAATTTGTAGTATGTATGTAGTTTTGTTTATTTTTGCAACATCTGAATAGTTAAATTAGCGTAGTCACACGCAATTAAACACGCAGACTTGAAAAACAACCCGCAGCAACAGTCTTAAAGTACTTAATTCTCGGACTTGGCAACACTGATTATCGTTTCCATGTAAACTACAAAATTTGTAAACTACAAATTACAAAGTGACACTGCCAACTTCTGGCCCGGCATGCATAATACAGATTTTGTATTTTTTTTTATCATCCAAGTGATGCTCCAAAATACAAAAGAAAAACTTTTCTGCCTTTAGTACAATCTTTGTCATGCAATCACACCCTTAATTACTGTAAACAAATATTTTTCCACATTCCATACGCAGCGCTCCATAAGAACGTTTCCACAAATTTTTAATTACAAACCTTCCATGAAATAACAAATCGTTCCTTCAATGTAGTAAATCATAGCCACATTTTACAGATTTTTTACCTCATTTTAAATAAATCAAACACAGTTGAGGCAACTAATTCTTACTTCGTGCCCAAAATAAATATATTTTTGCCCACATGTTATATGTGGGGTGGTGTGACGATCAGCTGGATGTGCCAGCAAGACTTTGGATGGCACTCCAGCTCTCCATTAACTGTGTGTATGTTTACG
>JAUYWG010000060.1:9572182-9634535 GCA_034779775.1 Enteromius afrohamiltoni | reverse complement strand
TCTTTTGCTCTGCCTCTGCCATTGATGTTAACCGGTGATGACCCTTACTGTCTGTCTACGCTCTGTGTGTAAATAAATCAGCTTGCACTTAAATCCGAATGCTCCCTCGCCACCTCCTTCGTGACAGGTGGCAAAGTACATAAATAGAACCACATGCCAAAATCAAGCCCCAATACGGTTTATTAAAGCAACTGTATGTAGTTTGGTAAATTTTCGCGATTCTTGAGCCCCCTACAGTTAAGTTTGGAAATTACTCTCAGAAATATACTGTTATTAAATTATGTAATTGTTACATAATTAATACTGTTATGTAATTAAAGTGCATGGCTTTAAATGTGCGTTTGTTACTACGACAAAGCAATTCACATTTTTGAAGAATTCCATACGAAGCTCAGCAACATGCAGACAAATAAATTTATCATGGCTACAAATTTTATAAAATCATGCCACCCTTTTAGTTCAGTCGCCACCAGAACGTAAGAATTTATTCTCCCACTTTACAAAATCGTGGCCGTGTATCTACTTAAAACAAATGGGGAACGAATCATGGTCATAATAAACAAATTACTGATGGCACGTCACGTTCGGAGCTCCACAGGATACAAATAAAGCCACATACCAAAATCAAACCCCAAACCTCCTATTCCTTACATCCAGATGTTCATTAATGAAACACATGGATGTTCTACGTATGTAGTCTATGTGCTGTGATAAAGAAAATTTCATTGGGTACTTATGTTTCAGTGACTCAGTAAATTCATTCAAGGCCATCAAACTCAGTTCAAATCAAGGGAGAATATAAATCTTGCATTGCAGGACACAGGCGGCCCGAGTTATCTCGTCTCAGGAGAGCTGGAGTAATCCTGGGAGATTCTGTTATGTTTTACTGTACAGATCTGAACAGCTTAATCTAGTACTAATGAGAACCACACAGGACTCGCTCTTTGGGGCGGACAGGTACCACAGCGTGTCAACCTCAAATCACACGGTAATTTGTCACGTGCTTCCGCGGTGTGGGAGAACACGCTCCGTGACAGAGCGACGCTGAGGGAAATGCATGTTTCCTCAACCTCAAACACAAGCCCATTTCCTTCGTAAGCCAAATACACAAAGACTTATCTGCGGCGTGCTATTTCATCTGATACTGCCTGTAGATCTTCATTTAGGAAGTTCTTGGAAGGTTCTCGGGGTTCTGCAAATTGTTATCAGAAGAGTGAATTAAGGTCCTACGAAATGTTTGAAACCGATCCAAACCACACAGAAACCGGAAAATCAGCGTCTAAGCAGCTTGCAAATTGATGCAAAAGTGACTAATTACCCTGCAATCAGTATTTTGTCTCGTGTAGTAAGAAAAGTAAATATAACTTAAACAATATCTAAAACAAAATTGCAAAAGATAAAAACACTTGATTTGAGAGAAATGATAAAATATACCCAATTTTTTGTTCTAAGCATTCATTTTGTTAGATTTAGACTACTTATGATGTTAAAAAAATAGTGTTGTCAAACGATTGCGATTTATCTCATCCAAAATCAAAGTTTTTGTTTGCATAATATACGAGTGTGTATATTTATTATGAATATATACATATGCATGTGTATATTTAAGAAATGTTTTATATTTATATATTACGTATATTTATATATAATATATGTATATACATGCAAATATTTTCTAAATAAATACTGAATGTGTATTTATATACTCATAATAAATGAACACAGTACACATACATATTTATTTTAAACAAAAACTTTTATTTTGGATGCATTTGACACCACTAAAAAATATTTTAGCTAAGAATATTAATCTTTAATAGCACTCACAAAATTATTTTCAATTTTAAAAAATATTTAAATAGAATGATTATAAAATAAATGTTGAGTAAGTATTTTTAAATATGTATTTATACATAAAACATACTGATGTATTCTTGCAATAATGACATCAGACTACCAAATCGTTTATTAATGTTTTAAGCAGATATATTGGCAATGAAGAAGTCTGAACCAGGTCAGTCCTGTTTGAGAATATCTCTTACCTTGATTGTTGATGTGGAGTGTATGTTACATATCCCTTCCTGAAGACAGTTTTCATTAATGTTTAGACCATTTTAATGTCTTTCACAGAAACTGAAAACTGATATAATTCAAATAAAACTGTCTTTTACAGATTAACTTTACAAGATCGGGACAAAACCCAAATGAATCACATAAATAAATAATTAGGATCAAACTAAGAATTTTAGCTCATGGATCATCTACACTTTCACATTTTCAGAACAAAATATGAGGGCTGGTTAACTGGCTGGTTTTTCAAGTTACTGTGGTATTCTGGGTAGCTAAAAGAGGCCTATATTATGATAGACTCTAGTTATGGCTCATATCCCTTTATTAATGTATTTCTATTGCATTTTCAACCCTTTTTTAATCTGCCAGGCTGCTATGCCAGCAAAACAACATAAAAATTGACTTGCTTGTGAATAAATGAGCAATTACCGTTTTCTAGTTTGGGCCAAGCTGTCAAAAGTGATTAGAGGCTACATTAACAGGAAGAGTCCTGAAAGACAAATGTCTCAGAGTGGGACAAAAAGTTCACAGAGCCTCTATCAAAGATCCCTCACGTCTGACAGCGACATCCATAATGGGCCGTCCATAACTGTAAACAGATCTGGAATGTACCAAAATCCATCACGACTCGGGGAAAACTGTTTCCTTAACCCTGGGATGGAGTGAAGGGTCACACTGCTGCTGTGGGCCTATTGAAAACAGGCCCTTCAGAAGAACAAGATGGAGAAAGATGGAAATGGGAGAGAAAGGTGAGACCTTTGATTCGTACGTGGGCTTGGGCAAAAGCTTTATTGATGTGATTTTAATGGGATGATTTGTCAACCACGTTATAGCTGCTCTGGAAATGGAAATTTCTATGGCCATACAGGCTTCGTTCATTAGTCATAATATGCATCTTAGCTGCGCTGCGCATTTTTGTCTTAAATTTATTCATTGGTTACATCATGTCTATTAACTTTTATTTTAAGATTGATTAGTTTGAGTTTTGGCTTCAATATATATATATATATATATATATATATATATATATCCCAGAAAGAAAGTTCTTTAAATTGCTTTTTTTTGTCTAAAGAACATTTTAATCATCTAAAGAACCTTTTTTCTACCATGAAGAACCTTTTATATAATAAACCTATATATAAACCTTTTACATTCCATGGAAGATAAAAGTTCTTCATAGAAACCATTAATGCCAATAAAGAACCTTTAACTTTAAGGGTCTAAAAAAATTTTGCACTCTATCCTGCTGAAGAAAACAGCTTATTTTGTTTGTGATACTGTTTAAGGTGGTCCTTTGCTGGTTTGTGCTGCTCATGTGCTGGCAAAGGACCAGCATAAACCTGCATCCTAACTTCAAAACATATCTAACCAGCATATGCTGTCTTTTAAACAGGGTAGTTCAACATTTAAAATCAAAATCATTTTACTTAATAACTTCAACATATTTATAAAAAGGGCATATGTTGTGCATTCTTTGAAATTCTTGTCACACCAGTTTCCAGTTTTTTTTTTTCTTGCTATATAACAACAAAATTGGGTGAACAGGTTCTTGACAGATCCCAATTCGATTTCTTAGTAACTGAATGATTGGTGTTCAAAATATCTTCTATGTAACGTCCATAAATATATCAAATGCACAAACTTAAGTTTTAATTTACAACTCAGCAATATCACACATGAAAGACTGTTGTTGTTTGTTATGCATTGGACAAATCGCGTCCGTGTTAATAAGTTTACCGCTTTTTATACAGCCGTTTATATCTCTTACATTACTGATACATATAGTAAACTGTAGCATAACTTAGTAGTTATAGTTAAAAACCAACTGTCATGTCTCCGAGTCATCAGCGGTGGTTCATTTTAAACGAATCAGCGTTCAAGAACGACTCATTCATACTGTATCTCTATTACATCTATCACCACCCACCGTGAAAATCTGCTATAAATCACACATTTGCAAACAGCATAAAAAACATGGTGGAAAGTGCTGGACTTAGGACAAAAACTATACACAAATATATACTGCAGAATAAATCTGGTGTCTTGTTGATGCTGAAAAAAAATAATCTAAATTACACAATAATTTTTATGTTAGTTTAGGCTGTCGGTTTCACTGCCTTGCACAACTTTCTTGAGAACAACAGGTTTCTGATATATTGTGTTAGCTGTGGTTTGTCAAAGCAATGGGTTCGTATCTGCGTCTGTTTCGTTGGCTGACCTTTTGCATGGCCAAACAGTCTTTGAATTATCCAGTGAAAATCCAAGTTCGGAAATGAACCAATTTCTTGGCAGATGGCTTTAGTTCTCGAAAAAAAAAATGCAAAAACCTTACTCTGGTCAGGGTTAAAAATTGCTAACTTTACAAGAGATGAAATGCTAAGTCTTTCAAAACATTAATGTATAAGTTCTTACAAATACATAGTTTGTCTTTAAGTTTGGCAAGAAAGCACAAACACAAAGGACTGAATTTCACATCAATGTGAGTGAAGTGGTTGTCAAGGCACACTGAAGTCAGCCAAAAGTAGGCTAAGGTTTTCCCAGAAAACCATTTATTAAAATATAAACGGGTATATTTTCACAAAATCAGAAACACAGTAAAGTCGAACATAAATGGTTTCACGCATCGACCTAACCTCTTTAATTGCACCCAATATCATATTTACCCACATTTCTGCTTGCCAGATCTTTCAGTGCGACATCCTCTCATTGTTGAAGAGTTTGAAACAGCTATAAAAGCATGTTTTTAACACAATAAATGATTTCTTGCACATTCTGTAGTAAATATTGAGTATTATTATCAATTCTAGGCCCAATTGAATAGACGACTTGGCCCTGTTGCTCCCTGTAAAAAAATAGGAACAACCTGCTCTGCGTTATGGCTTCCTATCTGCAATTAAAGGAAGTTATTTTTGGAGGCTGAATAAGCAAAGCTTTCATTGAGAGCAGATGAGATATATGGTCTGACTGGGTCGTCCAGCCCAGGCCGTGTCAGAGACATCAGGAGCCTCTTTTGGTCCTGCAGGAGCAATAACCCACAGTAGCAAATGAACCGATCCAGGTTCCTCTAGTGCCGTCTTGGGAGCACATCAGTCTATTGCAAGCAGATACCTTTTTTAAGGATTGAGAGAAGGTTCATTGAAGACAGAGGGTAGGTCTGTGAGACCGGTCTGACTTTCAGAAGGACCACACAGGTGAAAGGTCATGGGACACGGTTTGGGTGGCATGATGGAATGTTCTCCAAACAGCGCCCCTGGGGTACCGTGAGGACATTGAGAAGCAGCAATGGGAACCGTTTCATGCATCATTTTGTGTAGCGTGAAAACATTAAGTATTCAATAGTTAGTCCATCCTGAAACATCCATCTTAATTTTGTAGATGTGTTTTAAAACATGTAACATGATTTCTAGCTATTCTAAAGAGAGCAATGCAGTGATGACATTTGTAGGCCAATCTAGTAAGGATCAACCTGATTCCCTAAATGAAAAACACAAAAGGTACTGGTTATTAGTTGGTCAACCAGCCACTATGTTCACAATGTTCTATCTGCTTGGACAAATTAATGCGATAATTAATTAAGGTAAAGAGCTAATGACTAGCTTGGACTTGGTTATGGCTAACTTACACTAGCTACTGAACTAATGATCAGTCTAATGACCTAATTATTATCTCGACCTAGCTTAAGTTAATGGCCGTCTTTGACTGGATAATGATATTATGATCTGCTTGGTATGGCTAATAAACAAACGCCCTGCTTGAAGTAACAAAAGTACAGCTTGCACTAACTAACAACTAATGATCAACTTGGACTAGTTAATAATCAGTTTGGACTCGCGCTTTAGCCCAACTTGAACTAGTTAAGGAACTAATGTCCAACATGGAGTTAATGGCTTAATGAATAGCATGAACTAGTGTTATAGACTAGCTTAAGTTAATGACAAACGTGGACTAGCTAATGAAATAATGACCGACCTGAATTAAATGAGCTACCCAGTTGAAAAAAACAGCATATGCAGGTTAGCTATGTTTTGGAGCTGAGATAGTTTGAGATTGTGCTTTGCTGGTTTAAGCAGGTCCTTAGCTGGTCATGTGATGGTCCTAAGATGATCTGACCAGCTTAAAGCCAGCACAAACCCAGCTTCAAAGCTACCTAACCAGCATGTGCGATTTCATCAACAGGGTAATGACCTGCTTAGACAACAAATAAGCTAATGATCAGCTTGAACTAGCTAAAGAGTTAATGACCAGTTCGAGTTACTGACCAACATGGACTTGCAAATGTCCAGCTTGGAATAGCTATGAGCTATTGACAAGCTTAAACTAGCTTAACAAAACAAGTTAATGAGCTCATAACCAAACTGAACCAGCTAACCAGGCCACTTGGTAACCAGGATTTTCCAGAAGGTTTTATGGCTGTTGTTGTTAGCAAGGTAAAGCTGTTCTTTGGGACTGATGCTGTGTGAGTGCATTGGTTTCTATGTTCGCAGAACCGCTTGGCACCGTTTCATCACCATCCTGGGACCATAAACATAGAAGGCTGAGGCAGAGAGACAGAGAGCCCTGACCTCTGGACATTTATCTTCAACTTTGACCAGTCACATCAGAGCCAGCGGCCCACCGGGTACCACTGGCACTCCCGTAACAAAGACACAAACCCCTCTATGACCATACACAGTCATATCCAGCTACAGTAAATCATGTTGATGAATTAAACAGATGACAAGATTGCCTGGAAAACTCACAAGGCTTCAGTTAAATATGAAATGTTTTATGCCAGAACACGATTGCCATCATACTCTTTTATATATAGCAATCTTAAATTTTGCCGTAATTATAGTATTTAGATGAAAGTGACATGATCTTAATATGCACCATAATAAGCAATATTTGGCATTATCATTGATATACTTGGATTATGTCAGAACATGTTTAAAAACACACAAAGAAAGTTAACTACTAAATGTTTGTTTTGAGCTATATCGCTCCTAATACTCTTATTTATGTTATAAAATCACATTTGCATGAAAGTCTTTTCAAACTTACCTGTGTAAGGCAGCTGTTTTGAGAAATTAGGTCTTGATATTTGGGACTTGGCATCAGTAGGGCCATTTCTTGAATCTTACGAAAAAAAAGATTTCTTCTTCTAGTCTGGCGGTCTACCAATAGAGTAAAGCACATTAAGGTCCTAATCATAAAAACGATTACATTTTTAAGTGGTTCTCATTGTTGTTCTGGGAATTTTGGACGTCATGTATTGAAGTATGTCAAAAATGGCCACATACTGTAGCTGAGGATAGTTGCCCAGGGTCAGTCTACAGTAGAGAGATCACATGATTTGACTTTGGGCTCTGGAGAGATGGACGACAGTGGATATTAGCTAGAGACCTGAGATTCTGCTCTGGACATCGAATAGCTGTAAACATGGAAAAAACATTCCTTCTCTTCTAGGAAAATCTTCCTTCAGTCAGACCACAGACGACGCAATGGGAGCGAGAGGAGAGAGACACTGAGTTCTGAACCCAGACAGAGCAATACAGTGGGATGCGGCAGTTTTGAGTATCAGATTTGTACATCGTATTTAAAAAAATATATTTTCAAAATATATACTATAGCCTGTTCTGGAGAATATATATCTTGAAGATATATAATCCTTAAAAAATGTGTATGATTGAGGGTCAAAATACAAAAAAAAAAAATAATAATAATATACTGTATATATAAAGTACAATAAGCAAACATCAAAACAAAAACAAAGAAAAAAACAATAATCAAAGAAAAATGTAACCCCAAAAAAATACAGAAAACATAAAAAAACAAACATTGAACAAAAGAAAACAATACGATAAAACAAAGCAAACATTAACATTTTGATAACTATTTTGCAAAAATATTTAACATAAGGTATAGGCCTACTTATCCAAATAAATTAATAAAAAACCTTAATACTCAAAATAGACCAAAACTGCTGCTTTTAGAAAGTGACTCACGGCATTTTTTCTAAATTGTGTCAGATCAAGGTCATCTCAATTTCACCACTATATTTGTAGGTATGATCTGCAAATTCAGGAGAAGCTTTCTGGAAGTCAGTTTTTCTTTGTAATGATGCTCTGGGGGGCTAATTTTGGTCACTTGGAATGCGTTTTGTTTATTAGTATCCTGTCATGCTCTGCCAAAAAATTACTCTAAAGTTCTCCTAAGTTTACACTATTTGCATTGATTTAAATTATCTCTTAACAGGCATTTAACCTTTAACATTTAACATAAAATAAAGCCATCCGTTTATGACCGCATGACTGTGTGCACTGTCCTAAAAAGTAGAAATGTGTTTAAATCATCTGTTCAATAGCACAAATGCGATTCTTCCTAGAGCAGTTATGAGTTTTCCAGATGTGAGCTGCGCTTTAAGCATTCACCAAGGACATGTCACGTTAAATTAACTGCTGGTGGTAAGTCCCAGGGCTTATTTTAATTGAGATGAAATGTCCTTTTATTATGAACAGAAAGACTTGTTTATTTTAGAGACGAGGCGGTATTGAAAAGCCCGTTTTTGCTATACAAGAATAAATTTAACAGGGGTGCATGCAAGTTCAGAAGAAATAAAAAGAATCAAACAGGGTATTTAGACTTAAAACAAAATGTATATATATATATATATATATCGGCAGGATATATTGCATGGCTTACATTAAACAATGTAAAACAGCAATAAAACAGATGTGTTAAGCTTTACTTGTCACGTAGTTCACCAGAACAATCGCCAAAACAAGCTTCAGTGCAATAGCGAAAAGAAACAAGTGATGACATGAAAAATGTCAGTGCGCAAATGCATAGGTTATATTTATATTATTCACTTCTGTTCCAAAACCTACCTGATACAGACAGAATTTTTGGAAACTTGGTGTCCAGGGTTAAAAGGAGGAGCAGCCTTTTTATAAAGACTTATAAATCTCTCATTACTTTATATTATTTCCACATCGTGTATTCCATCTTTTTGTCAGCTTCCAAAAAGAAAACAAAACCTTTGCTGATTGAAGGAAAAAGGAAGTTGATAAAAGACTGAATCCAAGAACTGGTGATGATGTAGCCTAATGAGAGATTTACAAGCTATTAGGCCTTTCCAAAAACACCACAAGTTGGAAGAGAGAAATCATTAGGAAGTGGTGGTTAGGTAGGTTTTGAGCTGGGATGCTAGTTTATGCCGGTTTAGTATATTTTGACTTGTTTAAGTTGGTCCTTTGCTGGTTTATGCTGGTACGTTTTCAGCAAGTGACCACCATAAACCAGCAAAGCACCATCTTAAACCAGCAAAAAAACATCTTCAACCAGCATAAACTAGCAAAAAGACCAGCTTTAACCAGTAAAAACTACCTTAAACCAGCATAAACCAGCAAAACCCATCATAAACCAGCAAAAGACCGGCTTATAACGGCAAAGGACTTGCAAAGTATTGTGAGATAAAAAGTTGTAGTTACCTTTTTAATTTGTTTCATTCTTGGTGGAAACACTCGTTCTGTGTACTTCAAGACCATTTTAATCAGTCGTTTATGTTTTAAGTTGCCTTTGAACATGCTTCCTATGAAGGCAGTAGGCAGCACAGTGTGTTTTGTTTCAGAGCGCATCAATGCTAACTGAGGAACAGGACTGTGATGTCCACCTAATTTCTTCTGAAACAGCGTTATGCACCAGAGGCTGTTACATTTAAATCTTTGAACCGCCGGGTTATAAACCGACACCGTGAAGGGATGAATTTCATTACAGGTCCATATGTTTCATATAAAAAAACCTGTTTTGCCCACTCCCACAACAGAGGGCTAACAAAGAGGCCTTTCTCTGCTGAGTTATAGAATGGATAATCTGAAATTAAATTCAGGATAAAGGTTTGCGTAAACATTATTGATGGTGTATATTACACTGAAAAAAGCGGTGCTACTCCCAGTTTATAAATCTGTCCTCAAAATGAACCGATCTACAGCCGAACAGTGGAGTATGTTAGGACAGTGCGGAAATATTGGGAGGATTGCTTGCGTTTGTGTTGTGGGTGAAAAGGGAGGCTCTGATTCCTGTTTGACTTGTCGAAGGCCAGGCAAAACGTTTATTAGTATAACAGTTGGGCGTCAGTCTCTCAGGGTGGGGTCCACTTGTTCGATACAGTTTTATATACTATAAACTTTGGCACTTTCATTGCCATTAGCACAATGGTACCAAACAAAGAAGTATGTGAGAATTGCTTGACCGCGCAAAACTCACAAGCATCATTATAACACAGTCTGGGTGGTTGTGAGGGGGTTGTGCAGTGTTAGAGTGAACTCTGATTAAGTCTGATCACTGACAACAGAGTTTTTCACACTGTGGGCTCGCAAAACAAAACAAAAACAAAGCAAACAAAAAACGAAACAAAAAAATAAAACAGAGCAAACAAATAAGGAAACATTAAAACAAGGCAAATAGACATGAAACAAAACTATACAACAAAGAAAACAGCAAAGCAAACAATAAAACAATGCATATAACAACTACAGTAAAATAAATAAACACAACAAAACAAAGCAAACAAACAATGAAATGAAACAAAGCAAACAACAACCAAGAAAGCACAGCAAAAACAATGCAAAAAACTAAGCACACAATAAAACAAAAACAATACTATAATAATAAAACAATAAAACAACGCAACCAAAAAAGGAGAGAAAAAACACAAAAAAACAAAAAGCAAACAGAAAATGAAACGAGCAATACAACAAAGAAAAAAAAGAGCAAAAACATTCAAACAAAGCGAACATCAAATCAAAAATAATGATGCAGAGCAAATAACAACAGAGAACAAAGCAGAAACAACACAAACAACAAAGCAAAACAGCTAGCAATAAATCAAAGCAAACAGATAATTAACCAATACAATAAAACAATGACTAAAATTAAACAAAACTAAAATAAATCAAGGCAAACAATAACAACAACAAAACCACAAAAACAACAAAAAGTAAAACAAAAAGCAAACAAAACTAAAATAATCAAACATGGCACGAAATAACCAAAACTTTCACTAAGTATTGCTGGCTGTGAATCACACGAATCAATGATTTTTATAATGAGATTTGAAAAATAAGAACTTATTTTGAGAAAAGATTTTACCTAAAAATATTTAACCACTTTAACAATTTCAATATTACGTTGCATTGTTATTTATCATGTTATTTGCAATGTTGTAAGTACACATGGGTACAGCAGCAGTAATAGCTCCGGTATGTGCATGTAAAACATGTCTTAGGGATGTGGAAGAGCTCTTTAAAATAATCCAGGCTTTCCTGAAGCACTACTTCACTTACAGACCTTTCAAAGTTTATTTCCAGGAGTCTACAGCTCTGCGGACGGAAACCCTGCTTACCTTTCCACTACCCAAAAAATCAGAGACGCCCTTGGGGCGACCATTATGCAAACCAAAGAGTGCGACCCGAGATCGTCGGCGGTCAGCGGAGGAGCTGCTAAAGACGCCCCAGAGCAGTCGAGTCGAGCATCATCATCTGCACATGTGCTCAGAACAGATCCAGCTGGAGCGACTCGCTTAAAAACACTTTGTAGGTGTTAACATAATAAACCAGGGCTTATTCTGAGAATAAATGGCAACTGATGTTGTTTAAGAGACTCGCTGAAGGCCTGTGGGCTTCAAAGTCTTCACGCGGCAGCTGAGTAAATACGACGAAGGAAACCAGGGGTCAGAAAACGAGGGGAACTAGACGGAGGCGCGATGAGAAAGACGGTAAACGCAAATGTGCCGTTATCAGTATATGAATTAAGCATTTAGTGAGATCAAAAGAGTCTGAAAACATCATTTATCTTAACTGCAGGTAAAATGAGCGATAATATCCAGATATGAAGGCTAGCGACAGCTTTAAGTGACATGAGAGACAAAAACCAGCCGTGGCCCTTAAAACACAATCAGCAGTTAAAACAGTGATGATTACTGAAAAAATACTGCTGCGTATGACCCATCACATTCCTAGAAGAACATCTGCATTTCAGTGAGAAACTCTGTTTTGTCTGTTTAGCGCTGCTCGAGCGAGCCAGAACAAATACTTCAGAGTTTCAACGTGCTTCGCCGGTCACATACTGTCAGAGCCGCCAGTGATGTAAATGTTGCGCTAATTCGCCAAATTCAACATAAAAGGAAGCCCTGGGGTCTAAATCAAATAAACCATCGTGTGGAGATGATAGACCTCACAGCAGATAATCTGGGCAGTGTATAAAGGATTCGAGGTAAATTACTTGTAGTTCTGGTCTGTTTGGGTTTATAAATGGGAACTGAAGAACCGAATGATCAATAAAACCTCACTCGTGCTTTAACTGTTACGCAAACCCTGGACAAGTTGTTGTCCTAACTAAGCTTTTAAAATCAGTCCGAGGCGCTGTCGTAGAGAAAAACACTGCAAGATGTCAGTGAAATAAGTGAAAACGGCTAGTTTTACAACCGTGTTTTAGTGAGACGGTAAAATAAAAACGTTGAAGAGTGCATTGGTGCCCACCCACTTATTCAGAGGCAATTGTTTTTAAATTAATTTTCCTCATAGGGATTTTAAAAAGTCTTCATTATAGGTCATGAATCAAACCAGTCAGCTACGAGGTGAAGCACAATATTACAAAAAAATATTTAAAAACTAAAAAAGTATTTTAAAATCGTACAAAAAGTATATATATATATATTTGTATGTATTATATTATAAATATTTGAAACTCTCTGATTGGTGTCATAGTCGCAAGAATTATAAATGTCATAAATATTATAATTATTTTTATATAATAAAACATATATATATATATATATATATATATACACACACATTTGTACAGTATTTATTATTGATCTTGATTAAAATCTAAATATATACTAATTATATAAGAGTTTTGACATGCATCGAATTATTTAATATTTTAAAGCATTTAAAATATGTTACTTATTTTATATTATACATATATTGTTATATATTTTCATTTTAAAATATTTATTTTTATACATATGTGCAACATCTGAGCTATAAAATTCATCAATCAAATGCGTTTCTATGCGTCAATCAGTCTTTAAGGCCAAGAAAAGCAACTGAGGTCTGCATTTGATATCTCATAAGAATCGAGCTGTTTACCTGCATCATGTTTACCAGGGAAAGTCCTCTCTGTCCCCAGAGTCTCACTGATCAGTGAGATTGGGAAGGAGGTATCCACATGGGTTTTGAGCACAATGAGCTATTGGGTGTGTAGTGTGTGAGTGGTTTTGTGTGTGTACCCCCTAACGAGGCCAGTGCCGCCAACCTAGACTCTCCGGAAGCATTGGCGACTGCAGCGCAGTGACAGCAGGAGACAGGAAGAGCCACAAATACAGGAACACACAGTATATCAGAGACACAGGGAGTAATGAGAGGAGAATCACACGTCGTCTAATCAGAGAAAGGGGGAGTGTGGGACAGAGAGAGGGATGCTGTAAAAAGATATTTCGAGTCATGGCATAGTGCTTACACCACATCAGTTTCAATCTGTCCTGTGTCAACTAATAACCAAATTCCCAATTTCTTTGGATCATTTTTACCTGACAAAAGGGTGTTTAAGGAGGGGTTGTTGAAACCAAATATTATAATGCTACTAAAGACCCACTTAGAAACCACCTGACATCACTGTAATAGGGAGTATTCATGGGCAAGTAGCATACACTTTTTTATGTAATTTTAAGAATGCAAAATGATATTCATGCACTCTTAAAATAAAACAAATAAAATAAAAATAATATGGTATTGTATATAATTATATAATTTTATATTAATTAATTTTATATTAATTTAGTAATAATAAAACAACTATAGTATAACTATGATCATTCATTATATTGCATAATATTCATATATTTAACAAAAATATTAAATAAAATTTCCAAAAATGAAAAATTACATTAAGACCGAGGATATTATAGTTAACTAAAACCAATAGAATATTATTGAAAACTTTTTTTTGTTACCCGAAATGAAACAGGAATGAAATGTTGCCTTGTTACACCTAAATGAAATAATTTTGAAGCACTAAAATTAACAGAAAATAAATATAAAATTAAAAAAACTGACCAAAAACTAAAATAAATTAATATAAATAGCGATTAATATAAAAAAAGAATCTAAATTAAAATTATTATTGAAAATACACCAAATAAAAGCTAATTCATAATATCAAAATGAATGGGTATGTAATCGTGTATAATACTAAAATAGTACTGCGATCCACAAGTGCACAAATTCACAAAAATACTGGACATGAATAAAAAATAAAATGGATTAAAACAATAAATAAATTTAAATTTTTACCTAAATTAAAATACAATAAATATCAAAGAAATGCCAAACACATGACAGCACACACCCTTACAGATGATGACAAACATGCTTACATGCTTACTCATCTTTAGCGACAATTCTTTGCACAGAAACGTCAGTCAGACTCAACACACAAAAATGTGCATTCAAACGTAGACATACATTCACTGCTCTTTTGAGAACCGTGTTAAGCAGCAGTTGTGCATTACTGGCAACACAATCAGTGGACCACACAATGGATCCGTGTCATAATTTATGTTTAAGTCTACAGACAGCCCATCTATGAATAAACAATTGTTTCCACTGCTAACGGTATGTGTAGCAGGAATCCCCCAGGGCTTTGTCCTCGGTCCCATACAGTTCTTGTAATGGTCTATAACTGGCCCTCTGTGGCTCGTTTGTGCACGGGGAGCCCGGATCACCTACTCCCTGAGACCTGCTATCTGAAATCAGCCGCCAAACACAACACAACAAATCAACTTTATCGCCATAAACCATGTTCACGTCAGATTACAGACTTTGTAAAACAGATCGAGGGAGTAAAGGAACCGGGTTAACAGGAACCATGTAAAATGCAAGAGAGGTATTGTCATATGTATGTATGTGTGGGTGTGTGTGCACATATGTGTACAGAACAATTCGAGCCAAGCTGGGTGTATTCACTATGAACCCCCTGCTGGGATAGAGGCCTGGGCTGAAGCTATTTAGACATACAGTTCGATCCCTTTATCTGGCCTTGAGAACAGACCTGTGGTCACCATACATCTGGTGATCTGCAAGTTTAAAAGGACAGTTGGGCGAAAAAAGAAACGTCTGTCCTCATTTTCCCACTGTTATGTCTTTCTAACCTTTTCCATCATTCAAAAAGGAGATAATTGTCAGAATGTCCTAATGCATCATGCCAGGTTTGACACTTAACAAGTACTTCACATTTATTTTCTGCAGATAGCTATGTTTTTATGACAATTAAAAGTTGACATGGTTTACATTATTTAGAGTTTGATTCATATTTATAACAGATTTACAAAAATCCAATTTAAAAACTATTTATTATTATTATTTATTTGTTCAACATACCTCATTTTACCATAAAGAGCAGGCAACATTTAGTCTCAAGCTTCAGTATACAATTATATTAATCTACAGAAATTAACATTTATTACTGGAGTTCTCATAAAATCTCTGTGTTTCGTCTGAGTATATATATATATATATCCAATATAAGACTAAGTAAGTTAATTGGCCATATAAGGGGGAATAAAGTTTTGAGAAGGTATATGAAATATATTTAAACCAGACCATATAAGGCTATTTCTACCATATAAGGCAGTTTCCATGAAAAAGAATGAGACAGATATGTTCAGAATGGAAAAAAAGAGAGAAAAATGGAAGAGGGAAAAAAAAGTTCTGCTGAGGATTCTCAAAAATAGCGGGTTTGGATTCTTAAAGGATGACTCCCAAGTGGAAATGCAAGGGGGATAAAATGGCAACGGTTCAAACAGGAGACTATATGAACTCCAAAAAATCAATTTAACAGACATTTGGCATGTTAAACAATAACTCCCCAAATGACAATTGTCTATTGTATGGAGATGCCGAGCTTTGCTCATTTAATGAAAATATCAGCATACGGAGTACTATTACTGGAAAAAACAGTGACTCTGAGAATGACAACTTAGCTTGTTATTCTCTAATGTCCCATGTGTTATGTCTTACGTCCAGCACAATACGTGTAAGATTGGGTCAAACATCTCCAAACATCAAGCCTTATGTAGCTGATTAGTACCTACCAAAAGTGGTGCAAGGAAGGACAAACAGTAAGCTAGCATCAGGGTCCTGGGTGTCCTAGACATGCACATTTTTTATCAGAATTTTGAAAACGGCTACACAAAAACACCACCAAACACCTACAGTTGACATATGAACACCAGAACTGGACCATGGAGCAATGGAAGAAGGTCACCAGGTCTGAAAAATTTTGTTTTGATTAAATGGATAGCCGTGTGTGTGTGCGGCCAATCTTCTGCTGTAAATCCTTGGGTCCTGCTATTGTAAGTAGATGTTACTTAGACACCTACTTCATCTCATTATCTAAGGATCATTGTAGAATGCATACACCCCTTCACTGCAATGGTGCTTTCAACAGGATGATGCGCCTCCTTGCAACACTGCGAACATTGTACATCTACAGTTTGAGCAACATGATTAAGAATTTAAGACGCTGCCCTCTAAATTCCTCAAATCTCAATCCGATTGAGCATCTGTGAGATTTACTTGACCTACAAAACTGATTCATGGAGATTCCACCTCGCACCTTGCAGGATCTGCTGCAAACATCTCAGTGCCAAATACTTCAGGACAGACAGATTTACAAACTTGTGTATGAACCAGAAATCTGCTATAACTCCAGCATATGGAAGAGGTAAAAGTATTACAGTACAATACAAAGTAGGTACAAATTTATAGCCTCTATTCATTGTTACTACGACGCCTGTCAAAGACGACAGACCAGATATTTTTCTAGTATGATGTAGACAGAAACATCAGCGTTTGCAGGTGTCTGTGACAGTTCGGAAACCTTTATTTTCTTTTGCGGTATATTGTCTTACTCATGGTTGATTTATGCCCGTACAGTGCATCTGGTGTTCAGCAGGGCTCAGGAAAATGCTTTTGCATGAAAGCTGTCAGCAGGAGCGGTTTCTTACCCGGTTCATAACCCAATCCACCCTTGAGAGCCATTCGTTGCCTTGCATGCGTGTCACAATACAATCTCTGTATCTTGGGGGAAACTGTAAAATCCTATCTAAGAACCATTTCCATGTCCCACCTGTGATTATGGGCCTTGTATGTTTAAGTAAAGCGAGCAGTCAAGCCAAAACAAATGTTTAGAAACCCTCCAAACGTCCAGGACACATTATTAACGGCTTCTCAATCGTCTGCTACACAATACATGAATGGTGTCTTGGTGTGTAAGTCTTGTTTGCGTGATTCAGGCATGATTAGTCAGCGAGGAGCTGGAGTTTGAGTGCCCCTCGAGGCCTCCGCTCTTTGCCCCTCACCTGTGTGTGGTAATGAGGGAACGAGGGACGTCTGAGAAGAAATGCCAAGCTGCAATCACGGTACATGCCGGCCTGATGCAAACACTTTCCTTTCTTTGTTATCCAAACTGTTTCCTCTGCGCAGCGCGAGGCATGTTTCTAATTATACTCCAGCGGAGAGACACAGCAGGCTCCCGTCAACATGTGATTCATGGCGCAGGTGACCCAGAGACTCTTCCCTTGGACGTCTGGAGGAGAAGAACTCGCTGGATTTACTGTCACAGAGACTCGTGCAGACTCTGCTGTGCTAAATCAATGCTGCGCTAAAGCCACTACCGTAAACCATATTTTATGCAGTATCTTGAGGTGTTACTTACTGATAAACTTACGGAATTCAACGAATCACTAAAATTGAAGTTATCTTGCGGAACTGAATGAAGGCACTCAAAATATTCTTGACACACACAGGATTTCTCCACGCATACGAACCTACCACATTTACTGCTAAAAAAACCCCTCTTCTCCACTTCACTGAAGCAAAAGGATCCAAGTTCTCCTCTCCAGCTATCCAAAAACATGCCCATTGGACCCAATCCTCTCACACCTTCTCCAAGCAATCTCTCCGACACTCTTACCAGCACTTACACACATCATAAACACATCACTCCTCACAGGCATTTTCCCCCACTGTATTCAAACAAGCTCGGGTAACCCACTGCTCAAAAAACCTACATTAAACATTTCACTTATGGATAGCTACAGACCTGTCTCTCTCCCTCCATTCATAGCAAAAACACTTAAAGTTGTTTTTAACTAGGTATCATTATTTTTCCCACAGAACAACCATTCGAGTGCTCTACTCTCAGTTACTGAAGCCTTGCTGATTGCAAAATATAGCTGGATCCATCTACCGCTTTTGACATTGGGAATCATCAGATCCTCCTGTCCACCCACTCATTACCGGGCATCACTGGTACTTCACTGGTTGGAATATTATCTTCACTGGTAGGTCTTTCAGGGTGGCATTGAGAGAGGAGGTATCAAAAGCACCTCAGCTGGTCACTGGGGTTCCTCAGGGATCAGTTCTTAGACCGCTCCTCTTGTCCATATACACATACACTTCTTGTCTTTACTGCCAATCCAACTCTACAGCATCACTTCAACATCCAGCTAGGTTTATGAACTATTACCCCATTAAGTTCTTGTCAGAAATTTGAGTGTAATTTTTGATGACTGTCTGACTTTTAAAGACTACACTGCATAAACTGTTCGATCTTCTAGGTTTGCATTGCACAGCAACAAAAAGATCAGACCCTTCCTAACAGAGCTTTCTAGGCTGGATTACTGCAATGCGACTTCTATCAAACCCTGCATCAAATGATTCGAGTTCAAGACACTGATGCTTATAGAACAGATGGCTCTAATGCCCTAGAGAAACACTGACTCGCTGTAGACTTTAAACACTGTTGTATAAACTTGTAGTGTAAATAATTTCCCACAGCATAGCCAATGAATTAAATAGTTTAGATAGCTTGTAACGCCAGAGAAAGTAAACTAAAACATGCTTTCTTAAATACAACACAAAAATAATCACTAAACCATTGGTCTAAAACTCAATTCCTGGAGGGCCACAGCTTTGCACAATTTAGCTCCAACCCTAATCCAGCTAAAAAAGCTCAGGATTACTACAAACTTCCAGGCAAGTGTGAGTTAAAAGTGGTTGGAGATAATATCTGCAGATTCCTCCAGGAATTGATTTTGAGGCTTCTGTTTTAAACCAACCTTAGGTAGTTTCCAAGTCTAATTTTCTGGTGGTAGAGGAGTTGAGGCACTTGTCAGGGGTCTTGGTGCCCACTTCCCTTTGATGTTGACTATACCCAATTTTGACAACCAGCTTGCATCTTTTAAATGGGACCCATATCCAATATCTGCAAGTACACTATAGTAAGGTAGACATACTTAACCCAGAAACAGGGTTGCCAGGTCTGCAAAAAACAAACAAAACAAAACAAAAAACAATCCAAAACTAGCCTAACTGTGCTTTTTTCCATATTGTCCTTCGTTAAACCTCAGGGGAAGGAGGAGATCTTTTTTAATCTGCAAAACAACAACCCACAGCAGAATAGGAATACTAAAGAGAAGGCCATATCTGATCTGTCCACTGATGCAAATGCACATATCCAATTCATATCTGACATATCTCTACATATGTATGAGGCCTGAAACCAATCTGAGAATATACAAATCCCTGTGCTTTCTTCCTGCTTACATGTTTGTGGGTCGTATCTGATCTGTGCCACATGGGAGGGAAAAAAAACATCAGCTTGAACATCCAAATTTGCTTAAATCACCTAAAACTGCTTCTTTTCCAACAAGGTCAGTTCTCGTAATAGGTTCAGCCTGTTTTTCCGAGAGATTTGTCACACCCTTGTTGATCATTTTACTTAAACTGTTCATTGGAGAAAACAAGGGGAAATCCTAACAGACAGGAAGGTTCTCCTTTCATAAAACGGCACTCAAAATTACAGGGCCAAAAATATTCAGGCAACAAAACAATGCAAGGGTACAAATATCTGGATGACAAATTTGAGCCTCGACAACTCAACCGTGGACTAACAATTGATCAGAATGATGTCAACAGCATTATAATCGACTTCAAGTATACTCCTGTGATACGTGTACAGGAATCAAGCCCGCGGTGATAATCACTCTGGAGTCTGAAGTATGCACATAAACAAAGGAACTCACATTGAATATGAAATAGCACAGTGGTGAAGTCAAGGCCAAAGCAATATTGTTGATCTTAGGAAGCTCTTCCCTAATAAACACAGAGGTGGGCGGTCATCATTGGGAGCGCAAAATAAAGCAGTCAAATTGGGCTTCGGGAGCACTTCAAGACATAAAAGAGCTACGAAGGTGCCAAAGGTCTTTTCAATACTCGGACGTTTTGTAGAGGGAAAACGTCTTTGTTCCTTTGTTTAAGTGGAGCGGCTTGTCTGGTGGTCCGATCTATGGTGTATTATAATGGTATTGTATCCTTATGTGCAGGTCACACATGCTCAATCAAACACATGGCAGGCCGCTCCCATATTACTAAGAACACACTGACATTCTCCACAAACAGCAGGAAGTACTACAGATCGCTATACGCTTGGGGAAAATATGACTTCCTGATGATGCAGTAGGCCTATATGCTGATAGGAGATGACTAATGTGTCTGGCGTATGTGCTTCCTCCATCCTATTGAATGTTACGCACGAGTGGAAGCTTTTTCAGCATTATAAAAATATATTGGATTTACGCGAGAACCATAAAGGTCATATAAGCTAAGGGCCTTGGTGCCTTCTGATGTTTTGCTTTTGTTTTTTTAAAGGCAGACACTGTTTTATTACGGATTTGTGGTAAAACGTGTTATTTTTTGCGTCAGCCAAAATAAAAACGTTTTTACGTTTTTTAAAGAAAATGTCACGTGTTGCTTTGCAGTGCAAAACTCACCGTCACGAATTGGACTGACTTTACCAGAACTATAAAATTGATGTTTAGTGAGTTTAACGCTTTTGCTTAAGTGTTGTGAGCAAAAAAGAAAAAAAAAAGGCCTGAATGACCGAATGAATGAATGGATGGACACATCTACCGTCTACAGGTGTTTTATCACCAGTTTCAGCGCCCCCTGCTTGCTTTCAGATTTTATCTAGTTTACACTGACATCTATTGGTGAAAAGTGAAATCGCACCTGTAGGTCAAAAGTAAACTTTATTATATTATATTCCATTATTCTTTTATGTTATTGCATCTTATAACTATTCATATTTATGTATTTTGGTAGAAACCTTTATTCAGATTATACCGTTTAAGATACAGAATAGTATATACTGTATAAGGGCTTCTCAATCCTGGTCCTGGAGGTCCGCTGTCCTGCCAATTTTAGCTCCAACCCTAATCAAACGCACCTGAACCAGCTAATTAAGATGTTCAGGATTACTTAAGGTACAGGCAGGTGAGATTAATCAAGGTTGGAGCAAAATTTTGCAGGACAGTGGACCTCCAGGACCAGGATTGAGAAGCCCTGGATTATATCATTATATACAAAGACAAATAGTTTATTTATTTACTTTTTTTCTAACAGAGTTACAATATTAACGAGTATGCGTGGTTTTAACGCTCTGTCTCGTTTTTCATTCTCTATTCCATATGAATGGAATTAAGTAACGCGACACATAGCGCGTCATTCTACTTCCTGTTTGGAGGCGGGTCTGGTTTTGTAAACAGTTACACTTGCGCGATGTGAAAACCCGTAAACACTGCAGACTAGGTAAATATATAAATGCTCCCTTTTTTAAAAATAGTTGAACAAAACGAAATCCAAATTAACTTAATTAGCTAGGTAAACTTATATAGACTGTCAGAGTAAGTCAATGTCACGAGTGTTGTTGGAGGCTCATGACACAATAGATAGTTGCGCAATGGAGACGTGACATCTTTACGCTTTATCACTGTTGACAGAACAGTGGGTAAATTTATATTTGGCCTTGGTCGGTTGTAACTGGCTAACTTACAGCTTCGTTGTTTGTAGACGTCTCATCTTCAAGACGTGCCTTTATTTATCAAGCAGAGACATAAACACAGGCACTTCATAATGGCTGCAGATTCAGCGGTGTCTAACGGAGGAGAAGACATCCTTACTGAGAGCGACGACGATGTTCTCAGGTACCTCTTGGTGTCGTTAATAAATACAAACTATGGATGTTAATAATGTATATTGACCTTGACTTTACAAATGTAGGATGTTCTAATTGTTTTGAGGGTGCACGAAGCTTATTCGCAATAAAACGTTTACACCTAGAGAATAGATTAGTACTTTGACAAATAAAACAAGCTGACTCACGTGGGATGAAGACCGCAATCGGTTCAAAATGAAATGCAAACATTATTTAAGGCTGGACTGCACTACACCTCTTTAAAATTCTAAATGGCATCATACACCTGCTGACTTAAATGGAAATAGCTAAAAATTGGTGGGAAAGGCATCTTACACAAAATGAATTATTATATTTATTCAGTGGCCTTACTAACTATTTGGTTCCAAATCAATAGGTGGCAGTAAAGAGCACTGAAATGGCAATTTTAAAATGACTCGCACCATGTCAGAGTCTTTAAAATGTTGTATTTTTACAATTTTTTTTTTTTTTTATCTTAGTTCATCTTTTTTTTTTTTTTGACCGTGTTTAACTGTGTTTCTATTAAAGTTTTTATAAGCGTAACAATATAGACATGATATTTTAAGTAAATGCTAACATTTATATATATATAAAAAAAGGTAAATAAATAATAATGATTAAGTAACAATACAAATTGAAACAAGAAATGACAACTTAAATAATAAAAAAAATAATTAAGATATAGTTATTACAACAAAGCCCCAGACAGCATTTTAGAGACAAAGCAAATATATTTTGATTAGTGCCCAAGTCTGCTGGAAAATGTTTGATTTCAGCTGTAAGTCATTTTCTCAAATATATATATATATATATCTATATCGCTCTGATTCAGTCTCAGTGTCCAGTTTGTCAAAGTAGGTTGGCTTATCTTCATCCAGTGCAGTTTTTATCTTCCTAGCTGCTATTAAAAATATATGTAGTGCAAATATTGATCAGTGGGGACTTAAATGTCTTTTTCAGTCCTGATGACCTGTCTGAAGTGTTGACGGCTGGAACCAAGGAGTCTCACGATAAAGCAGAGAACTCCCCATTTGTCAAGGACTTCCTGAGGGGCCGAATCAAACGAGAGCTTTATAAGGTGAATCTAGCATTCATCGACTTCTGTAGAGTTCCATAAAAAAGCCTTGTTTTGACCTCCACTCTGTTGCTATTTTGTCTCCCAGCTTGGCACAGCTGCCCTGTACCACGTTTATTCTGCCATTGAGGAAGAGGTCGAGAAGAACAAGGACCACCCCATGTTTGCCCCGCTATATTTCCCTTCTGAGCTTCACCGGCGAGACGCCTTGGCCAAAGACCTGGAGTATTTCTACGGTGAAGACTGGGAGAGCAAGATCTCCTGCTCAGCAGCCACACAGCCCTATGTGGACCGCATTCATGAGGTGGGACGAGACCACCCGGATCTTTTGGTCGCGCATGCTTGGACCCGCTATATGGGTGACCTGTCAGGAGGGCAGATTCTGAAGAAAGTGGCTCAGCGGGCTCTAAAACTGCCCCCTACTGGCGAGGGAGTGAACTTCTATCATTTTGAAGGCATCCACAACCCCACGGCCTTCAAGAGGCTTTACCGCAGCCGGATGAATGAGCTGGAAGTGGACACCGAGACCAAAAAGAAGCTGCTAGACGAGGCCAACCTGGCATTTAAATACAATTTGGAAGTAAGGGAATTATCTTTCTTTTTTGGTCCACAAAAAATGTACTCGCCATCAAGCCATTAAAGACATAGATTAGTTTGTCTTTTAATCCAAACAGATTTGGAGAAATTCAGCATTACATCACTTGCTCACCAAAGGATCATCTGCAGTGAATGGGTGCCGTCAGAACGAGAGTCCAAACGGCTGATCAAAAAAAAAATCAAAGGCTTAAAGTAAAGCATCTTAATGATGAAACCGTTAACTGATAAGAGTCATGTGGATTATTGTGATGTTTTTCTCTCATTTTGACGGCACCCATTCACTGCAGAGGTATATCGGTGAGCAAGTGATGTAATGGTAATTTCTCCAAATCTGTTCAGGTAGGGCTGGGCGATATATATCATACGTTAAGTACATTTATGTGCCTACACTGTGTGTAAATAGTAATTGTTGTACTTCAGGTATTCACAGAGTTGCAGGAGATTGGGAAAGATATAAAAGAGGAAGTGCAGGACATTGGTTTTCATGCACACGGGGATACGAGTGGAGACATCAGTAAATGCCCCTACTATGCAGCCAAGATGGGTGAGGTGTTAGAGACACTGTTTCTTACTATATGTGTAGATTTAAAATGTTTTGATGTTTTCACGCAACTGCTTCCCTCATTGCTGTCCAGCGGTGAGTGGAAACACGACCTACGCATTTAATTTTGCCAGGATGCTGCTTCGACAGTCCACAGTACAGGTGATTCTAGCCACGTGGGTCGCTGCTGTCGCTGGATTGGCTGCTTGGTACCTCATGTGATCACCTTTGCACGAGTCAGCCAATCAGAAGTGAAGATAGAAACAGAGGAGCACTTTGTGTGGCGATCGTCTAAATATGTAAAATCACTGACTTGGACTTGCCTCATATCTGTATTAAATTCAATAATGTTAAAGGAGAAGTGACATAGTGACATATCTGGCTTTCAATCCCAGTCATGAGTGGAAGCACACTCTGAAGGGCAACGGAGCTGCTTAAAATGAAACTATTAATGCAAGAAATGTATCTTTGACCGTGTTGTGATTGCAGTTGCACAATGTAATACATATTTTCCTAGAAAATATATTCAGGTGCAGTGAATAATTCATTTTTTTATGTTCATGTTTTACCAAAGCACAGAAAGCAGAGGAAGGTAGGAGTGTTTGTCTTAAGCTCAGTCACTCTCTAAAATCTTCCCACATTGCGTATAAAAGTAACTAGTGTTATAATAATTCTGTAAATTATCCCTAAACCATGAAAAGTACACAGCTTTATAACCAGCTGAAAACATGGATGCATGGTTACTGTATTGTTACCACCCAACCAATCAAAACAACCCAACTGCTGTTTGAACTTATTGAACTCTTCATAGTGACTAAACTCTTAACAGTTACCTGTTTTTTGCAGAAGAACTGTTCATATATTTATTGCACAGAAATGAATAATCTCCACGCCCTCAAGAGAAGGTTTTTACTTTTGTGGCTCTGTTTAGTGACGTTACATTTGATTCGTTTGACAGAAGCACATGATATACGACTTCTGAACATCCACCCGAAAACTAATATTGACTGCCTCAGCATCTGATTCAAATGAAGTGAACCTCCTTTACTTTGTATTACATTACAATGCCTTACCGTTTTTTTTTAATATATTTTAGATAAACTTTACCCATTTAAAAAAAAAAAAAAAAAACAGGAATGAATGTTGAAACGGACAGATCAAAATGATGAATTTGATTTGTTTGACTTATTTTTGTTGCGGTACAGAAACACAAATTATTTATTTACAATAAAATAAAACAAGATAATTATCATTTGTAGAAACCAGCAACTGGCTTTTGCTGCAGAAATAATAAACAAAATCGAGTGAAATCCTGTTCTAAATCTAGCGCTGCGTTTATTTAGAGGTGCTCAGACTTAACGTGAATATCGTATTCTTTGCATTTTTTCGCGTTTAATTTCCTGGAAATTATATTCATGTCTTTTATGGCTTTCCTGTAGGTTTCATACGAACATGCCGTTGAACTTTTGCCTTTGTAGTCTTTATACATCATCCTGATGGTTACATTGCTTGGTAAATATAGACTACCTTTGGCGTGTTCACATTTACAGTCACCGACGGCTGGATTGAACGATTTAATGTGTTCGCAAATTGAAGAAGTGTCTATTTTTTTGTGACGCATGTGGCGCCCTCTGCCGTCGGGAGGAGGAACAGCACCGGATGCACTCTCTATCACTTTGCCAATCGCGTTGGCTTTTTTTGGGTTGTATCCCTGTATTTTTTGAGTCTTGATGCTGGGACGTCCGTTTGCGCAATGTGTTTTCAATGACTGGGTTACTGAGTGAAATACAAAAGCCCATCTGTTGCTGCGTGACATGTCCTGATAGGTGTCAAATACTTCCTTTCTTCGCACATGCAGGATCTTCTTCGTACATTTCTTTCCACATGTAGGTCCACAGGGTTTCTGTCAAGAAAAAGGACTTTAAAGCAAAGAAATGCAGTGTCACATGACAGAATTAGCCTATAGGCAGCATCCGTGTTAGCGGTGTTGCTCGTATCAAAGCACTCGTTCAAAAGCGCATTAAATCATATTCATATTATCTAAAATTGTATATATGATAAAAAGATGAGTTACCTCTCAAATATAAATATCTTCATTTAATGTTTCTTTTTAATACTCTGAAAGCTACGTTTATTAGGCTTAATTTTGTCTGATACAGTTGCTGACAGGATCACTTGATATTTTCCCCTTATCAAAGTGGAAACTATACTCGTTTGAAAATAAGATATTATTCTAAATATTTATTTTATTTGTGTAAATTCATGCTTCTGTAAATAATTGGATGCTGCATCACAAGAATGAACTGAAATTCAGCATATAGGATGCTACTTATTACGTTTTTTTTCTTTTGTTTTGTTAATTTATTATTTATATACAAAAAAATATCTATTATGTATGGGCCTTTTTTTTCTTTTCTAGCTCATGTTTTCCTCTGTTTGCACAAGCCCTGCGCGGGATGAGAATCTTCATGTTCTGTTTATGCTGCTTTTTTCACGTATAAAATGAATCCCTGAAAACAAATTAAGCTGTTTTTAATGGTTCACAGCCACGTATCAATTCACATTTATTTACTTGTAATTTAGCATAATCTTGTCGGTTAATAATAAAATACTAAAATAATAAATCCAATACAGTCTAACAAATATATAAAATATCTAAAAATAAATCAGGAAAAAAAATACAACAGCACCTGCTCATGAAACTTTAATGAAAACTCATTAGACTCTGTTGGAGTCTCGTTGTGGATGACAGAACAGTGTAAAAACTGGATGGAAACTTGGCTACACTTCTACACTTGTTCCCGGATAACTTTCCAGGGAAGCTGAGTCTTTGCTGAGACATTGTTCTGGACTGAAATGGTTAGCCTCTGTGGTCTCAGAAACATTGTTTGCTTTGAGATCTTGCACTATCCTCATAATCTTCCCCTGCTGCTCCATAAGAATTTCTTGTTTAGTTAAGATCTCATGAAGAAGTGCTGAAACTAGTGCATTCATACTAGGTGAAAATAACAGTACTTGTTTGAGATCTACACTAAATATAGCTACCAAATCCATTTCCACTGTTAAAATAACAGGATTTTCCACTATTGCAAATAGTGGTAATTGCCACCTCACTTTTGCCGTACATTATAAAACAGTAAGTAATAATAACGCATTGAGTATAAATTATCATATAATCCAAATTATTAAATGGATGCCAGCTAATTGGGACAATAAAGCCCTCTCTACACCTACCGGATACTTTATTTCAACTTTTGTATTAGTTTTGATTAAAAAAAGTAATAAAAAAAGCCTTTCCGATGTGATATGTACTGTGGCCCAGTAGTTACAAACATTAACTCACAACACAGTGCAATTTAAAAAGTGAACATAAGCTCAATGTTAACGACCAATAGGGGGCAGTTGGTCTGTGTTGGTAGTAAAACTTTGCTGGTATGACCCATAAAATGGACATTACATGAAACTAAAACTATGAAAACAGATACAGACCGCTCTCGAATACTCGTGACATGCGCACAATAGCCGTTTCTGCAAACAAGCTGCCCCCTAGTGGTTGGGAGCATTTCCGTTGCGTCTGCTCAATGTTCCGTTAAAGTAACGATTAATGTCACTGTGTTGTGAGTTCAGGTTTGCTTTTTTAATTCTGTTGTGTTGTGCACTACTGGGCCACTGTAGATATGACATAAGAACAGGGAAAGGTTTGGTAAAAAGTGGATTCGAACTCGGGACGATTGCATCAAAAAGCTTGGATTTTACTGTTATTTAATGACCATCTTTTGTAATGTTGACTTTCCCAATTACACGTTGGTGGGCGGAGTTAGTGTAAATAGATTCTGCAAACAAGGCGGGCTATTCGAACTTAGTATAAATATACAAATTAAAAAATATATAAACAGGTAATTAGTGGCTATAATATATATATATTATATATATATATATATATATATATATATATAAACTAGCTGAATCATGAGGTCATGGTCAACGAATATGTTTTTTCTGAAGTAAATGTGATATTATGTGACATTGTTACACTGCTTTATTGTCATCTTTGCATGGTTTAAACACTTACTAAGCAATAAGTGTACTTTTTTTTTTAAACTTCAAATTCAAGGACATTTCAAGGACTTTCCAGGTCCAATACCCTGGACTTAAGGACTTAATCAGGGTGTCTACTTCTTAAACACCTTTTTAATACCATCTGTACCACCGCACCTTTACATAATGGCAACGTACACATCACGCTGGAAACATTTTATATTCACACAGGTAAATAATGTAAATTAATCAAGCTTATATGCTAAGGCCACTTACTGTTGGCGAAACAACACATTAGCGAACCCGAGGGAATATTATGGATTTATTTCCCAGAAAACCTCTTGCCCGAAATAAATTGGAGCACTTTCAAAAACATAAGTTACGATTCACAAACTTTAAAGGATTTACAAGGACCCGTGGGAACCCTGTTACGCACTTGAAGTCATTAAATGTTAGAAAACAGAAATGAATCTTACAGGCTATGAATGGGTCACAGCTTGAGGGAAGCTGCTGGGAAATCTGGTGAGTATTTTCTCGCCATTCAGAGGCAGGACCTGTCTTCAACAAGGATGGTCTTCCGCAGACTGTGTCACACCCGGGGGTTGATTCTGACTTGGTTGTAACTCTTTGTAAGCTGAACAAAGTGGCTGTACTTGAGGGGCTTGGGGCAAATAGTTTTTTAGGGGTGTTTCAGCCTCCTCGTCAGACAGACCCCTTTCTCGTCTTTAACGAAGAAGAGAAATTGAATGATTACTGAATGTGACGAAGCGAGAATGTACGGATCAGATAAACAGGTCTGTGTTGAAGCATGACAATAATATAAACAAGCTTACTTTATTTGCCATTTTGGTGGCATCAGGGAGTCAGGTACAGCCTCTGACTGGAGATCGGTCTGTTGTGCAAGAGCTGTGCAAGTATCTAGGAAAAAAAAAAAAAAAAAAAAAAGAACAATCCAAGAAATTGTTTACCATTTAATCTTTTTATACAAACATAATGGTCCGGTTTCACAGACAGGGCTTAGTCTAAACCAGTATTAGGTCATAGTTCAATTAGGACATTTAAGTAATTTTTATTTTGAAAAAAGCACAAGACCCTGACATGTTTGAAGATCAGTTTATTTGAGAGGAAACAGCTCAGATTTTTCTATTTTAGTCTAGGACTAGGTTTAAACCGGGGGAATGTGTTACAGGTAGGCTTTATACATACTTGCAGTACTTTATATGCAGACCAAGACACCTAGGGTTGCTCCGAATGCTTGGCTGCCCTCAGAACTCTTTCAGCCTTGTATGGGGTCCATAAACACACCCCATCCATCACCCAGAAGGCAGCTTCATCGTCAACAAAACTGACGATGAAGTACATGATTTATGAAATCAAAACGCAAATGTGGGTAAATATACATATTTTTAATAATATTCTAAAGGCAAATACATTAAATCAATCATGTCAAACTTGTATGTTGTGTATTTTGTGTGCAAATGTTTCTAAACATTTTTGTAAAATAAAAATGTAATTTCACCATACATTCTAGGCCTTACAACTTACAGAAATGTTGACAGATTTGCTAAAACGCAAATTGCAGCAGATAAAAGCATAAAATGATTATACACTTGCCCGGTTGTGTATAAATTGTGTTGCTTTCCAGTTTAGTCTTTCTTCCAGACCCTTCGGTTTTCAGGCAAATTCAGCTGGGACAAAATCTTTCAAATGAATTCATCTCTCAGAGGTTGCTTTGGCTTGACGGCCAGAAAAACAACAATATGCACACCAAAAGGAAAAACAAGCCTGACCATCACTAGTCCCTGTTTCGTTTGACTCCAGGTGAGCAGAGGTGAAGTCCTTTGTAATGCACGAATCTAAGAGAAAGTCATGAGATTTAAAGCATTTGACAAAGTTGAAGTTCCCAGCAACCAAAAAGTCTCAATACCACAAATAACAATTAGCTACTTCTTCTTTCAAGCTATTCAGCTGTCTTACAAGAACACCTAGATAGCCTGAGAGGGAAGTTTCTTCAGTTAAACCACAAAACGAAGCCATTAAAACTGGTCTTATAATAACAATATGAAATTAACACTTAAGCAAAGGAAAAGCATGTAACGTTAGCTGTAAGTTACCTTAAATACTTTAACAGCCTTTGTTCACCATAAACTCTTACGCAATCAATTAAACAAATAAAGTCCAATCAGAGGAAAGAACTGAACACGAACGAAAGATATAACTGCTGACTTACCTCTAAGCATTAAATCTCTAACGTTAGTAGATAAAGCGGCATTTTTAATTTCTCTCAGACTGTGTTGTTGTTGTTGTTTTCTTGTGGGTTGCTTAGCAACAGAATATGCCGATGGCGCCGCCCGCAGTCCCGGGGACGGTACGTAAGTTACAACTAAGCCTAGTTTTGACGTAAATGGACATTAAGTTACAACTTGCGCACTACTAAAGATGTACACTGGAGTATACATTCCGCTCTTATACAGTGTAATCAAGTCTGGCTGGGTTTTTGGTTAAATGTTCTGTGTTAAAAGCCCAGTAGAAACCATCACAGAAATCTGAGTGGGGGTTTAGTTAAAACCATTGCGAACCATTAAATCCAGTAAAACCATTCCTTTTTTGTAGCGTTTTGGGCATTTTCCACTAAAGCCCCGCCAATAAAAATCATCCCATACCATTTAATTAAAACCAATACAATTCCCATAATCCCAGATGTTTTGGGGAGGGTTCTATTGTTTTGTTTTTTTATACAGCCGGGCTAAAAAGGCTAAATGTCTCGCATTGTCTGTGATATAACATTTCATTCCACACGTAAAATACACTAATAATGCCTTTTTAAAAGGATTTGTGTCTTGAAGAAGGCAGCTAAATGGGACGACTGGTTGTCCCATGGTTGTAGATGGTTGTAGGTTGTCTAGGACATTAAGTGGCATGATGCCTATATATATATATATATATATATATATATATATGTATGTATTATATTTGCTGTACTCGTATGAGCGTAATGGTGGTGCGGCTGTCCCAGATAGCACACGCATGTCTGCAAGATGTCTTGATCTGGAAAGCATCTGTCGTTTACAAACATCTGGCAGATGTAAGTTTTACATGCATTACATACATCTAATTGACGTCTATTTTAAAAGGAGACATCCAATAGACATATTACAGATGAGCAAACAACCTAAATAATATGTCTTGCAGATGTCAAATAGACGTCTCCTCCAGGGGTGTTATTTTGTGAACATGATAATTCAGTGTTGGGAAGGTTAGTTTGGAAATGTAATAATAGATCACAAGGTACCCGATTTAAACATAGTGTATTTCTATTACTTTGGTTGAATTAAAAGTAACTGATTATATTTGATTAGGCTTTCTTTGACCTCAACTTTACAGTAGTTCTATTTAACACTGATTGTCAAAACTCTTCCTCCCTTGAATTAAGATTACAATCATTTCATTTTAAAGCACAGCCACAGCAATATCAGACTTCGGACCAGTCTATTAGCATTGCCCACTTTTATTCGTCACCTAAATTACAAGACACTAATGTTACATGACAACACAAAACAAGACATAGTGAACTCATGACAAACTCCCAAATACTTTCTCGAAGGCATTTCTGTCCACCACTCGTCCCAGTCGGGTAGAGAAGTACATCGTATCAGAACAGCTGTAGCGCTTTAAACGCAGGATCAGCTCTCCTTTGGTATCCCCCGAATCTCCCAGAGTCATGACATCTGCCACGGGCACGTACATGTCCCATCTGTGACCCCAGAAGGTCAGGTGTGACACCTTTAGAGCGGTCTGCGTTGAATCCAGATACATCATGCCCACCACTCGTCTGATGTAGTGGCTTATGGAGTAGAGCATGAGGCCGGCGAACGCGGCGATGCCTGTGGAGTAACTCAGCAGCATCACTGACGCCTGGCCCTGCAGGTACAGGACATACACCGTGGGCAGTACGGCGACAGAGATGCCCGTCTGCAACAGCTTGAGTCTAGAAAGAGCCTGGAGGCCCCTGATAGCTGGAAAAGTGTAGATTAGACTGTATTTTCTTGAGGCGAGGTCCGAGCAGAAGGACACAGGTTGGATCTGCGCTGTGTGTGCGACTGTGATGGGCGTCCGTCGACCCGCGGGCGAGAGGTCACCGCTGTGTTTAACATGAGGGTTTGAAATCAGTCCTGCACGATGGCACCCACTGAGAGGAACACGGCACATGCGGATTAATCGTGCCGACATCATCTAAGGAGACAGTAACCATGGTAACGGTTAGCGAGGGGGTGCTTTAGCAAATCATTTGATTCGAAGCTGTGATTTTAAACCAAAATCACGTGATGAGCTCCATAACATACAAGCCCTGCAAACTAATATAAAATACAATAAAAAAAACCCACATATTATACAGACACTTCATATTTGATGGTATTTTGTTATTTCTATAGCATTTAATGTATTGTACTTTGAATGAAACATTTAAAACCTGTTTTAAGCATGTTTTATTCCCGAGTTTTTGTTGCTTTTACACAATTTTGACCAGAAGGTGTCACTAGCATGATTTGACAGCTTAGAAACGGTTCCTTTATAACATATTAACAATGGATATTAAAAGGACAAACGCTTAAAATGAACTAAATAATATAGCATACTTGAAAAAATGCTTAAAAATAAATTTACCACGGTTACGTTATGCTTTATGTTTAATTAAGAGTTAGACGGCTGTCAAGGGCAATCCTGAAGTCAGATTGAGGATGTTTGCTAAAGTGTTACAGGCGTCTACATACTGGATAACGATAGAAAACACACCTACGATAGTAACATAATTCAAGAAAATGCATGAACGTCAACTATTAATGAAGCTTTATAAGCACTTACATCTCTCCACATAAGTTCAGTGCACCGCGCAGTGCTTCTGTGAAGCAGGATATAAAAATTCAGCCGAACTTCAAAATAAAGGTCGTTTGGTTATCGCAATAAAATAAATTATTTATATATTTTTTAAATGTAAAACTGATTTTTTTGCTGTTCTATTATAAAATATTCATATATTATTTTTCTAATGGCTTTTTCATGAATTATTATTATTATTATTATTATTATTAATTCGGGGATTTTTATGCCGTACAGTAACACAAACATAAACGATATTTGCAACTCATGTTCTAGGCAGCCAAGACATAATAATGACAAAGAAAATACAAAACAAACGGACCAATATGTATATTAAATTTATTTAAATTAACAATATATGCATTTTTGAACGCACTGAAGACCAGTGATTCTGTGAAGCTGTGCACTTCAAAATAAAAGTCTCTGGGTTGACGCAATTAAATAATTTTAAATTAACTTGTTCAATTTCAAATGTTTTAAAACGGAACAAAAAAATTAACAATTAATACAAATTAAAAAAAGTGAAATGTACTTATAGTAGGCCTAACGGAATTTCTTTAAGCAAAGTGACTTTTATGTCATAGAGGAACGCTTCCACGGACTGTCATCGCGTCAGATAGTTATTACACTTCAGAGATCTTGCGCTCTTTAATTCAATCAAGCAGCTTGAGTGGTTAAGGGCACGGACTATAAATGCTTTTTACTTAGGCTGTCGTTAATATCCACTAATGTTGTTTAATGTGCTGAGGTCAGCAGTCTAACAGGTCACGCAAGACATTTCGCCACATATCCGTGATGTCACATTAATACATTCTCATGCAAGCTGGTTTGTGACACACACACTTGTGCGGCAATAAATGACTCAAGACTGAACACTCCAGCAACAACACTTTGATGCCACTCGCGATGCGGATATCATCAGAAAGACCGAGCAGGACACCGCTGTTGCTACACGTTTACTGATCCCCGGTCGTTTATCGGCACTATTAGCGCTCGTAGGCTCGCTTTCTCGTCATGCTTCAGTTAGGGGATGAGCTTACGCTGTTCTCGGTTGTGTTCGTCGTGGTTCTGCTGGGAACCAGGAGCGCCGTCTGCTCCACGGCGCTCACGGCCTCTCTCTACCTCTTTCTGGTGATGTTCCGGTTCCCGCAGGCCCCCTCCAGCCGGGCCAGGCAGGTGCTTCGGCCCGCGTCCAGAGCGTCGTCAGCGGTGGCCCACCGCGGAGGAGGACACGACGCCCCCGAGAACACTATCGCTGCTATACGGGTGGTGAGCTTCACGTTTCATGTTTTAGTGTTCTCGTGGCAGTATTAATTTAGCAAATTAAATTTAGCTTTAATTGTTTTTAAAGACATTACTGACAGAGTCGATGAGCGAATCGTTCTTTTGAGTCGAATCTTTTAAATGACTCTCTTCAGCTTGTTCCAATGAATGAGTTCTTAAAGAATCAAAAATAGCCGTTCACTGGCTGAATGAACAGAATTGTTCAAACATGCCCTTCTCGAAATGAGCCGAGAATTGCAAATGCAAATATCAATTTTAGTTTATAAAACAATATTTACATTACAATTGAATTACATACAGACTCTTTTCAAAGAGTGGTAGGGCTAACCATTTGTTATTTAATATTCTTTTACTGCACGCTGAAAGTAATGTCTCCTTTCATTTCTTTATTTTTTGTAATTACCAGCACTTTAACCTCAAAAGCTCTTGTGTTTCTTGTAGCTTTCGCACATTTCGCAAGCATTGCATTAGCTTTGGTTTTGTGGTATTTCATCTTGCATCAAGCACTGGTTTCTTCCTCACGTGCTGACTTTCATTTCTCAATGAAAGGCGAGTGAGAATGGAGCCACTGGCGTGGAGCTGGACCTGGAGTTCACGGCTGATGGGGTTCCCATCCTGATGCACGACGAAACCGTGGACCGGACCACTAACGGGTCGGGGCCACTGAGCAAGCTGCTCTTCTCCGAACTGCGCAAACTGGACGCAGCGGCCAAACACAGATTCAGGCAAGAAAGACAAGAGTCGCTTCATGCATGGAATATAAATAAGCAAGACCAAAGTTAGTCAGCAGGGGGTCTGTTTTTGTTGGTTGCGAGCAGTGACCGTTTCCGCGGTGAGAAGGTCCCAACGCTGCAGGAAGGCGTAGAGGAATGCATCAAGCACCAGTTGATTATCTACTTTGACGTCAAAGGCCATCCAGATGAGGTACCTTCAAATTGCAAGGATTTTTGCATGAGGAAACCAGAACGTTAATGCTTTCAGTTATCCGTTGTCCACAGGCAGCTGCAGCATTGAAAGAATTATTCCGGAAGTATCCAGTGCTCTACAACACAAGCATTGTCTGCTCATTTGAGCCCAAAGTCATCTACAGGGTAACATAATCCAGCCCGACTGCATTCTGATCGGAATTTCCTAATTTTTTGACAATGAAACACTAATATAAAAGTGTATGTTTTCCAGATGCGTCAGGCGGATCCTAATGTGCTGACCGCATTGACCCATCGGCCGTGGAGTCTTAGTCGGTTCGGCGATGGGACGCCGCGGTTCTCATCCGCGTGGAAGCACCACTGGATGCAGGTGTTGGATGTGCTCCTGGACTGGGCCCATCATCACCTGCTGTGGAACCTGTGTGGAGTCTCTGCCTTCCTGGTGCAGAAGAACTTTGTCTCGCCGTAAGTCAACATGTCATTATTGCTATTTGTAGATTATCGGTGTGAGGCCGTGTCATTATGTGCACTGCATTACTGTACGGTGTTTAACACACCTACCACAGCTCCTAAAATAAATCGTGCACGTCTGTCAGCTGCTGAATGTAACCACGGAAATAGGGCACCGACCACTGACCACTGCTACACAACCCTGAGGGACTGCTCACACAGAACAGGGTTTTTCAATTTCAATGAGAGGAACGATTGAGTATATGATGATATTTTTGTTAAGAAGTATTCCTGTAGCATCGCAAGACTTGAGAGATAAAGTGAATGTCTATGGAGGGACAGGTGAATGATGTCATCAAAAATACCATCCCTTTTAAGGGCGGTTCACACACAACGTGTCTTTGCAACCTTAAAGGATAGCTCACCCAAAAATGATAATTGCCATTAATTTCTCACCCACATGTCGCTCCAACCTGAAACACCTCGAGTCATCAAGATCAGGACCAGGAAGGTACCAAAAACATTGTCAAAGGTTACGTCAGCAGCACAGTTGTTATGCTTCATGACGCTCTCAAATACAAAAAATAAAGTCGTTCTTGTTGCTTTATAACGTTCTGACTGAACCACTGATATAACATGGACTACTTTTTGACGACGTTCTTGGTATCTTGATCATGTTCTTGTAAGGACCCTTGCTGTCTATGAAAGCGCTTGTATTAAATCCAAAATATTTTCATTTGTGTTCCGAAGATGAACGAAGGTCTTACAGGTTTGGAACGAGGTAAGTAAATAATGAGATGTTCATTTTTGGGTAAACTATCCCTTTAACGCTTTGATTCTCTTAGTCCTCTTTTAAATGCTACAGGTGGGACTTCAGTGCTTCCACGCACCATATTCTTGTGTATACCTAGGATTAGGGAGTCATATGGAGTGCTTGGTAATTTTGGAAAATGACAGTGCACATTAACTTTTATTATACTTTTTAGTTTTTTTTAACACGTCTCCTTTCATGTCTTGTGGACTAAAACTCATCTTAAACACAGATAATAGCCTGGTGGGTGGTAAATAGACTAAAAACACCCATAGGCTTCACTGAAGGAGGAAACTGAGCCATATCTGTACTCAAAATATCAAAGACAGCTTGATATCCCACAGCAACACTTCAAAAAACACCCCGAACACAGCATAGCAACACCCTGGAAACCAGCCACAACAACTTAAGTTGCTTCCTAAATGGCGCCCTACGCTCATTATATACTTGTATACTCAACCGTGCAGTGTTTGAATTTGACAAGGTTTTATCATTCATAATCAGGGTCTAATAGCCCCTCCGCTACATGTCCAACATTTATTTAGTCTTTTTATAATTTTCAGTGTTAAAACAGTTAGGAGAAACTAGGAGATTCGATTCCCTTGACAAAAATCCAGTAGGATTTTTCCATTAGCCTTTGCATCACTGTTTAAATCACGCTCAGCAAAAGTTAGATACGTACACGTTTTGTTCATAATGTTAATCTTTACAAAAGGAATCAGCTTTTCTTCCCTGTGAAACCTAATTACATTTGGCAGAAGTAAAACGCTAAATGTACACTATCAAGTTACTACACCACGGTCACATGACTTCAACATCACCACGAGTGGTTTACAGAGTGATGACATTTAATGTCCTTGACAACCTCTAGTCGCATTCAGCCATTGCCTTTTTTTCTTAAAGAAAAGTCGCAAAGCTTTTAAAAAAATAATAATAATAATAAGTGGGGTTTTGCTGATGTTTTTTTAATGCCGTAGAATAAAATGTGAAAATATCTTGAGCATGTGTTTTAACTTAAAAGACTTCAGGACAATGGAGCGCAAAATGCTAATCCGTTTTGTGTTTTACGACTCATTCCTGCAGCACTCCATACAATAAATGCATTTTTGTACGAGAAAAAGTTATGAGCAAAAATCAGTACAAGGAAAGCTGAAAGGGTTTTATTTCTCCCCAGGGACTATGTGAAGTACTGGGCAGCCCGTGGCGTAGAGGTGGTGGGCTGGACGGTGAACACGGCTGTGGAGAAGCAGTACTACCAGCAACTCCTGAAGATCAACTACATCACCGACAGTCTCGTAGAGGACTGTGAACCTCACTACTGACACGCCACGCCGTACAGTCTCCAGTTTAGGCCTTGCGTAATAAACAAGCTGCTGAACTGTCGCGCTTCACTCAGAATACTGAAGTATGTGTCTGTAAGGAATTGCTCTGATTTAGGCAGCATGCTGTAGGGACTTGACATTTACAGGGTAACAGGGTGCTTTCGTTGTGTGAAATTGATTACAATACAGGAGATGTAAATATAACTGTTCGAATGTACTGTACACACCCACTCAGGTGAGCCAATCTGACAATATATATATATAATATGTCATTATTTTATTTCCATTTTAATGGTGTTAATCATAGAAGGACATTTTTGAGGAAAGCAAGGAGAATTTATTAAGTGGACCTGCTACTTGTGTAGAAACCGCATTGGGAAACTTTGCTTAGCTGCAAACTATTTAGGCTAATGTGCTCATTCGTGTAAGAGATAATTATGTATTCCTTACTATTTGGATTTATCTCGTGTTTAAAAGTCTGGTATTGATAGCTAATGAACGTCTTACATGTGAAACAACATTCTGTAGTTATACTTTAAGAGGGGTGGCGAAATCTATAATATATAAGCAATATGTGGGGGGGGGGGCATGCTTCTGTTTTTACCTGTGGTAATTCTTAAATAAACTAATTAACAAATAAACTAATTAAAAATAAATTCTTAAAAATTAATTAACAGACATTTTGTCCAAGTTGCATTTCAAGGACAGTTGTGTAACAATCGCTCGGAATTGGTAGGTTTAGTGTCAGGTGTGGGGGAGGGGTTAGGATTAGTATTGATTTCAGGGGAGTCATAATTCGTTACAACACCGGTTCCCACGTGGTGCGTGAAGCGAGTCGCAGCTGCGCGCACCTTTACGCAGCCCGGGGTCTTTAAAGCGCGCTCATATGTACACTTTAAACAGTTTGATATGTTTGCGGACATGAAGAAACATGTTTAGGTTTTACACAAGAGCGCGTGGTTCCCACGTGGCACGAAGCGTCCTAGCAGCGCGCACAATTCGGTTATATTAGGCTATTTTAATATTATAATATGTATTTTTTTAGTTTTACTAACTCTTTGCTGAGATTTGAGTAAACGGGCCTGTTTCATAAAACAAAGTTATTTTACTTGGTCTGACTTTTTGTCCATTGATTTGTTTCAGACTAACGGAAATAAGCCTGACTTGTTTATTAAACTTGTTTAACGAAACAGTCAACGTCGGTGTTTTGTAGCTAGATTTAGCGACTTCCCCCACCCCTTTAAGACGTTTTTCCCTCCAAAAATATAACAACTTCATGGACAAACCTCATGCCATTATGATGTCATCTATCTAGATAGCTATTTTCAATTAAAAGAAGTCGGCAACACCGCGAGCGACGGTACTGCGTTGGGGTTACATAATGACGCCATCGCGTAATGACATCACATCGTTGTTTACATTCGGTCATTCAACGGACGCTTTTATCCGACGCGACTTCTACAAAGCAGTACCTGAAAATTAGCTGGTGATTAACGCGCGGCCTTTCGTCATCAGTCGCATGTTTGGCGGCATGATGAAACCTGTGTTTAGCTGGTACACACACAGAGAGATGGTGTCCACAGGGTGACTGGGTGAAAGGTGACCCTGGATGTGCGTCGTGGGGGGCGTGCCGTGACGTCACGGAGGAAGGTTGCGGTCCGAGCGTCCGAGTTTACAGTAGCAGTCCAGACCAAACCAGAGCTCGGAAAGTTTCCCAGCGCGCCGGACTCTCCGCGAGTTACCCCAGACGCGTAATCAGGGCAATAAACGCTCTTAACCTTGACTGACCTTACACGCGCTCGCCGCGAGCAGACATACGGCGCTTAAGTCCCCTGGCTGCTGCAAGCGTCTGCACGGCAGATTTGCACTCAGGATCGCCGCTTATTTCCACGGTGGCTGCGTCAAGAGAGCTCCGTCGTGAAGCGGGATCGCGTCACGTTTTCTGGCGTGCATATAGCCGTGACACTCGCGCGGACCGATCCGTAGACCTCGCGTGGATCCATCCTGCCGCAGGGGTTCCTCAGAAACCGTCTCTCACATGATGTACACAATAACCAGAGGTCCCAGCAAACTTGTTACACAACGGAGAACAGGTACAGTTTAACCAGCATGCATAACGTTACGTGTCATGTCACCAGGTGCATCATTTATACCAGCGCTATTATAGCAGACATTTACGAATGAGCACGTGCGTCTATTTAATATGGTTATTGGGGTTACGCATTAACAGATTTTGTTTCTTGCAGGCCCTACGCAACAGATTGAGAGCAAAGCGAACGATCCGAAACAGAAGCAAAGCCACTGGCTTCTACCAGAGTGAGTGATGATAACATTGAACTATTATATGTAATGCCTGAGCTCGATTCGGTCTTCTCACGCGAGTTTGGTGGCTGAGGGAAAACTTAATGATTTAACTGCACCTTTAAAAACGTCCCTACGTCCCCGTCTCGTTTATAAGCTTAGCACGCTTAAAAGTGTCCGTAGCGAACAACCTGGCCTCGTTTGTAAACCAGGACGTCCCGTTTTCACGCTTTTTCCCCAAGCCGCTTGTGTTTTTCTTGCGCCGTGTGACCTTGCAAGTGTAGCGCGTGCGCGAGAGCACGTGGTTTGTCGGCGTGTTTTAAGATCGCGTCGCGATTGTATTCGTGTTTATTCCTCCATATATAGGTTATTAACTAATCTTATATTATAGTATATTATATTGCGAGCGCATGCTTGTCATAGCCCCCGCCCCCTCTATACTCTCACAAGGACGTTGTGCCGCTTTCTAGGCTGGAGACCGTGTCGCGGAACATTTTACGACAGGCGTCTGTCTGCGCTTATTTGATTCATATCGCTTGTAATGCTGATATTATAAACAAACGGGTTTCATAACGCGTCCCTGTTGCTATAGAAACAACGTGGCATAAAGGAGGAAGTAACTTTATTTGGAATTAAAGGAACAGTTCACCTAAAAATGTGCGTTTAGTCGTTAAAGCCCTTTATAGATGTTTTTATATGTTAAAGAATATGCTTTTACGTAATGCATGTGATTTTATTTTTTTATGAATATATAATTCTTTTATTTAAATTTATTATGCAAATGAGATGTGCACTGTAAAATGAGTAGGAATTAAAGACGACCAAATGTTTTTGAAAAAAAACATATTGATCTATTGTTTGTAGTTCACCAGCGCCTAAGATTGTATTCCACCGGCTGAACGGAAAGCGGTTCCACAGATCAACCTCTCCAAAAACCGACAATACTACTGAGGGATTCACCCCAGCACACGAGGAAAATGTTCGGTTTGTTTATGAGGGTGAGTTAATTTTTCAGAACGCCAATATTGTTTATCCTACAACCGCTAAGACCTTGGGGCAAGTAGCTGCCGTGACCTTAATGAACTCTGAAGAATGATCAACAGGATTCAAGGCTCTCAAGTAAGTTAACGTTGTCACAGCTTTGCACCTCGTTGCATTCTTCACTCATGTCCTAGCGTTTAATCGTGTCCGAACTAAAGTTGTGAATGACTAGGGTTCAGAGTTTCTTAAATGTACTTAGAGAGGTGAGTTCACCAGAGGTTGTGTGAAAAGGGCCACTACTTATCTTCAGGAGGGTGTTTGAGTGCAGGCCAGGCTCCACCTCCAGCGGCTGATGCAATGGCCCTCAAGGGCAGTTTCATGCTCTTTTGTACAATGACAGACTAGTCCACTGAGGCTTAATGTTTTCTAAAACTGCTTCTCAGTCAATGAAAGAGCCGCTAAAATCTCACTACTGGTTTAGGGAGTGTCAAGGAAGTAATTATAATTGTAAAAGGTGTCCAAAAGTTCTGTTCGGTTGCCACCAAGAACAGCATCTAAGGCGTTCTTTTGTTGCGATACATATCAAGCCATATTTTGGGACATGATTCAAATTGTTAGTGGTTTAGTTTGTATACCTCTCTACTCATTTTTCAGTTTAAATGGATTTTAAAAGACATTCAGATGTGGGTTGTTCACAAATGAATCGTTCAGGATTCACTGTAAGTCATTAATTCATAGGAATCAACTCTAACGAATGATTCGCTAACAAGTTAGACCTCGACATGACTTGCACATTTGAAGCTACACCAGAGCAAAATATAATAGATGGAACGGGGCATAAAACCATCAGTGTATCTTCTGAATGTAAATTTCTAGAAAGGACGCTTTTTAAAGTTTGAAATATTTTTTTAGACCCACAGAAACCATGATATAGCTGCTAAACTACTTTAGCAATATACATTTTCTACTGTAAACACTGGTACAATTTGTTGTGATTGCAGCTTGGCAGGAGGTGGAACAGAAGCTCGGAGAGGGATCCCAGCCGAAGAACGGGAAAGGCCCGGTGCAGTACGCGGAGAGAAGCCCCAACCCCGGCATGAAGAGTCAGTCTGGGACTTCTGTCCCGTTTACTTTCTTTAAACGCTGAAGAGACCAGATGCCTTCTTTTTAGGACACACAAATTTAAATTATCCATAAAAAACATTTACTTGCTCTCGTGCCATTCCAAACTTGTATTGAATGCGTTTCTGGAGCGCAAAAGGATCAAGCTGCTCCACATGAGGAAGAAAAAAACATGTCTATATATTTTGCGCGCTGCTGTTTAATTTAAACATGACACGATCGCAGAGAACTCACCCAGTGTTTGTTTTTTAGATTTTGTGCCTATTGATCTGGAGGAGTGGTGGGCCCAGCGTTTCCTGGCCAACATTGCCAACCTGTCATGACAGGTGCATGACGGGGCATGAGGAGATGTGGCTGAGCGGTCCAGACTGAGGCAGTGCAGCTCGACTCTCTTGAGGAGCTCAGGCGATCACGAGAGAGATTTGCACACTGTATGAATTCAGCCCTTCTGAGGAACTGTTGGCCCAGCCGGAGCCAGACTTTCTCTCATGCACACAGAAGATGATCGGAGATTTTTCTTCTGCTTTTCTTTCTTCGTTAGAATGTGAGATGTCTGTTTTTCTCGGCAGATCTTTGCAAAAAAATTGTTATAAAACAAACAAAAAAAAAAGTCCAGTAAAAGTTTTTTCAAGACATCTCTGGTATGTGATTTTGTTCAGTGTTGGTCACATTTTGATATCAGTGGGTGCAGATATATGTCATAATTTTTTCTTTTAAATAACTTTTGCATTGTAATATATATTTTTAAAGCAAGAAAAAATAATGTGAAATGTGTTACCAAAAAATATTACAATGCAAAAAAATAAGTCTTGATTGTTTTTTTCAATCTTAATTTTATTCATGAAAAATTAGTTGTCTGTATGTTTCCATAACTTTTTTTTTTAGCAAGGAGCTTGTTTTGAGGCACATTTTGGTTGAAGAAAACAAAAAAATAAAATAAAACGGCTTAAAATGAACCTGTTCTTGTATACAAACATGTGACACATTAAGAAATGTCTTTTAATTACATTATCCAGAAATTAAATTAAATTCATAAAAAAAAAAATAATATTTTCATTTTAAACATTGTACAAAACAGAAACAACAAATTGAAACTGATATAATAATAAAAAAATGCAAACATAAATACATTTTACGTTCAGTCCTGTCCCTGGAATAGTAAAAGATGAAAACCATTATTCCTAAAATCATGTTTTACCACTATTTTATTTCCGCCCTCATGCGACTCCTCCTACGGGCTTAGCTGCTTTCTTCCTTCCTCGTCCGGCTGCACCGCCACTGGTTGTTTTCACGCGTCGTTTCCTGCGAGAAGATGCTTTCTGGCCCTGTTTGGCCGTACTGAAAGTAATACACTGAGAGTCCAGGAAGTCTAGTAGTTTAGCAGCACCTAACCTGATTCCCGCCGCTTTCAAGCTGGACTGCAGCTCGGCCAGCGACAGAGGCTGGTACTGCAGCACTCGAGCGTACAGCTCGGGCTCGGACAGGATGAACTGTCGAACCGCAAGGAGTTTGTCCTTCTCACGTACAACAGCCTGAGACGCCGTGAAGCCCTCGCCATCGGAGTCATCGTCCTCGGACACACACAGCTCTGGGTTCGACCTGGGACAAAGAAATGGGTTGGAGTATGCTTTCTTGTAGCATTAATGATGTATGTAGCTGTGTAAGAGCTGTACCTGTCAGACTCCGCGGTGGAGGATGTATTTGAGTTCTGAGAGGCGGATAAAAGCTCCTCTTCTTCATTCAGTGGCAGTTTCTGGGGTGAGACAGCAGGGGGCGCTGCAGGCTGCTTAAAAGAGAGCAGAGCAGACTGAGAGCTAGAGGCATTCGGGGGGCATTGGGGTCCGGAGGTCTCCTCCTCTGACTCGGAGCTCTGCAGCTGGTGAGTGTAGTGATGGATCTCTTTTAGCTTCAGAACCATCTGCTTCTTCGGCAGCGGACGCACACCGAACCTGGAGAAAAACAAAAAACATTTGTGTGTTTCTTTAGCTTTATCAAACAATAGATAATATGGATTCGATTCTCATTTGCATGTTGAATATTGTGAATGTTTAAAATTTATGTAAATTTCATTTTAACTCAAATGAAGACAAAGAAAAATGAATGAACTTTGCTACTTCTACTAACTTCTGTAAAGGTGACCAGCTAGTTAAAAGTCATTGTAAAGTTAGTTTTAGATGGTTTGTTATCGTGCTATGCAATGGCATTAATAAATGCTTTAAACTTTATAGCGCCAATATATTCTTTTTATGCTCACCTGTTAAGTCTGTTTTTGAGCTCTGGTGTGTCCATATCAGAAAAGCCAGGCATGGGAGTGATGGGCACCAGCGGTCCTTTATTCCTCTCTCTGCGAGCAACTGTGAATAAAGTAAAAGTTGATTTTAGAGTTTTCTTGTCTAAATGCAATGCTGTTCTGGGCTCCTGGTAAACATAATTAACATTTCACCTTGTCTTACCTGGAGTCTTTAGTTCAGCAACTCTCTTTGCAGAGGGAGCTGCCAATCTGTAAGAAAGAGGAAGGGAAACCACCTCCTCCTCTTCTTCCCAATCATCCCACATGCCAGGATCAGGTAGGCTGTGATTAAATGGACCTGGACTTGGATCATCAGTTTTGGTAAGAGCTCCTGATGCAAGAGGAGACGTGGACATTGGTCGCTTACCCTCGAGACCTGGTGGACTGACTGTACCGCCACTGCTGTCAAGCCGTAGACTAAAGCGGGGCTTCTGGCTTCCAAGTCCTCCATCTAAACCCCAGGAGTCATCAAACGCTATTGGAGGCTCGTCCATGACATAAAATGAGTTTCCTCCAATATCTACCCCTTCGTTGACACTTTGATTTGGATTCTCTTCTCCCGCTCTTTCAGACCCATCCATATTGTTGAATGAGTTTCCCCCAATGTCCACAAGTTCCTCAACACTTTGATTTGGATTTTCTTCTCCCAATGTTCTCTTAGGCTCATCAATGTCATTAAAGGAGTTTCCCGCAACACCCACCAATTCTTCATCACTTTGATTTGTATTCTCTACCAATTTCATTCGCTCCACCCCATTGTTGTTACTCTTTCTCAATCTTTCTGGATGACTGCAGCTTTGAGACTGCGGGGAAGGACTAGAGGATCCCTGTTCAAGGCAGCTACTCTGCTTCTTCTCAGGTGTCTTACTCGGGGAAGGATAACTCAGCTGTAGAGACACCAAGCCAACTTCTCCCTGACTGCTGAACAATTTAGAATTACCTGTACTATCCTTGAGCCGAACCTCACAGTCATCAACCACAGGGGAGCCCAACGGGATTTGACATCGTAAGGAAGAGTCTGAATGGAGAGGAGTGCTACTTGAGGGCTTTGAGACACCCTGGGCTGGATGTCCAATGTGGGAGCCATCAGAAACATCTGTAGAAGGAATCTGAGATAGTCTTAGATGGTGAAGTGGTCTCCTATAACCCAAAGAGCGATCCGTATCAGATCTACAATGTTCTTTAGAAGGACTCAGATCTGATTTAGCCAATTCACACAAGGATACCGGCTTCTCTTTTATGCAGCTGCTGCTTGAAGAATCAAAGCTAGCAGGTTTCAAACCACCCAAGGCAGAGGAAGCGGAAGAAGAGGACGACGACTTGGGGAAGAGTTGGGTTCGGCGCATGCTAATGCAGGTTTGGGCAGAGCTAGAGCGTGTGGATGGTACCGGAGTGGCTGGAATCAGCCAGGAAACCTCTGCAGAGCCATCAAACACACTTTCATTGGCAATCCCAGGGCTACAGGGCTCTGATCGGTCAGATCCGGCTTCTTTATCAGATGGTACCTGCTTGGAAGCATCTACCCGTTGGCCGGCGTGGCCTTGAGATCCAGATTCGTTGAAATTGCTCACTGTGACTTTACAAGCATAGCTTTTGGACTTCTGAAGAGTTTCTGAGGGAGACTTGAAAGGAGACTGAGCATGTTTAGTGCTAGCAGCATTGTGGTCATCATCTACATCCATTTCATCACCAGAATCTGAGAGAACAATGAGCTCAACCTGTCTGCTTTGAGATTCTGGAGGGGAATCGATTTTTTGGCATACTGAATTGTCTTTTGCTAGTGGAGATTTACCTGTGTGTTCACCCTCATGAGGGACAGGAGACACTCCAGGAATGGGAAAGCTAGTCTCACCTGACACACATGAGCTTGGTGGAGGACTTATAGAGAGGTCGATAACCTCACTAACACATGAAGGGCGAAACAGTGCAGGTGTGTTTTTCTGTACAGTGTGCAAAGGCTTATAAAACTGTTGCTCAAAGCAGGATGCTGGCATTTTTATTGGTTCAATGTACTCCCCTACAGACTGGGAGAATAAACGTTCATAGCTCTTGTCAAGACTGCCATCCGAGTCTCTGTTTTCATCGAATTCTGAAATCAAACCAAATTTCTCAGTCTCCGAATTGAGGTTTTTATGGGTTTGTTCTGTTGGCCTTGTTACCATGGCAGCCTCCGTCCCATCCACGCCTTGTTTGTTGCTATGGCAACTGCCGGCAGATTTCTCTAAGAGGGATTCTGTCTCATTCCTGTCTTCCGTCTCATCCTTTTCGTAGTTTCTGGGGAATGTATTTGCATCTCCCTCCTCTTCCTCGGTGGTCTCGGTCGCAGCCTCCAACATCGTCTCCATCTTCCTTTGTGTCGCTGCAAACTCATAGATCTCATCAAGTTCTTCCTCATCCACCCGGTCCTCTTTTTCTCCATCTTCTCCCTCTCGTTCTTTTTCCGTGTCTCTTTCCTCTCTGGCAGTCTCTTTGAAATCATCTTCTTCTTCGCTGTCCTCATGCTGCCACATTGATTGGAGGAGCTCCAAGAAGTTGCTTTCTGCCAAGTTCTGGTCTACTTGGTCCCCGAGATGAGGCTCAGGTGCTGAAAACACTTCAGACTCCTCTCTTGGGTTTTCCTCCACACTTCCAGAATATTCTTCACACTGCTGCTGCAGCTCAGCCAAACAAAACCTGAAATATAACACATATTTACTACCCTAGAATCAATTTGCGTCTATTGGGGATGGGAAATAGGGGTGTAATGGTACACAAACATGACAGTTCGGTAAAGTATCTTGATTTTGACGTCACGGTTCGGTATGGTATGATTAAAATGTTCAAGAATCTACCTCAGTAGAGAATACTGTATACTATAAATTTACAATTAACAATTTAAAGCAACCTAGCTCAACCTAAAACAAATTGTATGCAGTGATGTAAAATGCACATAATGCAGTTTGTAAATTAACTTTAAAAACGGACCTATCAGCAAGCTCCTGTATGTGGGGTAGCAGCGTGTGTGTCAGAGGACAGCGGGCTGTGTAAAGATACTGCAGAAGGGCCAGTACTGCCTCCCCAAGCACATTACCCAACAGCACCCTTTGAGAGACAGGCATACCCTCCTCCTGAACACCAAAACCTGAGTCATGGACCTACAGACACATGGTAGCAGCTTGGTTATTCCTCTGCACTTTTGAATTTCTGCTTGTGGCATCAGCGATAAGAGATGCACTCACCATATTGGCCAGCAGGGGGCATCGTGTGTACAGCATAAACGAGTGCGTGAAGAAAACCTCTCCATTGTCCACCTGTAACTGCACATCGCTGAGCTGAGGGTTGTTCACCATGCCGCTCAGATCTGACGCTAGCTTTGAAGCATACACCTGAAAAACACAAAAATGGAGAACTTTACTGAACATCTAATCATTGCAGTTCATTCATATCCCAATCACAAATGAAGGAAATTCTTACTGAGGTTTTCATGGGCGTCTTCTTGTCATTTGTCTCTGGAACAAAACCACTTGAGGGAAGTTCATTCACAGCATTGTCTTTAACTAAAGAATATGGGATAGTGTGAGCCTGACAATAAAAAAAAAAGAGATGTCTTCTTGTAACGGAATATCAGTATTACCTGACTTGTCCCCTGCAGCCATGTGTCTATATTGGGTGAGGGTCAAGCCTTCCTCTGCGAGCTCCATCAGGTCCTGCAGAGCCTGAGTGTCTGGTGTACCAGAACAGGGGGTGAGAGGACGGGTAGCCTGGTGTTGTTCCAGGATCTGATCTGAAAGCTTTTCCTGGACTGAACCAGCCTCAGCTGGACATTTCTTGACTGTAGTTTCTTCAAGAGACTTGACCTTCTCTCTCTGAAGCAAACACGTAAGAAGATGTCAGCACCCACAACAACTTTTACTTCTGGGTATCTTCTATGAAACGTATTATATTTAAAATATTATGTATTGATCAAAGAATTCTGACATAAAAGATATCACACTGAAGACTGGAGTAAATTCAGCTTTGCATCGCGTAAATAAATGACAATTCTTTTCAAACAGAAAAGGATGTCATTAACTCTCTCACCTCCGGTGCAACCCATGGCTGTATGAAGTCGCTCAGTTCTGAGGTGTAAAACGCTGAAACCGCATCTGGCCCTCCTCCATGAAGAGCACTTTTGTCCCAGAGCGGGGCGTGAGGTCCTAGAGGGAGCGTGGAGGGGGATAGGGTTGGTGTTGGAGGAGAGGGGGGTCTGGAACGGAGCAGGAGAGATGAAACCCGCTCCTGCACACGGTCCAGTGCTGTCTGAGGATCCTGGATGAGGAGAAGTGGTGGGTGGACAGGAGACGCCTCCTTCCTTCTCTTTCCACGACCCTTACCTGAAGGAGAGCAGGAATATTGAACTGTGTGTAATAACCCGCCATCATTGCATGTGTTACCAGGAAAATGTGAGTTTACCTGCTCCAGGTTTCCACTGTAAGACAGGAGCCAGTGTCGCAGGAGGACTGGAGAGCGGAGCCTTTTCCATTTCCTGCTCGAGCAAAGAGCGGGACAGAGCCAGCGCCACCATCGTGTCCTCATCCAATTTCTGGGCTTTCCTCCTGCTTCTCTTTTTCTCCCTTCTAGCTATCGTACCACTACCTAGCTGCTGTCTGCGGAGAGACGGATCAGGTAAAACTAAATTAAGTTATTAAAGACTAAGATTTTGATTACATAAGCTTATGTACCATGTTTACTTTTTATTAGGGTGTAACACACACACACACACACACACATAAAATACAATAGTAATGTAACGAGTGGCTGACTTACGATTGGTCAGTTGTGCTATCACTCTGTGTCTCAGCAGCCTGTCTCCTCAGAGCCTGGAGAAGATCATTTGGTTTCACACCCATATCAGTCGAGCAACGCTTCAGGTGGACAGATCGGCTTTTTTCTGATTTAAAACTCTTTCCACAAATGGGACACTCTGGGACCCGTGGTCTGGGGTGGGGATGACGGGCTGCGGAAGGAGCGCTGCTCTCGCTTGCATCTAAACATCTACAAAGCAGAAGAACGAGACGGATGTCTAAAGTGAAACTCATCCTATGTGTGTTGAATATGAACCATGTCTCATAAAGCAATATATATAGCGGCGTTAGCGCACCTGTTGATGTGTTGAGTGCGCAGCGGAGGGCTCATGGCTGACAGATCTTTCTGACAGAGCTGGCAGAAGAACAGTCCTTCATCTTCCACGTCTGCAGCGGACCGAGCCTCACGATCCAACTCCTGCTGAAGCTGAAGAGCCAGGGCCTCATCGCTGCTCACATCTTCTGTAGTACACAAACGCACACACACACACACAATTTAGCTTGTGTAAGACAACATTTTTGAAACAAACAGCTTTTAATTGAGTCCAGTTTTTAAGTAGCCGACTGATTTTTGTTTATGGTATTAATCAGCAATTAAATGTTGTCCAAAAAAGAGACACAGAAAACTATGTTTGATATAGAAATGTTTGACTTTTACTTCAGTCGGTAAGAATCAGAATCTTTAACATTGAAACGATAAATCGATGAAAAGCCATAAAGGCATGTACATTTAAAGATATTTCGTTGTTTTGAACCGTGTTGATTTGGGTTGCAGGTTACAAAGTTGAAACATTTTCTGAACGTCCTACTGTGAATATATTACAACTTTTTTGATTAGTTATCGGCTATGAATTGCTAAGAATTTCATTTGGACTACTTTAAAGGTTGATTTTCTCAATATTTTTATTTTTATTTTTTGCACACTTAAGACTCCAAGATTTAAAATAGTTGCATCTCAGCCACCAGTGGAAAGCTTATTTATACAAAATAAAAAAATTGACTGTTGATTATATGACAATATGCTTTTGTTGTCCAGGTTGAGATTTGTATATATATTTACACTTTTATTACCAATTTATTTTTGGTGGAGGGCCATTAAATCATTGAACAAGTAAAAATCTATAAAGTAAAAAAAATAAATAAAAAATACACTACTACCCCAACCAAACCGAAAAACAGATTAAACACATTGCTGATGGTTGTATAACATAAAAATCATCTGGTAATTAACTAACTCAATCCAACTATTCTTCAAATTACCTTATTTTGGTATTGGTATTTTTGGAACCTAATGAACTTCACAACATTATTAAACGTGGTGAGCTCATGTTTTTTCTGAAGTTGAGGTCCCTGGCTTTAAAACCGCTGCTTGACAGCATACCTGTGAGCTGGATCCCAGCAGCGAGGTGGTTTCCTTCAGACTCTGAGGTTGTGGGCTGGTCGGCCTGTGCATGCAGGAGTCTCTCTGGACTGGCTCTCTTAAACCGCTGCATTCTCCGAATCACCGCATCCTTGACTTTCCCTGCGCCGGGTCCAGAAACATCACCAGACCCTACAGTCCCGCCACTGATCTTACTCTTTATTTCAGTCTTCTTTCTCCTCTTAGGGGGGTTTCTTCTAGAAGAGGGGGAGGATGGCTCCTCGTCCTTGTTTGCTGGTCTCTTTTCATCTCCAGATCCTCCTGCTCCTTTCTTCCTCACTCTTTTGAGGAGACGAGAGCAGAGCTCGGTGAAGTCCTGGTCCGAGTCGTCCATGATGAGCCAATCATACACATGATCTGTCACATGTGTCAGCTCTTATATAGATCCATATTTAATAAACTTAATTTGTTATTTAAATACTGTGCATAACGTGCACGATGCTATGTATCTGTTCAAACGCATTTTATAGAATCATCACATTCACCTTTGTTTACATTTCAGTCGTAACGTAATTACATCGGTTAACGTACTTGTATTACGATTTATTCCATAACAACCTTAGCACAGACCGTCAGTAAGACGCACTTCATTACATGTCTTTAAAACCGACGATTTAATGTCACGAAACGACGGGTTTTCGATCAAATGTGCTGCAACGGCGGATAATGTTCAAAATACCGTCCCGCAGCCGCCGCTGAGTACTTCCGGTGACGTCCAGTACGCGGTGACGCAATAACCGCGTCGATTGCGAAACACCTCCGAGAGAACTTGCAAAATGGCGCTAAAAAGACTTGACATATTGCGAATAACTAGTTTAAGGATTTAGACATTTTGATAACAACAATTAAATAAGCAAGATGACGCAACAAACTAACGTTGATCAAAGTATCTAATAATAACAACATAGAAACACATGCTTTTGATCTGTTGCACACAGTTTATTTAACAATATGGTATATAAGTAAGAAATAATTTTTTTTTCAACCAGTTTATACAGTGATTCCATTCTCTCTTCCTTATATTTATAGTACTTTGCTTAATAACTTGCATGATTTACATAAAGGGAAAAAGTAGGGCCCCTGTTCAAGTTTGTGTGAGAGGAATGAGGGTCAATAGCAGAATCCATTCTGTGTTTCCAACAAGCAGTCAACCAGTGATCGCCCATTGCCTCCCACTCAGGTAAGGGGCCCTCCTCTCTCCCTCTTTCTCTTTATATTTATATATCTGTATGACAAAATTAGGACAAAAAGCAACAATATTCTACATCTGCAAGACAGAACCTCTGGATCCAGGCCAGTGAGACATTGTAAATGTGTACATGTCCTCGCGGGGTCGGTGCTGTATTGTCTGAGTGATGCATATGTGTGTGTTCGTGTGTGTCTGCATACATGCGTATGCACAGTTCCTATCGATACAAACATATAGTACTCCTCATACAAACTTCACAATGAGGAAAGGAGGAAATGCCTCCGAATGCATGTCTGAAAAATGAAACAACACTAGAATACAATCGCCAGGAAGGATGACAGACAGACCGAAGAGACCCTGACCCAAACTCCCAGACAAATTATTTTACAGTCTTCCAACACAAAAAATGCTGCAAAGTTAGATAAGGTATAAAACAAAAGGTATGAATAATATAATGAAGTTTCGTAATTTTCTTTAAAAAAAACAAAAAAAAGGGCATGAAACCAGACCACCCTCCCCTGAAACAAAAACAAAACATTGACAACACGAAGGTCTAAACTGAACAAAAAATATATTCTTTGTGATTTATATTTTTCTTTTAAACAACAATTTTGAAATCCTTCTTAAAAGGAAAAAAAAAAAAATCAGTCTTTTGTTTTTAGGAAACATCAACATTAACCCTGTTCCATGTCGACATAAATTTAATTTTCTCCCCCCTCCCCAGTACATTTCTTTAAACTTTTTACATGTCAGTACAAAAAAAAAATGAGAATATTAGAGAAAAACCAACAGCCACAAAAAAAGACGAGCGGGGAGACTGTGGTGGGTGGAGTCTCCCAGTAAACGCTACAATCCCTCCACAAATTTCTCCAGCGTGTCTCCCGTCGTGTCTCCCACCATGCCTAAGTCACTGGGCAGCCCTTGGCGGTTGGGTGTATTGAGTTGCGGGAGCATGGCACTCTGCTCGGACGTGCCCATGTGCCCCTGGTCCATGGAGCCAGGCATGGGCGTCGTCAGACCGGGGTGCGGCGATCCTGTGTGCTGTGGCGAAGGCTGCGGCTGAACATGTGGGGAGGGACTGGAATGTGGCGGGGGCTGCCGCGACGGAGGTCGGGGCGACTGTACGGGGGCCGGCGAGCACACCTGATTACTGAGTACATTAGCCATGGGTTGGCCAGGAAGGTGCGCGCCTTGTGGCTGACCGGAAAGCAGGTGAGTTTGTGGGCTCATGGGACTTGGTTGCGCCGGCGAGCCCATTGGAGGCTTGAGGACGACCTTTTGCTGCTGCTGCTGCTGGAGCATGCGTTGGTGAAGAAGGTTGGATGTACCGTCCATTCCCATTCCGGCTTGCCCCATCTGGGCCATTGGGGGCAGCTGTCCCATGGGTCCGCCTGTTGCTTGCATGGCCAGCTGTTGCTGCTGCTGCATCCGGAGTTGCGTGTAATTGGTAGCGGTCCCTTGTGCCTGCGGGAACTGGCCGTGTGCCTGCGGCATCACTCCTTGCTGCTGTTGCTGCTGCTGTTGTTGCTGCTGCCGCAAAAGCTGACGGCGGTAGAGTTCCTGCAGCTGTGGGTTGTTGGCAGGGTTCATAAGCTGCCCCTGTGCTCCGAGGGCTGCCATGCCCTGAGGAGCAGGCTGCTGCGCTTGCTGCGGTGGTGCCATGCCGGGTCTCGGCACCGCCTGCATTGCTGCCATGTTCTGCACAGGATGCATGCCCTGTTGACCTTGCTGCTGCTGCGGCTGGTTGGCGTGGTACTTGGCGGTCCTCTGCTTGATGAAGGCGGCCATGAGCTGTGGGTTCGATTTGAGAATGTTTAATACCTGCTGCTGCTGCTGGGGAGAGCTGGGTGACTTGAGGGTGAGCAGCAGGTCTTGCAAGGCATTAGGGGCAATGGCTCCAGGTCTCTGGGGTGCCTGTGGTCGTGGGCCCTGTGCGGGCACCATCATGCGTGGCTGCGTTGCTTGCTGGGGTATCGTGGGCCTCTGCATAGGCATGGACTGCTGTGCGGTCTGAGGCGGAGCAACCTGCTGCTGAACTGCTTGCATGCCTGGCTGAGGGCCTCCTGTCCACTGTCCTTGCGGGATTTGCGGCATGACCTGTTGCCCGCGTGGCCTGACATGCTGCATGGGCGGCTGCATCGGGCCTGGCATGCGTGGCTGCTGGTGGTTCATGGGAAGGCCATTCATGGTCATGCGATAGTTTTGTTGGTGCTGAGCCTGCGCGACCATCTCTATGTGCCGTGCCACTTTCACTGCCATAGGCGGAGGCTGTTGCTGCTGAGGCTGTTGCGCCGGTGGTGGCTGCTGCTGCGGAGGAGGTGGTTGTGGGAGTGGAGACTGCTGCTGATGAAGCGGGGAAGCCTGTGGGCCTGGTTTGCCTTGTGAAGCTTGAGGAGAGGGTTGTCCGTTGCGGGGAGCATTGGGATATGCCGGGGACATGACACCTGCATTGGGAGTCGTTGGCTGATTGGTAATCGGTTGCGGCGTTTGAGGGGTGTTAGGTTGCGGATGCGAGGTGGGCGTGTTGGGGGCTGTTGATGCAGGCGGTGAAGGTAGGCTCTGAGGCATGGCTCGGGTCTGCATAGTAGCCATGCGTCTGCGCATCATCTGCGCCTGCTGGAGCCTGTGCTGCAGCTGCTGCTGACGCAGTTTGTGCTTGATGTTGAGGCAGAAGGGCACTGGACACTTGTTCTCCTGACAGTGCTTGGCGTGATAGCAGCAGAGCGCAATCAGCTGCTTGCACACCGGACAGCCGCCGTTTGTCTTGCGCTTGCAGCCCTTGGTGTGCTGCACTACTCGCTTCATCTTCTGGCAAGACGGCAGGGAGCAGTTGGCATTGCGGCACTGGCAGGCATGCACCAGAGACTGGATGCAACGCTGGATGCTTAGACGTCGACTCTCCTGAGGACTCTTGGAGGCCTCACCGCTTTGACTGTTGTCGTCGTCCAGACCCAGACCCCACTTAACCATCTGGTGCTCGTGGCCCTTAGTGTTATAGCAACTGATGCACAAGTCAAAGTCCTGAGGAAAGATGAGGATAGAGTGATTTAGAAAGAGATCACAGGAAGTCTCTTTATGAAAGTACAAGGAATGGCTATTATGCATTAACTTCCAATAGATAAAACTTGAAAGATGTGTTTAAGCTACCAGTAGAATAATTGTTACTAAAAGATCCCACAGCTCCCCAATTTCGTAATCCCAAAGATTTACTTTTCTTGTGCACAAACACAGCCTCATCCACTACTGTTTATAAAAAGGCAACTGTAAAGTGTTACAGGAGCCCCTGGATCTTACCTCGCAGACAGTACAGTGCCAACGTGTCTCGACATGGTGTTTACATTCGTTGCAGGTGTAGACAAAGCGGTCCTGGCCCTGGTTGTGCAATTCCACCAGCATGCACATGGTGCTCCATTTGCACCGCCGTAAAGAGCTGAACTCCCAGTGCTTATCCCGTGCTAGTGTCAAGAAGGCGTCCCTTCCGTCCATCAGGTCGCAGGTCAGAAGGGGATCAGAGTCAACAATGGGTAGTAATGAGTTGACAATGGGCCCAGAGTGCAGATGGATTACAAAAAACACCTGGGAGGACACATAGGACAAGGTAAGAGCTTTCAAGATTTTTCCAGCTTAAATATGCACATCAAAAGATGATGTGCAGATTAAACAATGTACATGACAAGTGCAATGCCTTTGAGAGCAATTTAATGATGTTAACTAAGATGAACTAAGAACATATAATGAACCTCTTTGTGTTTCTCCATTGTGGCGTAGAGTTTCTGAGAAAGATCATTGGCTACATTCGGCATCCCAGGTTTCTTTTTATTAGCTCGGCTCACACTGCTTTTATTCTTATTTGTTTTCTTGTTGTTCTTCTTCTTAGCATTCTTACTGTCCCCAGGCGTGCCCTGTTAGAAAGAATAAAAGAGTCTATAAAAGGTGTTTGTAAAACATGTAAATTAATCTACAGAACATCAAATAAAATGAACCCTATGCAGAGTATTCTAAAAATGTTCACCTCTGGAGTTTCACAAGCTGCCGTGTTTTCTTCTTTTTTCCTCTCCTCTTCTTCCTGTTCCAGCTCCTTGATGCTCTCCTCTAACACGTTGGGCCAAAAATCACCCTCAAAATATGGAAGCTCATTTGCACTCGTCAAACGGTCCTCCGTTGCTTGCTTAAAGATGTCCTATTAAACACAAACATATTGTACTTATACCATGTAGTTGTGTATTTTATGGCATAAGCAAAATCAGAACAAAATTAACATCGCATGGTCCCTGCTATACCTTGTAGTCATGCAGTATCCGCTCCGCAAAGGCCTTGTCCAGCATTTTGCGGTACCACTCCTGCAGGCGCTTGGGTTTTGGGATTTTCTGGTCAGCGGGGTGACAGTGGAAGATATAGTCATCACCTTCACTAGGTGGACACGCCCAGATGTGTGCCGTAACATATCTGCGGTAAATATGTTCAAAGTTTAGGGCATGAACAGGAACTGTATTTGGCGGTTTCAAGAAAAACTGATATAGTGAAACCTACCCGAGTTTCTTAACGTATTCCAAATAACCGATGAGGATTTCGTGATAGACTGCTGTTCTCAGCAGGCGAGGTCTGAAGAAGTGAATACTATCGAGGTACGATATGTATACCCGTCTAGGTAGGCACAAAAAAAAATACTTTTACCATCATTGCATGCTGTGCATTAAGTGCATTGCCGTATAAATGTCTGTTGATCCTCTGAAGAACTCCAGTAGGAGTTTACCTGGTGTTAGGGAAATGGCATTCAGAGCCGTATTCTTGCACGTGCATGCCAAAGAAACACACGTCCACTCCGTCAATCTCCTCAAAGGCGAAAAGTGCTTTGGTTCTGTAGGGGAAGCTCTCGGGCATCTCTCCTGTGTCTACAAACCTAAAAACGAAGCAGGAGTTTATTCCACCTTTACCTATTCGAAGAACAAATGCTAGCACACCACTAAAACATCAATGTTTTGTTTGAAGAACCAATACCGAAATGAAACTCTGATCAGGCAAATCTCAAGATTTCATTTTTCAGACCAGCTGGTTCTGCATCCAGACTTGCCCACTGAAGGATTAGTTTACTGGAAAAAAAAAAACTCATAGCATTGAGGTTAAATGTACCTGGCCTTCATGCCAGGTTTGACCTCCACCGTTTTGTCTGAACTGGCTACGACTCGCACGAACACCTCTCCAGCTTCCGGATGGTTCTGTCTCTTCAAGTACTTGTTCACCCGATCCTCTATGTATGTGCCTAACCGCGTCGACTGCAACCCTGGATTGAAGACAACAGCATTAAGCACAACAACACTAGTAAAGGGATCGTTTTTATTGTAAGGGGAGAGATTTCACCTATAAGAACGGTTACCAGAAGCAGGCACATTTGAGCTTTCATTTGCCATATTTTATGAGCTCTATGCATGTCCTGATCAATGTTTGAAATCTCCCAGGTTTCAATTAAAAATACCTTTATTAGTGTTTCTTAGATGAACAGAAGCGACACAAGGAAGAGTAAACGACCATCCTTTTATGATTAATGCATCACAGGAACAAACGTATCACTCACTTTTTGCCGAAAACTTGTTCTCTTTTCTCGTCTTCCCACTCTTCTTCAAACAGTTCTCGCAGATAAAACTGCAGAGAGAAACGCTCATTAGTGCTGACTTCCCGCTTCGCATCCAGAATCGATATCGGAGCAATGCGGTTCGCTCTGAGGTGTTTTCAAACTCACCCAGAAGGCCAGATGACCTCATAATGCAGGACACAGATCTGATGCATCTTCCGCCCACAGTCTTTACATTCAACAAACCTGAAAGGAGGAGAACTGATTAATGCGGCATGCAAGCGTTTCTTGCGCTTTGCATCCTGGCGGCTTTTCTTTCAGCAAGTGTCTGAATGCGTAGTCACTAACTGCGAGAGCAGGTAGTTAACGTCAAATACATCAATCAGTTTCTTTTCCTCCGGTTCTTACGCATTTGCAAGCAGGCCAATGCAAGTGCGCCTTTGTAGGAGGGTTGGATTTGGATAACACTGATGCTTGTGGACTGTAGTGTTGTGTTGGTGTGGTGGGAGTGTCTTTATGCACTTTGTTGTTGACAGCAGGAGGCGCAAGTGAGCCAATACTGACCAACATAGCCTTAATATTACAGCACGTGCTACTCATTGAATTCTGGGAAATTAAGTGTAGAGTTTACTTACGGCTCAGGGTCTAACGTGTCATTTTTCTTTCTTTCAAACTGGTCTTTAGAGATCATGCTGCATACAAAGAAGATCCACAATCAGCTTTGTTAAACATTTAAACCATTAAAAAACAGTTCAGTTTAGATTCAGTTTATTATGGATTGGAGAAAATGAATCAGTTTTTGAACAGAAGGGATGAAATCTCCACAACCGCCATCACTTACGTCTGGGGCTGCGCTGGATCATCTCCTAGCGTCACACTGTCTCCCTGAATCTCATTGAAACACTTCTCGCAGAAATGATACCTACATACACACAACATAGAGTTGAGTCATGAATGACTTCCAAAAAGAATATAAAATCTTTATGATGATTAGAAAGACATTCGACGCTGTAGAATATCACAATGTGAATGGCTTCCTAGTGTTCAACAAAAAAAAAAAAAAAAACAAGTAATAGTTCACACGAAATGCTGTAAATGTACTCCCAATATATTAATCTTCAGGTCAACCAAAATGTAAATGAGTTTGCTTCTTTATTGGAACAGATTTGGAGAATTCTTTTATTACATCAGTTGCTCACCAATGGATCCTCTGGCAGTGAATGGGTGCCATCAGAACAAGAGTCCAGGCAACTGATAAAAACTTAGACTTAAAAACACAATAGCCCTACAAGTAATCCACACCACACCGGTCCATCAATTAAGCTATGTTATTTTGTAAGAAACAAATCAATCTTCAACTTTAAGCTGTAATTTCAGGCCAAAACACGAGTCGAGAATACACAATAATGCTTTCTTCAGTGAAAAAGTCCATCACAGCTGTCGATATTCTAATAGTTAAGAACCTTTTTGGACTGTTTTTGCTTGTAAATTGTCACGTGCATATTTCTCTCCTTTTTTTGTGAATTAGTTATTACTAATTATTTTGATTATTATTATAATTAAATAAAATGGTACAATCACATGCTAAATATTTAATAAAACATTTATTTCATATATAACACTTTATATATTAATAATATAATTATTATTGTTATTGTGTATATATATATATATATATATATATATATATATAAAAAAAAAATTCTACAACCATATATTATACAATATGTAATGTATTTTAATACATAAATAATAATAATGTATTTTTATACATTATTATTACCATCATTATCATTAAGTGCTATTATTATGTATCCATTTATTATTTAAAAATACCTCTATTTGCACATTATTTGGTTGAAATATACAACCATTTAAGGTGCCATAGAATGCAAAACTGTATTTACCTTGGTTTAAGTTACCTTTTTCAGATGAGAAAGCAATATTATGAATAAAGAACTCTTTATTTTAGCAGTTTAAAAATGCCTTAATTATGGATTTGTTTCTTACAAACACACATCCTTTTAAGCAATTTGATTACTTGAGGATTACTGTGATGTTTTTATCAGATGTTTGTTCTGACGGCACCCATTCACTACAGAGGTGCAAACTGAGGGTGAGTAAACATTCAGCAAATCTTCATTCTAGGGTGAACTAGTCCTTTAGTACAAAGATGATTGCAAAAAGTGTCAGCAGTGGATGCTATTTCTGTGTCTGCTTCTTCAGAGGTCCTGCAGTGACAAGTTATGTACTGCAGGGGGCACAAGGGAGCCTGTTATGGGTAAGCAGGCAATTTACAGCAAAAAAAAAAAAAAACTAATAAATGAGCCAGTGCAAATATTACAACTGCCAATAAATTAGGACTAGCTAGAGACTTCGAGCAACGTAACCCGTGCAGAAAGAGAAAGGGGGAAGATGGAGTAGATGTGCGTTTAGAAAATACTGGCTTGAGAGCAAACTATGCTAGCGTACACAACGCCACACGGTGAGGTTTAATGTCAGCGTCTGATTTGATGAATGTGCGTCAAACGCCAAATGACAGAGAGCACGTCGACTTTATCTTGAGTGTGCTCTCAGACGGTTTCTCAGGCTGTCGACTACTGGATTCATCTCCTCATCTCACCTGTTCTGATAGCTGTAGTAAGTGCCGTCTCGGGGTATCGTACACAGCTGCTTGCCGTAACAGCACAGCGTCTGAGGTGAAAACTCGTACTGTGGGAGAAAAGAAGAAAAGAGCTCAGACTCACCGGGAGACGACCAGGAGAAAACAGGACTAGGGATGTTCATTTCCGTTTTTTCTCATGACAACTGACGCTCGTTCACCGATTATTAACCAGCAATATTATTTTAAAAAGTAAAAGCGTCTGTGACCCGTCAAAAATGTCAATATTTGTTTTCTGTGGATTCATTGTACACGAAAAACTAGCAAACAACAGAAGACGAAGATTCACATGATCATATCTATCTCGTATCATACGCCTGCAGCGACCAGAGAGAAAAAAACAGGCTAGATAGGCCTGTACAAGAAACATACAGCTATATTAAATAATAAATAATGAATCAAGACACCAAAAGAAAGTTAGTTCTGTATGAACATGTAATGGGAATCAAGCTCGTATTCCTTACCAGTAACCATAGCAACAGTGACCCAATTAATATCAAAGAGGGCAATGTCCATAAAACTAAAAGTCTCATCACTTCCTGACATGACAGGAACACCCGGTGGATGCACGTCTGTGCAGCAGAGCGGCTCTCTTTAGCAGTGTATGACGTGACAGTTGTCCAGTCCTGTTCCGTTAAAATGAACATCCCTAATGTGGACTGAGGACATGAGAAGCTGTACTGTACGCCGGCCCCTCTCACCTTCCTCCCGCAGCAGTAGCCGAGGCTCTGCATGACGGGGTCGATCTCCTGCTCGAACACCTCGGCCAGTTTGGAGCAGTACTTGTAGACGCGTGACGTCTTCCTGTTGTAGAGCCAAGCGTTGTTGAACATCAGCCACACGTCATCCACGTACTGCCACGGCTCCTGATACTGGCCCGTGTCCAGCTTGCGCTTGATCGTGGACAGGTCTATGGGGTTCTTCACGATATCGAAGTAGTCCTGAGGGCGGAAGAAGAACCACCTTCACAGTTCAGTCAAACGAGCGCTCGCTCAGTTTTCCCATTTCTAACAACGATTCAATGAGACTCACGGGGATGCCAAGGAGTATGGGGTCCACAGGCTGCCGGAAGGGTAGAGACTCAGGATCCTGTCTGTACAGAGACTCCAGAGTGGGCATCAACGCCTGCCGCAGCTCTTCTGGCTTGAAGACTGAGAAACAAGAGTAAACCAAAGATTAACAAGAGCAACAGAGATAAAAGAAACGTAGAGCATTTGAACAGAAGAGAAAAATATCAGTGCATACTTTTTCTGCGAGACTGGGGCGGTGAAGAGGATGATGTGCCGTTTGTCCGGCTTTCGTCTTCCTCTTTGGTCTCCGTCTTCAGGTCTGTCTTCTTGTCCTCGGTCTCCATCGGCTCCTGCTTAGTCTCCAACCCCTCCTGGTCCTCCTTTTTGACCAATAGGGAGCCTGTGTCGTCCTCCGTCTAACAACAGAACAGCCACGAGCATGGTTGGTAAGTATATAAATACAGTAAAAACTGTAATATTGTAAAATACAATTCATATGTTCATATATTTGAATAAAGTGCAGTCAAATTATTAATTAATTAATTAATCAGATACAATATAAAGGTTTACATCATATATATATATATATATATATATATGTGTGTCCTGTGTATATTTATTATGTACATATAATGACCCCCCCTCATGTATATACTTAAGGAAAATTTGTTTTATATACTTATAAATTAATATTATATATTTATAGATAATAAAAATATGAATATAAATACATCAGTGCTGTTAAACGATTAATGGTGATTAATCACATCCAAAATATTTTTTTTTTGTTTGTCTAATGTGTATTATGTATATATAAATTAGGGCTGTGCAATATGGACAAAATAATCATATTGCGATTTAATGAACTAATATTGCAATTGCGATTTTATTTGC
>JAUYWG010000060.1:9555526-9569338 GCA_034779775.1 Enteromius afrohamiltoni | reverse complement strand
AATACATAAATATTATTTTTTTGTACATGTAATAAAATATATAAAATAATTAAATTAGAATAACAAAACAGAACTGTTAAATTAGCTGCATTATCTTTATTGTTATTCAGGTGTGAAGTAAAGAGGAGGGTGTTTTATGGAGGAAGGACTCACGCTGCTGGTTACGCTTGTCACTGGCGTTCTTCAGCGGGAGGCAGACGGGACAGTCGTGCCTCGTGCAGTTCTTCCAGTGCGAGATGATCTGCCTCGATGAAGCACAGTGAGCCACTGAAGAGAGAGAGAAAGAAGAAAACCTGAACCAAAGTGCTGCAAAACTAGGAGCAAAAAGGTCCTTTGGGATAGGAGGTGTGTGTGAAGCATGCACCCACACCTGCCACTAGTGACTTCACTAAAACGACAGCAAAGAATGACATTGTTTCTGCGACTAGTCATTTTTCGTCGTTCCTTACAGGAAGTAAAACAATAGGAAAAATGACATAAATCATTGGCCAAGAGATTATAATTGATTAATTACTACAGCTATGGAGAGCCAGCATTTTCAACCAATGACGTTTCACCGTAGGAGGCATTATCCAGCGACAGGAACTTAGCGACTGCTAACATTTCACTGGTTAAGAGGGAACAATGTAAGAATAAATATATTAATTAATTATTTCCCGTCAAAGTGGCGTGAGTGCAGCGTGTCAAAAATATTGACCGTCTTGCATTGCATTGAGAAATCATGTAAATATTCCGCCAGGACACCGCTCGATTCACGAGTACCTGCTGCTGTGATTAATCGCGCCACAGCTGCTTCGCCGCGAGACACCAAACACGATGCTTAAAGTGCCGTCTCTAGCCCTTGTGTCCTTCCTCAGGAGTCCGAGAGAGAGATACGAGGGTCAGAGCGGAGCGACAGGAAATGAGCTGGCACCCGGCTGCTGTTTGAGTTGAAACGAAGCCCTGTGCTCCGGCTCCAACAACAACTATAGCTCTGAGAGCAAAGCAGCCGAGCGGCATCAGGCCGCCGCAAGCCCTCTCCCGCTGCTTGCCAACCCCTCAATATTGCATTATACCATAAAGAGCACCATTTTCTCTCTAAATGGCCTGTTCTACTTGAGACGGAGCAGAGCGTTTGCTCGGGAAATCCCCCGGGTTAGTGAATGAAACGGTACTGGCTGTGAACCCAAATGCGCTCTTTGGAAGTACACTAACGTAATATTTCAGATCCATTGTTGTGGCTGGTGTTAATTTCCTTAAATCAAAAGTATTTTTTCTGAAGAGCTTTTTTTTCTCTTGACTGAAGCGAGACGAACAGTAAACGATAACTACGGCGATATCAACAAGCGGCTTCGTTGATGAAAAAAGACAAGTTTTAAATGTGTTTCAAAAATGTAATTAATATTAATAACTAAAATATGAACAATGTTAACATTAAAATGTTTCTCCACGTGTTATTTTTCATGGTAGTTTGGCAAATCGATCTAGTAAAGGAATACGATTGCATCGTCTGGGAAGCGTTTAAGCTTTGGCGACAGGCGTTTATCGTGGACTCACCTTGGCAGGATTTGCCGGCCTGGCAGTGGGTCATGTGGTTGAGTACGTTCTTCATGGTCCTGCAGTGGGGCAGGGCACAGGCGCGCACCTCTCCGTTGGCCTGCTCGCGCCGCTGGCACTTGTGGGCGTGTAGCAGCAGGACCAGCTGCTGCTGGATCAGCTTGCGCTTTTCCGGGTCGGCCGTGGGGCCCGCCGACACGCCCTGACCCGCCACCATCCCCACAGACACCTGCTGCTGCTGCTGGGGCTGGGGTTAGAGAACCAGCAGAGTCAGCTTTCACCCGCCAGCTCAGTCCTGCTAGTGTGTGAGAAATGGGACACTCACCATGTTCGGCACGCTGGTGACCGTCGCCCCCTTCAGGTCAGTTGGAAACTGGGGCAGGCTGTTGGGGAGGGTGCCTTTATTCTGAGCGTTCACGCCAGTCGTGCCCATTTGTTGCTTTCCACTCTGGTACTGACCGAACGGACTGTTGCCGCCCGCAATGCCCATCTACGAACCAAAGAAAACGGGAAATATCACGTCAGAGGAGACATCAGGATATTCAGATATTTCCCTATGTGCATTTCGTTTAGCGTAGTTGGTAATATGAATTTTCCATGTTGACCATTAACAGAGTATCTTTGTTTGAAAGTGTCTTTTGTGTGAGATGGGCTTCATGCAATTTTAGTTTTCTTTTCATACATTACATACCATTTATCAACAGATAAATGAATAAAAAAAACAATATGAACCGATAGAGTTGCATTATATAAAGGTAAAATGTATTTTGTTTTATATATATTTAATTTAACATATCCGTTAAACGTTGTGTTAATTCCTCATTTTTTACCTTTAGATTAGACTAATCATTTAAAGGAACGTATGTAAGAACTGTATTGTAATAATCATAAAATGTCTCTGTTATGTTCAACAGGCATTAAGAAATCCTGTTAATTTCAAGTACTCATATCGCTGACAGCACAGCCTGGATATTCTTGTTTAAAAAGCGCAGTTTAAGAAAAAAAAGCAGATGTTTATATTGTCCATCTATCTCCCAATCACGAAGTCAGTAGTGTTTCGGCATTCAGGTTGCCTGATCTTCATTAAGTGAAGGAAGGCTGCAGCAGCTACTAAAAAATGTCTAACATTTCGAGTACGAAACCTTAAAGACATCGCTATGAATCCGAAATACGGCGCGACAAAGTGCGAAATAAGACAAGGTTTATATTGGAGAAGCGTTTGAACGATAGAGACGGATAAAAGAGAAGAAGATGTTGGAAATTTTCTCCAGGACAGGTAAGATTCATAATTAGAATCCTGCAGCTTATCTGGCAACCTCTAGTCAACGGGGAGGGGGAGGGGAGACACCGCTCAACAGTATTTTGAAAGTGATTGCAGTACCAGTTTTGGCCATTTCTTACATACCGTTCCTTTAATAAGACTATAATATCTCATGGTGAATGACCTAATCGATAGCGAAAACTTAAATCACGAAGATACTAGTAAAGTTTTAATTCGTATTTGTACATTTGCATATATTTTGAATTCAAATTTTGTTTGTTTTTTAGAAGTATAGTCATTTTAAAATGTAGTTTAACTAACTTGGTTTTTTCGTCTATGTCCACAAGTGTCCTACACCCCATGAGGCCTGCGTCAAAAGTGGGAGTGTCTAGTTTGAACAAGCAGGAAGTGACACTCACGAATAGCTACGTTCTGCAGAGGATCGTTTCATATAGTTACCAGCTAAGCTGACATAAACACTAAAGACCTTATAAATACATTTATTTCAAAACTCACTTTCAGATGCCAGCACTTGTTCGAGATCCGATGTGGATTATCATACAAAGCAGGAATATTTTCATACGATGCAAAAGGGTGGTATGTATACAGTACCATAGTAAACATGCCAAATACGCCCGCTAGAAAAATTCGACAAATTATGTATTATTTATTTACGTAGTTTATCCGTCAATAAACCTCCTCTCTTTATAAAATATGAACCTTTTGTTACCCACAATAGGGGTTAGGGCTGGACGATATGGCAAAAATGTATATCACGATATATTTCTTAATTTCTTATTAAAAAGCCTCAGGAAAAAAAAAACTGCAGAGGGGACACACAATGGATGTCTGCAAACTAAATATATATATATATATAGATTTTTTTTTTTTTTAATAAAAATAGTATAAAAAAAAAAGGGTTTCTTTTTATTTGTTTTTAGCCTTTACAAACAAGAAATGTGTCATAAATTATCAAATAAAGTTTTTGCGAGTTGTTTGGTTTTTTTGGCTTAAGGGGCTATCACGTGATAAACGAACGACTCAAACCCGAAGATTGGATAGATGACCATATCAATTCTCTTTCCAGCTCTGATTGCATTTGATAGGCGTATGGGTCTGTCGCGTCACGTTATGAAAGAACGACTTACACCCAAAGACTCGAAACAAACTAATTCTAGTGAGAACTTTGCGCAATGCGCATGCACCACTGAATGAATCCCTCCCCGAGATGACTCGTTCTTCCCAAGTCACATTAAAGATTCGTTTAAAATGAACGACCATCACTATTCCACACCACCAAATTAGTCTTTCCTGTCTTATCAACTATTTCGTTTGCATTCTTACTTATGAAAGCTTGTTCATCCACATCTGTATTGCGTTCAGGGGTTCTCATTTTGTTGCCAAAACTTAAACCAAACCAACTACTGCTGAGTGTGTACTGACATCGCGTGTCTGCGATGTGCGTCATCACGCAATTCTGTTCCGTTCTTTCTGACGCTGAGCACTGAACGTCATTCAGTGACAAATGCTAATGTATACAATTATTATTTATTCCAACGTATATCGAAATATCGGAAATGTGTTTAAAAATCATATCACCGTTATTGAGAAAAATTCTAGCGCGATATATATCGATATCGAATTACTGTCCAGCCCTAAAAGGGGTCCTTTAAAAAGTGTCTGAAGAAATTTAGTATGTTCCAGCGCAGCCAATTAAACGTTCCTCTCATACATATCAATCAATCGATTAGTTGTTTGACAGATCGAGCGGAGCCACTGGATATGTTCTCAAGTCTTCAGCAGAGCAGGGTTTCCCCCGGCTGTGCTGATCTCCAGCAGCGTGCTGGCCGCCCGCTCTCCTTTGTTGACATCGCTCCAGCAGACCAGATAAAAGAGGCCAGCTGAGTGGCACACACACCGGCCGTCCCTCCCTCCCTCCCTCCGCTCTGCTCTGTTCCCTCATTCATGCACACTTCTCCTGCTGCTCTCTGTGCTTACTCATCCACACGCACACATTATCTCTCCGTCGGAGCAGCCAGGATTCAGTCTCCCAGCAGATCTGCACCGTGCCCGGGATTTCCTCACTTTTGTCCTCTGCTGCACACCGACAGCCAGAATCACTCACTCACCCTGGTTACAGTTACATTAGCCTCTGGGACCTTGAAGACATTTGCAACTGTAACAAGACCTCACATGAAACCGATATGTAAGGTTTCCGTAATAAAATGTCCAAAAACTACTTGCATGGTGTGTATTTATGTTATCCTAAAAGATATTTAATCATCAAACCATCAGCTTTTATTGATTATAAGAAGAGTATTTTGCAAAAAACCTGTGTCCGGTATGCGGCCTTTGGTACAGTTTGTCTATTTTGTTCGGCTTCGGCCAAGAGTGTTCATTTCGGTGCATCCCTAAATTAAAAGCACAACAATAATAGAACTGCAATAAACGAATGCAATAAACACGTCATTTCCTCTAACCATTGCTGTATGAGAGCTCTTAACTGATTACATGACACTGAAAGGGCTTCCTAATGGTGTCCTGTTAAACATGAAGCCAGAAAACTCTGACCCCATCTGAAACCACCAGCTAACCCTAACTATTTTGCTAATTATCAAAAAGGTCTAATACCATACTTTATGATATTGGCCGTTTTGATATTGTTTTCCCCTCACAAAACAAGATTTTAATTTTTGTTCAAATGATGCATCAGCTTTAATGTACTTAATAACAAATAGTCCAAATAGTTTGTTTGTATTGTTTTAGTTTTCATGGATTCTATTTTCCTCAATTTTATTTTTATTTACTTTAATTTTTAATTATTTCCAATCATGAAACTCAAAAAATGATTCATTAACCCTCAGTTTCACAGACAAGGCTTAAGCTTTGCATGTTTGAGCCGTCTCGGATGAAAATATCTTGCTCCGACATATCTTAAAACATGTCAGTCTCGTTGTTCTGTGTTAAGATGCACACACCTGTAATATTTATTCATAAAGCATTTTTGTCTAGCTCTTCACCCAAAGGGATTTGAATTCATAATACAAATGCACACACCTGCCATTTTTGACATCCGAGTGCTGCTTTCAGACCCCATCAGTCACTAGCCCGTCTATCACGGAGACGAGTTTTGTTCATCAAATTTGCATAGAGCACAGATGAGATGTGTATGCATGCAACACGGCACTTTACGCTGAGAGCTTTTCATTTGCCTTCCCATCAAGTATAATTTAGCGGCTGGCGCGATCGACAGGCCTTCAAACAAAATGGCAGGGTTTAAGAGCGTTCTGGCATGCAACCGCTCTCGTAACGCGAGCATTTAAGCCTAATAAAAAGCACAAGTGCAGAAATGAGTCATGCAGTCAAACGACGAAGCAGCGAAGCACGGCTCCAGATAGAGAGTGATAATGGGAGTCCGTCTGCTGCTGCGCTGAACTGGACACACGACTTCATTTACATCACAATACTATTATTATTATTCTTATTAATACTATATATTATATTATATAGCAATACTACAATATTACATCATAGGAGACGTCTCAGTGCAGGACTGCGCGCCAAATATTGTAACACTGCCAGGATTTCATCCGAAGTAAAAATTGTATTGCAACAGCAATAGCTGTTAAACCAGTGATCAGAGACTGCAGATTTTAGCCTAGGATTATAGGAAACTTTTACATTTTGTGTCCAAAATCTCACAGTGTGCGTCAATTACATCGACTAAATTCACATTTAGGTTAATTCAGTTCATTAGATAGCATACACTGTGGGGTGGTGGACTAATTATATTTTAGTCGACTAACATTTCGTCAACTGGTCAGCCCTAATTAACTATTTAGTAAAAAAACTATCGTATCACAAAACGATAATGTACAGTGCAAAAATGCATATTCCATTTGCTGAAAAGTTAAATAATTACTGATACCCCCGGTTTCACAAACAAAGCTTAAGCCTAGTCCTAGACTAAAATGTAAATCTAAACGGCTTCAACTGAAAGAAATTGGCACGGACTGATCTTAAATTATAGCAGTGCCTTTGTTTTTCTTTAGATGAACACCAGTGAAGACTTTTCTAAGACAAGATTACAAAAACTACTTAAACTATGGCTTAATCCTGGCTTAGTCTAAGCCCTGTCTGTGAAACCGGCCCTTAATGTTACATTCACCTCAAATGCGTATTAGATGATGGCAACGGTATCCTGAAAAAACAGAGGAAAAGAGTGAATATAAAGATATATATATCTATATATAGATATATATATCTTTATATTCACTCTTTTCCTCTGTTTTAGTTGTAACTAAAACACCAAGACCCGCCCAGCAACTGACAAACAGTGTTCACAGTGTTAACAGTGTCCACACGAGCAGGTGAGAGAAGATCGAGCGCGAGTGCTTGAATTGCGCACGGACGACATATCAAGAAATGAGCTCACAGGCCCCGTTTCTTCGCATGTACATCTGTTTAAAATCACCATGAGCATCGCGAGCTTGTAGTAAACAAAACAACGCGTCTCTGCCATTCATTCGTTAACACAGAGACGCACAGAACATACAGGATTCATATTCGAATCGGCTTTTGCGATCCTAATTCATGTAGCAAACTGTAGGCTACATTCTGTTTTTAAACCGTATTCCAAAATTCCTTCTGGGTTTTCTGCATCGCGGAAATCATGAGGTACCAGCTGTACTTAAATACTGGTACCGTGATGTTTACATTTTTTGTAGTACCGACTTTTGACAACACTAATTCAGTATTTCCCATACATTGATTTGTTTGTGGTGGCGCGCCACAATATCAAAACTGACCAAAAATAAATCTTGTACTGTCTGATAAATGATCGTTTGCGAGCAGAGCGCCGATTGTGTACACCGTTACCAGGGAAACAATCTCTAACATGACAACAGAGCCTCCCGCTGAAACAAATAAAGTGCAAATTTGTGGGAAACACTGCATATTACTAGAATATTAGCCATATATTAGTGCTAATTAAGCACATATCACTGCCTTATTCTACATCCTAATCCTACCCGTTACCTAAACTTACCAACTACCTTACTAACTACTAATTTATTACGAATTTATTGAGGGAAAAGTCATAGTTTATAGTTAAAGTGTTACCACATTTACAAATAATGCAGCATTTCAATTCCATGGGGAATCAAATAGTTATTTCCGAGCAAGTCAGAGAAGAACAGAAATGACGAAGCGACCGCAATCAGCAGCTTTTAAGCTTTATGACTGTCAGTTTGTTCTGAAAAGTCATCCGAGTAAATAATTCAGGACATAACCTCAGGTAGAGTTACATGATTTGCCTGACGCCCAACTAGGAAATCATTCGGTAAATATAAATGTCTGCGTAAAGTATACATTTATTATGTGCAGTATTAAAAAAATCTTAAAAGCCCGCGAGAACTGGAAGTTTGCGGCCAATTTTACTTTTTTATTGTGACATACTTCAGAATATTAAATGAGGAAAATAGAGGGCGTGGCTTGTTTTTCATTGTCGTAATCTCAAACCTTCACACGACCACAGCAAAGAAACTGGCCGCCTCACCTTGTTGATATTTCCGGCTTGCTGGGTGTTGATGCCCATCTGCGCCCCCTGTGTGAGCGTCTCTGCCAGGACACTCCCCGCTCCTCCCTGTGCCGCCGCCCCCGCTGCTCCTCCCGCCCCTACGGAAGGTGTCACCTGCATGCCTCCGCCCTGATACTGCATCCCTCGACCGCGGCCGACAGAGCCCAGAGTCCCGTTGATCACCTGTCCCGGCTGTCCGGCCGTGTTCTGTCCCATCATGCCGCTGTTCAGCATGGCCTGGTTAAATCCCGTGCCGAGTCCCATGCCAGCTGAGCCGGCGTTATTGCCCTGTGTCCCGGGAGTGCCGCCTGGTTTTTGTGTTTGAGAGGGGTGAGAGGGCGAGCCCTGGCCGAGGGGACTCTTTCCAATCCCGCCCAGCTGTGATCCGATGCCGCCGGGCTGCGGACTGGCCGAGTTCATCCCAGCGCTGCTTCCCGGCCGCAGGAGCTCGGAGAGCTGCTTGTGCTTGGCAGCAGCGTCAGAGACCATGGGGCCGTGACCGCCTGTACCCGTGGCCCCGCCGTTAGAGGACATGGACATCAGCCCCAGGTCTCCGTTAGGTATCAGCTCATCTGGAAGATCGTTCTCCAGGTCATCCCAGGAAAGTGATCCCAACTCTGGGGAAATAAAAGAGAGGGACAAATTACTTATTGCTTCTGTTTATAAGGCTGTGAGATTCCTATTGATCTTAGTGCACAGAAATTGGACTTCGACGAATGAGAATTTGATGAATGCTTCAAGACGTTCCTGGGAAAACCAGTTTGCAGCTTTCAGTTCATGTGTTTCTATGCAAAAACTGAGAAACTGTGTAAACATGCTGGTCGGGAAATTCTAAAGTGCTTATTAAAAAAAAGGTGTGTATGATCACTTGAGTCAGACAGTACATGTTTTATTCATCAAGACGACATGCACATTTAATGTCGAAATTTCCCGATGAGCTATCAAATAAAAAAATTCATCTAAAAAAGTCCCAGTATGTAATCTCATTAGCTACGTTTCCTTCCATGTGCTTTTATGCAAATACTGGGAAATTGCATAAAAATGGTTGGTTGTAAATTTCCGAAGCGCATATAAAAATAAAAAGGGTATGACCGCTTGAGATGCTTTTTGTTTGTTTGTTTCTTTTGTAAGAAATAACATATCTTATTTTGTGTCCTGTGTGTTGCTGACTGAAATGTACAATAAATTTTTTTTAATAAAAACGCATTTTTCCAATAAAGAAATTTCAGGTTTTTACAATTTAACCCCTAAAACACAAAAAGATTCATAAGACCCACTAACTCTTTTTTTTTTTTTTTTTTTTTTTTATCTATCGTAATTCAAAGAAATTTGTGTGTGTGTGTGTGTGTGTACACACACAAACATTTAAAATCAATCAAATCAATCAATCACTTTTATTTATATAGCGCTTTTAACAATACAGATTGTAGCAAAGCTCTGAACATTATCAAATAGGAGAACAGAGTGATGTAATAATGCATAATGACGAGAGTAAACGGTTTATTTATCAAATCCAGAGACAGTCTCTGTAATCAAAATGACGGTAATCACTGGAAATCAGGTGTCCCCAACTAAAAAAGCCAGAGGCGATGGTGGCAAGGAACCAAAACCCCATCCACGAGAGAATGGAGAAAAAACCTTGTGAGAACCAGGCTTAGTTGGGACCAGTTCGCCCAGCACCTAATTTCCAGTTCATTATTAAGCACATGTCAGATTGTGCAAAGGATTTATTCTATAAGTCCTAAAATCATTTCCTAGGTTTTTAAACGGACTCAAAACAACGAGATCAACTTCCTGTAAAGTGAATATGCCGTCTGCTCCTACTAAGGTCTATTAAATTTCATATTATTAAGGGTCTAATGGAAACTGTGGTTTTGACACCAGGAAAATATTCTTTTAGCGGCTCCATGCTGTGAGGGAAAACAGCGGAGAGAGCAGTAGACTACATCAATATGCCTGCATGAGGTTGATCCACCGCAGAGTCTGCTAATAGCTTTAATAAATCCACCTCATCTCTTAAAACCTGCTAATGAACGACTGACGCGGGACACACACAAACACAGGAGTGTGTGCGATACTTCAGAACAGCTGGGAGGAAGGAGACGTTCTCAATCACGCCTGTGACACCGAGAGACTAGCGACAGATGTTAGCATGTTTAGCAGAGTAAATGCCATCAGCACAAACAGGATGGATGCTAGAGATGATATCACCACCGATTCAGGTGCAAAATTAATGGATTTGACAATGATTAACCCAATGTTATCTAAAGACAAGGAGCCTGCTTAAACTGTAACCGTATATAGTACATACTGAATACTACATTCACTGGAGAGGTTAAATGACAATGTGGTGTATTACTACAGTCAGTAAAGTTCGTTGCAAAACTGTTTCGCACAGTATTATACAGAAACACAAAGAAAGAAGTACATACTTCTTTTATACAGTAGCAAGTATACAGTACATACTTAGTATGCTGCACATTAGCAACAATGTAGTGTACTACTTTTTGTAAAGTTTTCTTTAGTGAAGTTTTCGGCTACATATTTTTAGAAAGACGCAGGCAGTATACGGTGCATACTGCGCAGTATGCTGCACACTAGATGTCAAGCGCGATTGTAAAGTCATACTGTAAGTTTAAAATTAAAGATAATATTTTGATATCAAACTGTAGGTACGTGAAGCAAATGAAGTACTTACTGCATAGTATGCCACACACTAGTGAGGTCAAATGACAATGTAGCAACGTTTTGCATTCTGGTTTCATAAAAATCACAGACAGTATTAAGTACATACTTCATGTCAATTTAACATGCTACTGTTTGTTATGTTTACCATTGAAGGCTGTACTATACGTTTATTTTAATCGTAGGTAGTATATACAGTGCGTACTGCCAACTACACGCCGAACGCTTTCACCACTGCAGATATTTTCATATACTAGTTTTATAAAAAACACAGTAGGCCACACACTAGTCAGTTTAAGTGGTAATGCAGCATACTACTGTTTTCTGTTGCAGGACTGTTTTACATACATTTTCAGAAACTTAGAGACACAATACAACACATACTGCATACTAAACCACACAGTAATAAGGACAAGCAATTGTATAGTGTACTACTGTTTCATTTACTATTTTTTTTTATAATAAAGTACCTACTGCATAGTGTACTGCATAACGCTGCAGTGTACGATTATTTGTAATGTTTCACGTAATATTAAGACAAATTTCACAGAATAAACAATGAAATCAATAGACAATATAGCATACTACGATTTGTTTTATTGCTTTACATACTATACTTACAGACAGTAAGTACACAAGGCATACTAGTATGTATAGTATGCATTGAATAATGTGCAAAACACAAAAGGTTTGCAATGTTTCGGTTTTAGAAAATTGTGAAAACGTAGCATACTACGTTTCACGTGGTATTTTTCTATAAGGTAACAGGCAGAATACAGTAAATACTACACATACTGAAATCTTGGTCCAACTTTGTGTGGTATTTCCCAGAGCAACAGTGTCAATCTATGCGTGACTCTTGATTGAGATGCAGCACGGGTAGCGCTGAGGTCGCACCGGTTCGAGAGTAAACACAGACACGCTGCCAGACACAGCAGGTGCTAAACATGAGGGAGGCAGGAGTTGGGATCCTCGCTTTTCTTTTCTCTCCCCGTTTAACGACCCACATCACGGAGCCAGACTCGTGCAAGTCCTCGCTCACACACTCAGCTGTCTACAGCCAACGTCCCGCCCTCTACGTGCTTGGAGCCGAGCCAAAATGCAAAGCAACGCACACGTTAGGAAGCACCTCGGAGTCTGGAGTCCCAACGGGGAGCCAGATTTTTCCCTCCACCATCGGGCTGAAGCTCGTTATAGCGGCTCCGGCGGGGGGCTATAAATAGTCTCTCCACGCAGCAGCAGACCACAGCTGTCGTTCACAGCGTCTGAAAGATAGCGACCCGTCTGAGCTGGGACAGGTGCGCCTCGCCTGGGATTTCACTCGGATGGGGAGGATAGCAAACCAAGATTTTTAGCTCAGTCGCTTCCAGTCGCTCCCTAAATCCCACATTTCTATCTTTAAATTTACACCATCGGATGTTAAAGCGATAGTTCACCCAAAAACGTACATGCTGTTATTAGTTACTCACGTTCCAAGCCCGTAAGACTTAATTATTAATAATTAAAAATGAATGAAATCTGAGAGATCTCTGACCCTGCAAAGACAACAATTATATTCTACTGAACATAAACATCTCCACGCGTAACTGAACTTAAACAATGCTGAGGTTTTCTCAAAAATGGCATACGAATAGCTAAATAAATAACATTATTGTTTTCTTTCCACACAAAAAGTATTCTTGTAGCATCGTAAAAATTACAGTTGAATGTCACAAACTTTTACCGATATCTTTTCTGCCGCTGGAGGGTCAGAGAGCTGAGATTTCATCCAGAATATTTGAATCCGTGTTCTGAAGATAAACAAAGGTCTTTTGGTTTTGGAACGACACGAGGGTGAGTAATTAACGACCCTTTAAAGGGACAGTTCAATCAAAAATGGAAATTTTCTCTTAATGCTGATCCAGATTAATTCTAATTCTGATTCGATTCAGTTTTCGCAGTTACAATATCGATACATTTATTTAAAGTGACAGTCAAGACCTTTAGGCACCGTTTTACAGACAGGGTTTAGATTAAAGGTGCAGTATGAGACTGTACATTGATTGTACAGCGTGAATCTGAGAGCGGGTCAGCTGAATATTGTATATTATTTTTTGGAAAACGGCTGAGGCACGACCGAAGAAAAGACGCTCAGAGGAATCTAAGGCGAGAAGAAGAGAAATCGAGAAGAAACTGAACAAGACCCGGATTTACATTGTGGAGAGAACCCCCGCTGTCAAAAGGACTTCCAAACCGAGCACAGGTGGCATGTTTTTTATTGCACAGGTAGGTAAAGTCACGATTACTTGTTGCAAAGAGCATTCACACGCGCCAATAAAAACATAATAACGGCAGTTACAGAAACACTGGGGGGAGTTTTGTTTTGTATTTACGTGAAACGTCAGTGGAAGTGGCGTCAAACAGCATCTCATACATGCCTTATAAAAAACATTACTGGTGTACATCTTGAGACAAAACAAAGACACTGATATATTTTAAGATCAGTGCACCATTCTTACACTTTAGTCTGGGATTAGATTTGAGTCTCGTCTCTGAAGCTGGGGCATTTTTCAGTTAGGAACCTCGGTGTGCTGTTTGATAGCAATCTTTCATTTGAAAGCCATGTTTCTAGCATCTGTAAAACTGCATTTTTCCATCTTAAGAACATTTCTAAATTGCGTCCTATGCTCTCAACTTCAAATGCAGAAATGTTAATTCATGCGTTTATGACCTCAAGGTTAGATTATTGTAATGCTTTATTGGGTGGTTGTTC
>JAUYWG010000060.1:9541085-9555426 GCA_034779775.1 Enteromius afrohamiltoni | reverse complement strand
TGTTCAGTGCTTTGCTACAATCTGTATTGTTAAAAGCGCTATATAAATAAAAGTGACTTGACTTGACTTGACATTTTCAAAGAAATGTTCTTTTGAAGTTCTGTGGAATGTTTCTCATGCATCAAATATCAAAATGATTTCTCAAGCAAGGTGTAATATGCTCATATCCAAATCCTTTAGACGTGCTTGATCATATAAAACACTTCATTGTCAATAAACTAAAATTGCCACACTGCCACCAAAATGAATATATTAAAATTAAAACAACATTTTGAGCCTATGGTTGTTCACTAACAATGATTCCTAAAGGGATCATGTGACACTTGGCTTATTATCCTAAAAATTACATCATGAATTAATTATGTATTAAAACATTTTGAAATACAAACCAGCCATTTCAGTTTGCGAAAACTTTATAGTTTTGATCAAATAAATGCAGCCTTGAGAGATTGAGAGATTTCTTTCAACACTAAAACTGACCGAATCTCAAACTTCTGCACGGTTATGAAGTTTTAGGACAACTTTGAAGAAAGGTTTGATCCGCTTCAAATGTTGAGTACTGTATATATGCAATATGAACGTTTTGAACATAATTAATTTTTATCGAACACATTTCATTATTGCAATGTATAAAAATGGAATACTCTCTCTTAAACTCTGCTGTTCTGTGGTGAAATGTGCTTTAGGAAACATTGATATAGAGCTACAAAAGTAGGATTTTGAAAACCAATATAAAGAAGCTTAAATTAAGATAATAATGTCCTAAGAACAGCGAAACAACAAAGCATGAAGCAGGATTTGAAGATACAGATGATACATATCCTTCTAATTCCTTCTCAGGTTGAGGAGTGTTTGCGCACAAAAGACTGCGAGCATGTGCCGGCTCCGAGCAGCAGACCGGGTTCAGGTTTCACAAGGCTGTTTAAGCCAGACCTGCTGCTGATAGACAGCAGTGGAGGGGGAAGAGAGACGGAGGGAACTCTTGGCACGACGGTGGAAGGTTAACACGGGGCTGGTTTGGTCACATGGCCTACCACTAAAAGTTTTCATTGGGCTGAATCCCATCTTGTAAGTGTCATGTTTCCTGCTTTCATCCCACTTGACAAACACAGCATTGTCTCTAAATCACTGCTTTGGTTTTCGAGATGCTCTTTACAAAAAAAAAAAATAAAAAAATAAGATGTAGGTCACTTGATTTAGCTCCAAGCAGAACATTTATTCCAGAGATGATGAAGTTGGCATACTTAGTTTCTTGGTTTTATTTAAATTGGATTGACATTCAAAAGTATTTTTCTATACTTGTGCAAAAAATATTTACCGTAATTAAGAAATTCATTACAAAACAGTCATTACAAAAATATATATATTTTCCATTATTAGCATTAACACACTTGGTCTTTTTAAACAAGTAATTAAACGGTGCATAACTATTTCTTATGATTTCTAGCTTAGAATTCAATGAAAGCAAATATTTGGATGATTTTATGATGCTCTTAACTTAACTTACCTTCCGAAAAAGTTCTCATTATCAATTCCCATCAGCAGCTTGACCTTCAGCCAGCTTGGGAGGAAATTACGTTTTTACAGACTTTACATGCTCTCCGACATTTGCACAATAAAAAGTCAGAATTCGTAATTTTATTAGTGCATCTGACCATGAACTTCCTTGATTGTATTACAAAAATGTCTCGACCAAGTTTCTAAATGCCACGGTTTCTAAGATAGAAGGACGTTTCTGTAACACAGCACCTGAAAAGCAACTAACCAACTAGTAGGCCTACGTCAAACAACCAACCAACCCAACAAATACAACAAATACAGAAACGACAATATCCCTCTGTGGTCTTAGTCACACACGCACACATCTAAAATCATGCTGGGCTTGGCATCTGTCCTGTGATGCGTTATCGCTACTGAGATGATCCAGGTCTGCGCTTTCAGACTAAAACGCCACTAAATGACCCACACAACTGGAGGACCGTGCCAGAATTACTTTCAAAATACCTCCAGCCCTCCTGATTCTGCTTGACTTCTGTAAGGTTTTAAAACAAAGGAACGTTCTAGTCCAGCTGTCACCTAGGAAGGGACTATCACAGCCCAGTCATCAAAAGCACACAAAAAGCCCGAATGGCACGTTGAGCTTCAAACGGCAGGCATTTGAGAAACCATTCTCAACCATCTCGTTATAACAAAGTCCAACTGAAATCGACACGCTTTTTCCACATTTTCTGAAATGACTGCACGGAAAATCTGTAAAATGTAACTTGTGTCAGGCTCTGAGCAGGCCTAGTTATAACCCTGCAAAACTATAGGTGCGTTCACATTTACATACGTACACACTACTCCGTGCCGCTTCGTAGAGTTAACGGTTTTTTAGTAGCCTGTGAGCGCTTAAAACAAAAAAAATGATGCAACAAAACAATTAAATGTGGAATGCTGGATATTTCAAGCCCTCAACTGTCAAAATAGCATGAAATAAGCTTACTGAATTCATCCACTAGACAGTTCAGTATATATTGAATAGTATGAGAGCACAGTGTATAGAGAGTCATTTTTGACTGGGATTGCAAAGGGGGGGATTTTTTTTTTTTGTGGAAACTCCAAAAATGTAAAAAAAACAAAAAAAAGAATTCAAGGCTATTTTCAGAAACATGCCAAAAATGTTCTGCTTGTTTGAAACCTTACTAGCTATTAACAAGTGGAACAACTCAAAAAAAAAAAAAAACTGATAAATATTTCATAAATTCAATAAATAACTGAACTTTTTTTGCCCAAAACCATAACACTGACTGTAAAAATATACATTAATTTTTCACAACAAAGAGAGGTGTCTTGAAATGTATTAAGTCAGTGAAATGAACTGAGAAACCACTTTTCAAAAGGGCTAATTTAAGGTTGGAATAACTTTCGCGGAGATTGATTTTGTGGTCTGAACACTAGTAGTCATTTTAACCATTTGCCTATTATTTCTGCAGTTCAACATCATGTGTTGTATGTATCTAAATCGATCCTCTTCGATGTACCGCCATAAACAATAAACTCTTAAAAAATTATTTAGTTAAGTTATTGATGGCACCAAGATACCAATAAAGAACATTTACGTAAATTAAGTAATTAATTACTAAATATTTAATTCTCCTTTCAGATGTTTTTTTTTTTCTCATTTTATTTTTATTTCTTAAATTACAGCAGTTTATGATGATCTTAAGAAATCACCCACTGCCAAGTAAACTCGTGCAGGTCAAGATCTCGTAATATTGCACTTTAAGCCGATTCCTCACTATTTGACTAATCTGTTTTAGTACGGTGAACCTCAAACCAGTCTAAGATGGGTCACTTTTTTACGCCCATTAATGACTTCTTATGAAAAAGCTAAAATCTGAAGAACTTGAATTGCATTTTTGAAAAGTTTTGATATGTGCCGTCAAGAAACAAGAGGTCAAAGCTATCTAATGTAAATGTCGATGGTGCTTTAAAAGTGAATTTCACAAAGCAAAAAGGTCGCTACATAAAGAGTCAAGTCAACCTCACAAACTGTCTACTTCTGTTGAATGACTAATCACTTTGTGTTTCTAAGCCTCGTAGTCTGAACTTTTCGTATTTGCCATGCTTGGTATGGATGGGAAAATGCAGAAAATTAAACCTGATCCAAATGTTTTAATGACGGATGGAATTCCAGAGGCAGTGTGTACATATGATTGACACAACATGAGGTCGTATTTATTTATTTTTTAACATGTAAACATTTCCAACTTTTTAGTTCAAAAATAAAAATTGTGCAGAAAAAAGTTTTTAAAAAGAACGTGCCGACAGTTTGAATTTGCAGGAACTTTTGCCATCTCAAACATTTTGAAAGTTCTTTTCTAAACTTCCATTAGAACCTTTGACATCACTGACATCTGCAGAACCACAGCGTTCTCTGGATCAGAATTGATATTATTCAGAATATATAGGTGATCGGTTCGCACTCCTAATGGAAAGCCTTCATGTAAACACTGAACCAATTTAAATTTTGATCAGATTGGTAGATCTGAATTTTTTTGTTAACTGGAAAAATATAAACCAGCTGTAAACGTGTGAATATCTTCTCAATCGAACGTGCAGATGTTTATTATTGATTGATGACAGAGTCTGTGAATAAAACTGAATAGCTGCTAAATATTTGCACTAAAAATAAAAAAAATTCTATTAAGATACGCCAACATGGCAAACACAACAAACATGGGTAGCTTCAGCAACAGCATCATCAAAGCTTGCTTTCGTTTTTTGAACGCAGTTACAGGGCGCTAAATATTTTGAACGCAACACAGTAGTGCATGAAAATGCAACTGTAGTCCAAATGCAACTGGAATCGTTTAGCATGATGTTTGAAAACACTTCCTGAAGCAAATTACACACTTCACCTGTCAAAATAACCATATCATCACGTAATATAATCCGAACGTAGGTATGCAAGATGGATGCTGAAGCGTGTGATCGTCCAACAAGCAAGACTTTGTGATTGAACAGCACAGAAGCCAGAGAAACAGGTGCAACAAGACTTCTCCGCTATTAAACCGAGAGCTCAAATTTACACACAAACACACTAGCTGCCTGCAGGCATACATAATAAGACGCATTATGAGCTGATCTGCAAAAAGGAGGGGATGCTGAATTTATGCAGAGTTTTCAACACGTTTGAGTGCCAGTCATCGCAGACATGATGCTAATCTAGGCCTGTAGCTTGCACACTGCAGTGGTCACTATTTATGTGGTTAATGATATCCGAGGCGACGGGCCTGAAAGTAACAGGTCTGCCAGATAATGTGAGACCCTGGAGCACAAAACCAGTCTTAAGTCGCTGGGGTTTATTAGTAGCAATATCCAAAAAAAACATTGCATGGGTCACAATTTTTTGATTTTTTTATGCTAAAAATCATAAGGAAATTAAGTAAAGATCATGTTCCTACTGTAAACATATCAAAATGTCATTTCTGATTAGTAAATTGCATTGATAAGATATTCAATTTGGACAACTTTAAAGGTGATTTGCTCAGTATTTAGATTTTTTATTTAGAATCTGATTCCAGATTCTCCCATAGATGTATCTCGGCCAAATATTGTCCTATTCTAACAAACCATGTATCAATACAAAGCTTATTTATTGAGCTTTCATGTGATATACATCTCAAATTTTACCTTATGACTGGTTTTGTGGTCCAGGGTCACGTATAACTAAGTAGTCTTCTAACTGGACAACAGAGGTAAACTAGTCAAAAGTGCACTCAGTAATTTTTTGGACTTGTCAAGCACACGTTTATGCTCTGCAAAGCGACACGGCCGGTCACGTGACCTCAATAGCGGCGCCCATGAAGGGGCGACCCGCTCCGCTCAAAACCGCTTTTACTGGAAAACTGATACGATTATTCGCTTTCTGAGCGATAAGTTACTGCAAAAAAATAATAATTAATAATCGCTTTTGACTAAATCAACGTCAAAGGCGTGATAAAATACGTTTTAATGAAACGTCTGAATGTAAATAACGAACTTTCGTAAACGCGTGGACTTCCTAGTAAGCTATACTAAGCCTACACATTTACGACTGTATCATAGCGACCATAAACGACAACTTTCACTTTCAGAAAGCGTCCCGGGACGTGTTCGTGGATCTGTCACGCGCTTTCAGCTGGAGCTCTTTCCACGTGCTGCCGATCTGAAACGAACCTGACGTATGAATGCGATGACAGACAGACTGATGTAATAAGCTATAAAAATGTCGCCTGGGCCTTTTCGGTGGACAGCAGTTGGATGTTTACATGCACTAAAGTTTGGACGATAACCATCATGCTACTTGATTCCCTCAACTTTACATGCATTATTCCAGCAAAGCTAGTTTCATTAGTAACTCAAGTCTAAACTGCATATCATTAATTATACACCCTCTGAGTCTGTACTCAGCACTGACTTTAAGTGTATGTAAAGACATGCATTGAAGGCTCGTTTCTCCTGTACCGTCCAGCGAGTTTTACACCGCGTAAGGGTGACCATATTTTAAGATGAAGCTTAACGCACCGTTTCTGGGCTCGTTTGACAGCTGGCGCGTGAACACGTGTGTCACAGTGCCTCTTACGAGTTGATTATTAGTGTATTTAGCAGGTTTGGGATCAGGCCTGCGGGACTTTTACCTGGAGCGTCTGGAGCAGGTGCTGTCAGCTTCGCTCGCTTCGCGCTTGGAGGGCCACCTTCCAGCACATTTTCAGCCATTGCGATCAAAATGAGCTTCTGGCCGAATGTTGCGGGGAGGGGAATTCAAAGCGAAAGATCCTTTCGTCCGAAAAACAGATGTTACCTTACTTTTGAAAGACGTGGGGAGTGTGGAGCGGCTCGGCGGAGGATTTTCTCAAAAAAGCAGCAACAGCGCCCCGCGTCGCCACCACCATTCACCCCATGATAATCCAACACCCAACACCCACATTATCATCGTTATATTACAGAGAGAAAACGCCTCCTTTCCGCGAATTCAACGTTAAATCCCAAATAAAATATCCACAGGAATCCTTGCGCGCGAGCGTCGTTAAATTTGCAACGGCGCGCGATCCATTTTCTGACGTCAATTTTTTCCCGTGCAAAAATCGTCTGGCTCCGTGTAAAAATGCACGGTTGCATAAAAATGAGATATTTTTGCAAAACTGCCCCCTCGGCGCTGTCTGTCCTCCAAAAGCGTCCGGTAAACAATAACCGCTCGGAGCGAAACACGGACGCAAGCGCCGCTCTGAAGGGGAAATCAGATATACGAGGGTTTTGTGGCCGACGAACGCCGATTAAATCCAGGATTTTTCGCCAAAAATTCCTTTGCGGCGATACAAAGATGTCATTTTCCGCTGAACGGTGCAGTCAAACCTCGAGTTGGATGCTCCGCGTCCAAAAATAAAAAATAGTGCTCTATCGAAATCCTGATTCCGAGCCGAGACAAGATGGCGGCTGTTGATTCCTTCGATACAAAAAGTTTTTTTTTTTCTTTTTCCAGATAGACGGAGCCGAGGGGGAGGGGGAGCGCGAGCGCAATCACGCCCTACGTCAAACCTGCTGTCAGCGCGCGGAGCGGCCGGGCGAGGCGCTACAGGATCACAGATCTCCACTCAAATGTCATTTACGCATCAATAATCGTTGACCAAATCGTATTCGGCCAGGGTTTGGTAATAGATGCTTTTACATTAAGCGGGTGGTTTGCAATCAAACAAGTTGTTGAGGAACAGTGCAAGTTATATTAATTTTAAGTACATAAAACTTATAACAAAACGACAGTATTTTGAATCTTGCACTATTTTTTTGGCCAATATAATATTAGCGAATATAGTTTTCATTAAAACAAGCTGTTAAGAAAGCGGTTCAGAATTTTTAATTAATGTTAAGTAATATAAAACATACATTTTGTATTAAGCCGGATTTTTTTCTTTCTTTCTCGTCTCACCAAATATATATATTAATAATATTAATGAAAGTATCAATTTAAAACCTTATTATTAATAACATCAATTCTTACTACTACTACTACTACTACTAATAATAATAATAATAGTTTCTCCCACACATAAAACAGACACACACATCTGGTATCATTTCATTGTTTCTCTACTCTGGAAATCTGGCACATGCACATGTATTATCAATTTTGAAACATAAAAATCAAATAAAACATTACATGTTATGTACATACAAAGTGAGTGCACTGTGCAAATGTATACAGATTATGTTTTTTTGCCCGAATATAACGGCTAATAAATCAATACCCGCAGTGTCTCATGTGCATAAGGACAAATTATTGAAGAACATGTGCTGCTGAGAAAAAAATAAAAAAAATCAAGAACAATAACATCTTGCCCACATTCCACAGCTCTGTCTTGCAGCTTCTGCCCGCACTATTCAAATTCTTTGGTATACACATGCCCATATATGGCACAAAAACAAATACACAGTTAATAAAGGCATGTGGAGTCAAATCCAAGGGCACATTTTTAACACTCGAGCGCCAAAAGATTCGCACTCAAATACGTGTCTCTTACCCAATTAAGATTCGTTCAATTCTATACGAAGCCAAAACTGAGAAGCAGTGAAAGTCACGTGACAATGACCGAAACAAAAAACGACATGATTTTAAAACTAAAATGTAAAGAAAATTACAAGAATGCGGGCAGTGGTGAAATAAATGGGAACAAATCGCACGTAGGACAAGATTAAATTCACGCTTTTCCATTTTAGTTCATTTAAAATATAAAACTTGAGTAGAATTCAATCCGAGGCACTTTTCAAGAGTTAGGCCTTAGGTGCTTGTTACGTTAGGAGAAGCTGGGTGCAAAACCCCGTTTCTCCTCGCTTTAAGTGGCTCCCTTTCATAAATACGCCCTTTTGATATCAGGCTCCGTGGCTGCACGCCCATTCGTGCACAGCCCCAATAAATACAAATGCATTTAATACAAAACCACATACATTATGCACAATTAATTATAATTCAATACTGTCAGCACTGGGCTTCTTTAGCCAATGGAGTGATACAATAACACAAAGGTGAATGTGTTGGCTGGAAAGCAGTGCACCATAAAACAATTAACAGCTAAATCAAATCCCTTTTCCATCCCGAAAAGTTCCATTTAAAGATACACAGTGTACATTTAAAAAAAAAAAAAAGGCTGGAATTATAATTTCACATCAAAGAGGAAATAATAATATAATACAATAACATAATATCAAAGGTGTTCTGAAAGCGTCGGCGTCAAAAGACTCAACTCGGTGTTACGATTGAGAGGAGAAAGAGGGAACAAAAAAAAGGCACTGGATGTTTTCCATTTTTGAGAACAAAGTAGCGATTGCTCTGTAAACAGAAATAAAGAAAGAAATCTGTCCCCAAACCTCAGAGCCAAGCTTATAAACGACGGCGGAAGATCCTAATAAAGGACTTGCTTTGCTTGATTGATGATTGAAATGTAAGACGCGTCGCAAGAGATCCTGCTGATTATCCTCTAGTGTTCTGAACGCATCAGAGACTAAACAAAAAATGTCGATAAAATCAGGTGAAGCGAAGAAAATTGGACGTCAAAATCTCGACAGAATTGATCAGATATTCTAAAAAAGCGAGCTGAAATCAACTAAATTGCAAGCCCCTAGCCAACTTATGGCAGCGCAAGAACCTTCTTCTACAAGGCCATGGAGTGGACTGGTATCACAAGTGCACGGTGGGCGATAAAAACTATGGCGAATTGGCGGTACCACCATCACAGTGAAAAACAACTTATTCCGATATGAAAATCTGAGGCACTGAATGAAATTCATTAAAATGCACTGATAAACAATTCAGCGACACAATCCGTTCAGTTGAACGCTTCATTGAAGGCTTCGCTGGCTGGAGTTTACTGGATACATTTAAACAGTGGCGCTTGTAAGATCCTTAAATAATGTAAGTGCCCTGCTCACTTTATTTGTATTTATATCATTTAATTGTGGGGTTAAGTTTTACGCAAAAAAAAAAAAAATGCTGAATTGAACTTCCAAATGCTGCATGTTTTCGACATGCTTAAAATTTTCGAACGCATTACAATCACCAGCCCTTGTGCGCTCTAATGAAAGAGAGAGCGCACGGGATGGTTCCTGCCATCTTTCTTGATTGCGATTCAGACAAATAAAGCTGATTGTGCCGTTTTCCCTCATTTCATGAGGGCGAGCCTCTTTTACCTCCCTTTGATAAAAGCTACATTGTTTGCAGCCAGATATACTGGATATTAATACGGGCGTTGTGGAAAGAAGTGCCAGAAGCCCATCTTCACCTACCCTCCCTCGTTTTATTTTACTGAGATATAGAGGTGACCGCCGACGTGGTAGAGCGGTGAAACTCCTATTTATTCATAACGATGACTTTCAAACATCATCCCGTAATCCTGGCTAGTTTTCGATCATTTTGTATCAAAGAGAGAGGAAAAGAAAATACTGAAATAAAGGAACAAAATAATACGGCGTTAGAGGTGGGATACATCACAAACTGCATATTTCCACTGTCCACATAAGCCATGCTGATATATTTGTTCAAACATCCCTTTCATTTGTTCATTTGACAGATCTTACACATGGTGAAGGCACTTTATAAACAAAAAAAACATCAGAAATATCAACTCCATCCACTTCCCCCCCTCTGTGCTACACTGTGATCCACACAGCAGATGCTTAGTGCACCCATTTTTCTATTTAGGTCACGTTATCAACACATACGCCTTATACAGGCTAATGCTACTCATTGGAACTCCAACAGTTGTGGTCGGAAAAGCCCCTTTTGAAGGAAGTAGAGCCTGAAAATGATCTGCGGATTGGCTCTTGAAGAAGGTCAGGCGAGGTAAGGAGGAAATCTGAATCACTCCACTGCCCTGAGCTTTGTACGCTCATCTGCGTCTTCATCTTCCTCTGCTTGTAAAGGCGTCTCTGGTCTGGCTAACGGCGCGTACAGTTGTGTTATCGAGGGAGGCTGTGTACCACTTAGCGATGGTGCTTGATAAGGACTCTCGTAATCCTTTTCTTTAAGCACTGGGTTGTCCTTAGTGTCTTGGTGCAACTCCTCTGTAATCTGAGACGGGCCTAATACACGGCCCTGAGGCACACCCTGGCCACTGATAGAGGCAACATTGGGAGAGGTGCAGGGTGGGTTTAGTGGTGCAGCAGATGTCGTATTATCAAGTGTGTTGGGCTCTAAACGCCCAACGGCACTGTCCACCTGGCCTTGTTCCAGGCTTTGAGTGGATCCCGATCTGCCCTCGTTCGTTTGGGGATACAAGTAAGTCCTCATCTGCCCTTTTCCTTTCACGTTTACAGTGCCGCGGTAATCGAAGACGTAGTTCATTCGGCTGAGCACACAGTGGCTCTCTTCGCTAACCTGTATGCGGCACTCCACTCCCGTGCTGTCCATGCGGCTAGCGATGTTGACCGTGTCGCCCCAGATATCGTAAAGCAGCTTGGTTGTGCCGATGACACCGGCAGTCAGGGGCCCGTGGTTGAAGCCGATTCTCAGCTTGAACTTGAAACCCAGCATGTTCTTGTTAAAATCGTCCACCACGCGCATCATTTCGAGGGCGAAGTCGAAAAGGGCAAGTAGGTGGGCGTGCGGATCCGGCTGTTCTTCGCACTGCTGCCCATTTAATCCAGACGCTGCCATGTAGGTGGCGCCGATGGTTTTGATCTTCTCTACATTGGAGAACGCGGGCTTGCGCAACAGTTCGTCGAAGTCGCCGATGAGTTCGTTGAGTACTCTGTAGCACTCCTTGCCACCCTCGTAGCTCTCTTCGTAGAATTCGCTGAAGTTGACAATACTCGCGAAGATGACCCCGACGTTGTCGTGATTTTTAGAGTAACTCTGGTTCACCTTTAGTTGCTCGGCAACATGGATGGGGATGATGTTACGCAGGAGCCAGTCGGCTTGATCTCGCATGGTCTGGATCTTGATGCGATGCTTGTCAGCTTCCACATTTCCATGGTAATGTAGACGGTAGCTGACCTCGAATTCCCGGTTGAGGAACCAAACCAACATCAGCAGGAGGAAGAAGGAGAGCACGGTCTCTAGGACAAGTAGGTCGAGCGCTTTGGGCGCACTGGGCTGATCTACTTCAGCACTCTGGTTACTCATGTTCCTGGAGCCAAGAGAAAGAGATGTTAGATTTGAGTGGTGTGTTGTATAGAATCATAAAACATCTAACCATTGATGGTGCTAGGGGTGCGTGGACTTGTCACCTAGTCTTAATCAAGGGGCAGTTTCAATGCCGTTGAGTTTTAAAACCATCCATTACACTGCAATAAATGCTTCTCTAGCCAAGATTTTAGTCTTTTTATCCAGCCAAAATACCTGAAAATTCTTAAATCAAGAAACAAAATTGTCAACTGTGAAAATGAAGTACATTCAACAAAATAATCTGCAAAATAACTAAACTTCATTTACTATTTTCATTTTCATTCACTAAACTTTGCTTGTTTCAAGTAAAAACTTCAATTAAAATTTTTATTTATGATTTTTTTTTCTTTAGTTTTAGACATTTTGGCTGGAAACGAGACAAAATAATCTAAGCTAGAAAACAAGTTAACTTTAAAGTCAGTCTGTAAATTTTCAGGAATACACCTGTTTTATGATGGACAAAGACCATATTTTTTTTAGCTTCAGGCTAGGAGTCCATTCAGTTGGAGGAATTCTGTCATGTTTGATATTTTGAGCCCATATTGTTGTCGTTTGTCACATGTCTCCTGTGTGAGTTTGTGTTTAGGACGACTTAGAAAATAAAAATATGTGAATATAAATAAATGTGTGAATTTTGATTTCATGTTAACTTAATGTTAATTGGTGCCTTTTAGTTTGAGTAATATTAATAATGTTAATATGGGCTCTTAAATTTAGTTAAAGTAATATTAATACCACCAATATGGCCCCTCTAGGTTTGCACAATATTAATAATGTAAATGAAGTGACTTCCTGCATATTTCTTGTTTTATTAAGGGCATCTTATTTATAAAATGTATAAAAAAAAAAAAACCTCACCCAGATGCTGGAAATCTGTCAGTGGCGCTGCAAAAAGAGAACAGTTATATTCATAAATAAAGAGTTAGATATGTACATCCATGCATGTCCACCTGAAGATGACCAGACATTTTCAATTCACTTGACAGAAGCTGAGTGGTAGGATTACGTGGAGGATTGTGGGATTTATTGCTTTCAATATTAAATTATTTTTGGACGTTCACAGACACACTTCTGTTGTTTTAGGTGGTACTGGGTGGAATTCTTCAGCACCGGTGGACATGTACATCACGAACAATCGCGAAAGCCAAAGCAAAACTTTACAATGTTTCAAAACTCAAAACTAATGCAGTTTTATTTTAAAGAATAGTTCACATAAATATGATAATTTGCTCAAAAAGTACATCCCAGATTTTGAGTTTATTACTTTAATAAAATAAATTCTTAGAAATGTACTCCATTTACAATCGCATGCTTGCCAGCAGATCCTCTGCACTGAATGGGTGCCACCAGAATGAGAGCCAAACCGTTAAATGATAACATGGCAGTATTTGTTTACATCTGTTTCAGACCGTTTTTACTTGTAAACGCGGTTTAAGATCTTCCTTTTTTTCTAGAAACATGCAGCTTTTCACTTCACAGGACATTAATTAATGGACAGGAGAGATGTGGATTACTGTTATGTCTTTATCAGCTTTTTGGACTCATTCTGACGGCACCCATTCACTACAGAGGACCCACTGGTGAGGAAATGACGTAATGTTAAACTTCTCTAAATCTGTTATGAAGAAGAAACTTGCATGGCCTAAGAGTGAGTAAATCTTGATCAAATTCCTAAAATGAATAGACTAAGTTTCTAATGCGTTTGTTGCTAGCTGAGCAGGCTGAGGATGTCTGACCTGGGCCTGGTGGTGGTGGCGCTGTAGAGCAGGATGAGTAAAGATAAACCAGCAACAGTGGCCAGAGCAGAACGCATCCAGAAACTCAGCTGGCAGAAGTTACAGTACTGTATAATAGCTATAATGAGAGCACAGCACAGGAACATGGGCACCTACAGAACCAGAGAAAAGAGCAATGCTTAAACAATCAAGTCGTATTATAGTTTGATCCTGTAGAGTATATTATTATTATTAGAGTACCTGGATGGGAAGATGCATGCTGTTCGCCAGGTGGGAGAAGACGGACACAGCAGGAAGTGACACGAGCACAGCCCCGATCAGATGACGCGGTAGCCAGCCAGACACCAGCCTCAACAGAGACCGAGTGCAGTTTTGTACATCACCCTGACAAAACACCATACTGCCGGAGAAAGATGGAGACAAAAACTATAGAAAACTATATATTCTACATCAATTATTACGATTTAAATTCTTAGTTTAATTATAATAAGATAATAAAATATCATTCTGATATTTATTGAAGTCAAAGTAATTGTTTGTTTTGCCGTTATCTAGTGCTCACTTACAATGAAACTAAATATGTAACGGTACAGAGGAAATGGCAAGGTATAGCTCACCGAATGGACAAAACGAGAGACACCAGCTCCAGCAGAGCGGCTGTGATTGCCAGACCGAGTGTGGTTGCGGATATGTCCATGGAAACGAGGGGATACAGGAAGCAGGCAATGGTCAGGGCGAGAAAAACGGCACAAGACAGAAAAACATCGAGCAATGAGCTGAAGACTGGACTGGCAAACGTCTTCACCGGCACACGATTCACCACCTGAGGAAACACAGAGATGTGATGAGGCTGCACTACTGTCAATCACCAGAAGAGGTCCATGTGTGATTGTGTGAAGATCTACATGCTGTAAAATTGTTTATA
>JAUYWG010000060.1:9507910-9539190 GCA_034779775.1 Enteromius afrohamiltoni | reverse complement strand
TCGATTTAATAGTGTTGTTTTTAATAGATATGTCTATATACTTTCTACTCATTGTACTCATTTGTTTAGTTAAAGTTTGCTAGTGTAGTACATTAAGTTAAACCAAATAAAACATTATTTTTAATTAATGTTTTTCATTACTTTTTACCTTTTCAGTTTTCACTTTTAATTACCGTTTTAGTTATTTTGTTGCATGTCTGTTTTTTTTATTATACATATACATATATATATATATATACACACACACACACACACACACACGTTTTATTTTATTACAAGTGTGTACCTGCTCATGGTAGCTGGTGCGATAAGCTGACTCCAAAGATTTCTCCAGGAAGTTCAGACTCAGTTTGTTAATGGGCGGCTTGAAGAAGTAATCCTTCATCAGACTATATGGAGGAAAACGAGGTGGAAAATAAATGACTGACTGAATTACACAACTACGATTCAAAGCAATCTTCTCTCACTCACCTGTCTTCCTTGATCACCTCCACAAAGTGCACGTCGCTTTTCTCCCGAAAGTTTTTGGAGCGCAGCGGGAGGATGGCCGAGTGGTCCATGCCGCTGGCGCTGCCTCCTTCTGCGGCCAGACCTCCCACCCAGCTCCTGTCCTTCTCCTGGAGTTTGTCACACAGAGACGACTGGCTGACTCGCACCCGCTCCTCACACTGAGGACTCAACAGACCGTTCAGGGTCTTAGGGCTACGACCTGCAGGAAACTGCGTGACAGAAACAGAATTAGTTCAAAAGAGTCATCTGTTTGGGATTCAGACTACAATAAATCAGTTCAAAAGATTCATTCGTTCAGAAATTGGACAATACTGCTTGTACTTTAGAGTTTTCAATTCATTCTTTGAAAAAACAAACTTCAGAACAGCTATTCGCCCAAAAATAAGATCTAATGCCAGAACTAGTTTAAAAGAGTCATGCGTATGGGAATCTTACTACACTGGCCACACTGTGTGATTTCGATTCGCTAAACCGGTTCAAAAGAATCATTTGTTTAAGACTTGGACTACCCTGGTTCTTCTATTTATCAAAAATGACTACGCAGTTTGATTCTTTAAAAAGAACCTGTCATTGAGAAATCAGTTCTAATGTGGATCACTATAAAGAACTGGCTCAAAGGAATCATTTGTTTGTGAATCTGACCGTACCGTTCGGACTGTATGCTTTCGATTCACTAAAAAGACTTAACTGACTGCATTGCATGCTTTTGATTCATCAAAAGTAAATGTTTGTAAGGTTCATTTGTTCAGGAATCGGACTAAACTGCCCGCAGATGTATGTTTCCGATTCACTAAAAAGAACCTGTTCAAAAGACTCATCCGTCCAGGATTCAGTTCTTATTAAGATCACTAAAAAGAATTTGCTCAAAAATGAGTCATTTGTTTAAGAATCTAAAAACACTTTTGACACTGTGTGTTTCGGATTCACTTAAAAGGAACAGATTCAAAAGATCCATTTCTAAAAAGAACCTGTTCAAAAGAATCATTTGTCCAGGATTCAGTTATAATATAGATCACTAAAAACAATTGGCTCCAATGAGTCATTAGTTTAAGAATCTGACTACAGTTTTCATTCTGCATGTTTTTGATTCATTAAAAAGAACCAGTTCAAAAGACTCATTCATCCAGGATTCAGTGTTCATTTAGATTTAGTCTCAATAGAGTAATTCTTTCGAAATTGGGCTACACTACCAACGTTCTACAAAGGTTCACAGGATTCAATTGATCTTGAACTGGACTACATTGGTTGTGCCGTAAGCTGTTTTTAATACCCCCAAAACAACAACAACAAAAAAAACACTTGTCCAGTAAGTTGACTAATTAACTGAATTTTAACTGATTATAGTTATACAAAAAAAACTTCAGCTGAAGTGTAGCACTCCCATTAATTACACCAGTATGTCATGATATATGGATACTACAGCCACCTGAAACTGAGGTGTGTTATGGTGTGTGCTTCTATCGGGCTTTTCCAGTTGGTGTTCATCATTGTTAGTTCTGTACCTTGCTGCTGTTGGCTCGGTGTTCGTCCTGGCAGCCATTTCGAGTTGCTTCATCTGCAATGGGATTGTCAACGACATCTACGGAGATGCTACAGGATGTGCACACAGGCTGCGTAGAGAAAGATGGAAGAGGTTGAATGAATAACTGACTCAATCGTCATTGTTCATTTAAACTTGTGTAACAAACAGCATTTGTGTGTGTGTGTGTGTGTGCACACCTTGCTGTGTGAGAGCGGTTCGGCGACGGCGCAGTGTGTGAGATCTGGAGTGTGTGTGTTTGAGGACAGACTCAGGCTGAGCTGGGAACAGCCACACTGAGAGCCCATCTTCCGTCTCGAGATCAGATACGTCTTTAAACCTACAAAACAAAACAAAGATACAAAAGGTATTGAAATCCCTCATGACTTTTTCCATCAACATATTTCCCAGCAGGCTTCACACCGAACGTGTTTTTTTCATTGTTTTTGGTTTGTAGTAAGCGTTCTGCGCGCCACGCGTTTACTTAAACGCCAAAAACAAAGATTTTAGAGTGCTATGATCCTGTAATTAGATTTATAGTAGGGCTGGGCGATGTCGACCAATTTGGCATTGTATGATGTCTAATGTGAAACATAGCGATGGACGATGATATCGTCGGCGTAGGTGGCGGTTGGGGGGGGGTGTTTAGTTGTAACGAAAACACCAAACCCCTCCCCACGACTGACAAAAATAACAGTGTTCACGCCAGTAGGTAAGAGAGCTTGGTGCTGCTGCTGTGGCGGGGCGGAGGATCGCGATGCCGGCTCAGCATCATGATGTTTATCAGCCATCGGCGATGGACGATGGTATCCTCTATCGACCCAACCCTAATTGATAGGATAGCTGTTTTGATGGTAGCATAACAACATAACATTTCATTTTCAGAAGCTTTTCTAAAAATCTACAGCTAATTGTTTACACACTGAATATTAGTTTTTTACTGTGAAAATTAAGCATTTATGCCACTTCTGATCAATCGCCTAGACAGAATGAAAGGGTTTTTTTTTGTTGTTCAACTGAAAGTTAAAAAAAAAAAAAAAACAGGCAGACAGGCAGAAAATGTTTGCGTGTTGTCAGTTTTGTGTTTAATTTTATTTTGTTGTAGTTTATTATACGTTATTGTTCGAAGGGTTGGGAATAGAAAAAAAACCAACTAAATTTCTTATTTTAAAACCAGTCTCTGTAGGCCACAGACATTTAAGTACTTTTAGGTCAATTTGGACATCACTCACAATCACCTTTTATTTTATTTTTTTATTCAGTGGCGGAAACGGGCTTCCACGGTAATATATACTTGTTACATTTTTAAAAATATGCTATGTTTGAATTTAGCATTTAATTCTGAACCATCAGGACAAATAAGAAATCTCCCACTGACGTTCAGGTAAGGTCTGTAAAATGATCTCAATAAAATATGTAACTAGTGCACTGCAATTGTTCGGCATAGTGCATGCAGCTTTAAGCTGCACGATTAATGATTTATAACTGTAAAACCAACTGTAATTTGATAATGTGGTTTCCTCTGAAGGCAAACAAGCTCTGATACTACACAGATACACAGCAAGCGCTCGAAAGCACCTGAGCAGGTTTGTTTCAGCACTGATGTTTACATTAAACAACACTAAGCGCGAGGATGAGCACTTCTGTTGTGCCAACACACACACACACTTTTGAGTGTCCGGTGGAGAGGCTCTGTTGTACCAATAGAGGCAAAAACAAACAGAAAGCGATTACAGCAGGCCAGTATCAGCCTGTTCAAACACACGGCTCACGAGCTCACCGTGTTACGCTCGTATATAATCTCCCAAAACACACACGGGCTAAGTGTCGGCGGGGAAAATGCTTGTGCATATTTGTACATAAACTACACAGCCTGCGGGAACACTTTCTCAAATGCTCCGGCGAGTTGCTCCGAGCAGCTTCTGTGAGACGTGACAGATGCGTCTGAGAATAAACAGAGCCGTGCTCTCGGCAGGCTAACAAACCTCATAAAGATCAGCTCTGCTGTTTCTCTCCCTCTCTCACACGCAGTTATTTGATAGGTTATTTGTATGTACACAACTGTCTACCTTAAATGCTAGTCACATGCTGTAATGCATAAAAGGAAATTAAATATACATATTTCAAATATTAACATTATTATTATTATTATTATTATTATTATTATTATTATTATTATTAAGCAGACGAAAAGGAAGAGAAGACAAACATTTACAAAATATACTATACGTTTTATATTGTTATTACTACTACTAATAGTATCTAATAAATATAAAATATAATAAACAATATATTCTATATGTATATATATATATATATATATATATATATATATCACTGTTATAATACTAATAAATTAACATTTAATACATCTGTTTGTTTTTTAGATTACAATTTTATATACATATATATATATATATATCACACTTTGTTATTAATACATTATTATTATTATTATTATTATTATTATTATTAACAACACTAACATCCACAACAAAGTAAAACAAAAATGACTTATTTTATTATAAATAGCACTAAAAGAAAAAAAAACAATTGTTTAGTAGTAATAATTCTGATATAAAATTTATTTACTATACAAAAATATACATAATACAAAATTTATAAAAGAAATAAAATATATATTATCATCATTATACAAAAATAAAACCATTTCTACCAATGCTTCTATTAAATAATATTACTACTAATATTACTGTAATGATAATGACCGCAACTATTATTTGTTAAAAAACGAGCAAATAAAAAAAACAAGTGTTAACTTTCAAGAAAGAAATCTACATCCTAATGCGTTTACGCTTCACTAGATGCTAATCTTCGATGTGCAAATTCTAACAGTACATGAACAAAGGAGTCTGTTGCGACTTCAGGATGTGGCGCTTTTTCCCTCTCGAAATGATGTACTTTCCCATCAACAGCGCATACTTTCAGTGCAGAGCGCGAGCATGCAAACTGATATTCAGCCACTGTTTCATGCTCAGCCACAAACACGGGGCCACTTCCGAGCGAGCCCGGAGCCAAAGTACATACAGATCCGAACACATAAATTTGAGAGTCGTCCAAACACAGTGGGGCCAAATCAATTCACGAGCATCAAGTCCCATTGTGCCTCGAGACGCAGATTAACAAAGACCTGAGCCACAGAGCTAATGAGCTTCTGGGTCAGAACCTGTCTGAGCTGGATGGCCATGTGGACCCGCTCCTCCCAAGAGATCCGGACTCAAGGAAGTCATAAATAGTCCTTTGACCTCTCAAACATGGGAACTGAAAGCAAGCTGGGATCAGGGGATATTCTTGCAGTACACACAACCCCGGAGGCACTGCCGTCTTCCAGGGAACTGCTGTAAAGTAACTCGACATAGCTGGGAATTCCAGCCTGGGATTTAACCGTGAGGATCCCCGCACTAGAGTTTCCATTCAAGTGTATTAGCATACAGAACCACAAAGAACCAGATTCGTGCAAACTCTTGAGAAGGTGTGTCTGTAGTTTATCCTAAGGTCTTGTTTTATCCCAATAGAAGTCGCTGCATACAGAAATCTAGATACAGCAGCACAACGCAGTACATTGAAATCTGAGGGACCTAGTAACTTAACTTTTTTTTTGTACACGAAACGGTGACTAACACGAGTGGAATTCAAAGGGAAAAGCAAGCAGAACTAAAGGCAGGTGCTTTGCTCTGATGCCATTTCCTCTCTCGTAGTATCTATTGATTTGGCATTGACAATAGAAACCATTTTGGGTTTACAGCGAGTTCAGTTGGGAACCTCGTGAAGTAGCGTCACAAGTATTGTAAGACCACATGCTAAGCAAGTGTGTGTGTTATACCAAGCATAACTTTAAAGGGATTATATAATGCCGATTTTCCACAAGCTGATATGATTCTGTCTGTATTCTATAATATAGTTGGTTTAAAATTTCTCATAGATTTCTCACCTGTTTTACCCCGTCAAAAACAGCTCTTTTCAAAACACTCTGTTCAGTGTACTTCCCCTTTAAATCTTCACGAGCTCCGCTGACCCCGCCCCTCTTTTCCGAGACGTGTTTATTTAGCCGTATTCATAGTGAAACTTGCTAATTAGCACATTCTTAGGAAAGGCGATCTGCAAAATTCATTAAAAGGCATTATACTCACTGCTTCTGTAGGTGAGGCTGGATCAAACAAACATTTAGGTAGATCAAGGGCGCCTCAGATATCGGGAGTAAATGACTACTGCCTTTGTTCATTATTACATTCAAAATGAGATGTTCGTTCCTCAGTAGTTGTGTGACGCAGCATACTACAACCAACAGCCGGTGAAGTAGACAAGACTTTAAAATATTAAAAGGATAGTTCACCCAAAAAAGAAAATTCTGTCATTAATTACTCACACTCATGTCGTTCCAAACCTGGAAGATCTCCGTTCAACTTCCGAACTAAATTATAGATGAATTTCGAGAGTTGTCTGAACCTGCCATGAACAGCAATGTAACTCATGTGACCGTAACCTAACAACATCAATGGTTTATCCGTATTTTTACAAAGCTACAAGAATATTCCAAAGAAAACAAAAATTAAACAATGTCTGTGTCAGCTGTGGCAGGCGGATACGCTGTTTAAACTTTGATGTGAACGTAAAAAACATTTCGGCCTACATACATTGCATGTGTTGTTTATATATGTGGGGGGCACTAATTGTTTAATGTTTAAAGTTACGTTGGTACTTGTAGCTACGTAAAATTATGGTTGAACCACTGATGTCACGTGAATTATTTTACCGGTCTCCTTGCTACCTTTCTGTGCTTCGATCATGCTAATTCCATTGCTCTCTCTGACAGGGAGTTCTCGTATTTCATCAAACATTTCTTACTTAAAAGGTCTTCTAGGTTTAAAACGACATGAGGGCGAGTAACTATTGTCAGAATTTTCAGTTTTGGGTAAACTGTCTCTTTAATAGAAAGGATCTGAAAATACAGGTCAGTGTTCGATTACAGCTCATTTATCTGTTGGTGGTCATTGATCAGAGGAGTGAGCGAGCGACCTCCTGATGGACTTTACCGATCGCCAATAACGAGTGAACAATCCACTTACAACTAACTTCAGCTTGGGAGAAAATGATCAAGCACATAAAATGTAACATAGAAGTTACCTACGCTCTTACAGTGAGGTTAACCAATCACAGCAGAGGTCACTTGTACAAAGACGTCCTACAGGTACAGTTGCCAAAACAAGGAAATTTAGAATACCCGGAGGAAGCTAACTGTAATAATTCTTATTCATCTCAAACGGCAGTTGCTTGCTTGGTCTATTGTGGACTGGCTGTTAATGGTCCTGAACACTTCACCAGCAACTACTCTGCTTTTCACACAAGAGATGGTTCTCCAAAAGGTGACGGTTCCATCACCAAACGCAGTTGGCTAGCTAGACCGATTTGCATAAAAATGGTGCTGATAAATTCGACGTAGCCATGTTCAGATTGACTGAGCAACCACAAAGCTGCCATCTGAACCACAATTGAAGCAGAAGTGAATAGCTTGTAGCTTGCAGGCAGATGTTGCCTCTATATAAACAAGCAGCTGATAACAACGGTTGCAACTCGGCAACAATCTCTAAAAAAATCACAAGACAAGAGGCAGAGAGCTGTCAAGGACTTGTTGAGGCAGCGAAGCCTTGTCTAGTGAAGTCATGACCCTAACGTCCAGGTGGGCCTGGTTTTGTTGTTTCCCCCAAGTAAAAGGTGAAGAAGGAACAACCTGGGGTTTGTAAGAATAAACCTAAAGGCTAGTCAGGGTTTGTCATCCCATATGTTAAAGACAGGTGCTTCTTTGTGGATTAAGCTAATCTGAAATGACAACTCTAAATCTGCTCAACCACCAGGTGTCAAGTACGGCTGCACAACATTGGAAAATACTCATGTTGCGCTACTTTGCCACGATATACCCTTGGTTTACTACATTTGGGCGCAAATCCCTCGTTTAATCTCCATGAGTTTATCCCAGTGACCCCTAACCTCCTGTTTCTGGAGACCTCCCAGCACTACACATTTTGGAAGTGATGAGTCAATTTTCAGTTTTGAAACCTCTATTAATAAGCTGATGGTTTGAGTCTCATGCTTTTATCAAAGAGGCATCCTAAATGTGTACTGTTTTTGGGGCCCCAAGGTACAGAGTTGCAAGCTACCGACTCGCCTAATAAGAGTTCAAAAGCAGACGTGCGTATCTAAATTATGTGTCCAGTTGAACAAACCGTGACCCCACAAACAATATAAGGGGAGCGCCAATGGAAAAGTGCTACGAAAGTGTAGAATACGACACCTTTTAACTCGGACAGTATCTTAATACATCAGTCTGAATTTCCCTGCAAGTGCACTTACCTTCCCCCTAAGCTGCTATCAATCACTGTTTAACGGTCACGCTCTATTCATTTTAGTGTGCTTTTCCACGGAAGACCGAAGATAAGTCTTGTCTTGTCATGGCAGGATGCCCATGGCAGGTGAGGTAAAAGAGATTGAGAGACTGCCTCTTCACATGGACTGACTGCGACATTCCTCATGAGCATCCAAAGTCTCCAGAGTCAATCCCTTCATATTATCCCATTCATTGCAGAAGTGAAAGAAGAACGAACAGGAATCCTCCGGAAAATGAGACTTACTAGGTCAAAGCAATATCATTCTCTATTTTATTAAAACTAGTCCAGTTTCTGTGATATTCTAGTGCCTAGATACGGCTCCGGTACATACAGGAATTTATATTTAACCCTATTTTAACCCTTAATATTTAAGGGGTAGGGGTTTGTCCCAATCCGTACTGATTGATTATGAGCAACAACCATAGCACCCTTCGAAACGGTTACAGATAATCCTGTAATCAATTTTACCGCAATTTTACTTCCGAGCATCTTAATAGTGTGAGGTCTGTACTGTTCAACGGCTACAGTGAGCTCGCCCTGCATTCACTTCCTGTCACATGACTTTTGACCCAAGCAACTGTGGTCTTTGCCCTGCAGGGTCACATGCCCCTACTCCAAAAAGAGACGACCTTACGCATCTAGAGTGCCTGGGTTCATCCCAAAACTATCTTCTGGCTTCAGGCACAGTAGAAATTTAACAAGCTAATAGCAACGACGACCTGTCCCTTAATCTCTCTGTGTCTCTTCCTCTGAAAGTCGGTAGTAACTAACTCCCACTCTCTCTCTTCCTCTCCTGGCTAACCACAGTGTTTCCACTCGTTCTGCCAACCTCCGTAGCACAGACAAAAACAGAGGGAAGGGGAGTACAGAGGAACCAAAATTGCAAAGAGCTGATAAAGTGATAAAATCAAACAGACTAGGTCAGTGTGTGAAGCATTTAAAGACGTTCTGTTGGTATTTTTTTTGGGGGGGGGGTGGTTTAGCGAAACCAGATAACGTCATGCTCTGAGCTGAAATGGAAAGATGCTCGTTGGCTCGGGGCCAGATGTTTTTACGCTGTTTCCTGTTTGCTCATCTTTGGCTTTCTCTTTATGAATGTGCCTCAGACTTTTCCACTCGTCCACTTTCTGACTTCCTGTCTCCGGCTCTCTTTCCGCATGTGTGTCTTCTGTGAACTGTGTCCTTGCTGTTCTGCTGATAATTCTGTTTCCATTGCTCCCACTTTCTCGCAGATGGGCGGGGAACAACGAGACAAGTAGAAGAGGACGGAGAGAAAGAGAGAGAGTGTGTCCAGTCAGTTTTCTTATGACACCATATTAGGACACAGTGATGAGCCGGAGGATACTGCACAAATCCCACCCTCCCCACTCGCTAACTCGCTCTCTCGCTCAATTCAATTTAAAGCTTTATTGGAATGACAAATTTGTTTAGCATTGCCAAAGCAATGACATTAAAAAAAAAACTAAACAAGATAAGCTATGAAATATTAAAGTAAGTACAGGCCACGATAATAAATGTGTTTTGCAAATGAACGGTGTACTAAATCTAGGACGGTTAATTTAATGTCTTGCGTGATTAATCGTACTTACGATTATATTACACGCACATAAAGGTCATCAAGATGTCCGCATCGAATGAAATTCACAAAAGTTATTTTAGGTCCATAGAAAGCGTATAGAAATGCGAGTATCTACATTTAAGGTTTCAAATAAGTTTTTGAAGAGCATAGTTTGGTTGAAATAATGCTACACTGTCATTCAGTGTTACACAATATTTATGTAAAAACATGCTGAAGATGATCAGTGGATTTTAGTCAGTGGGATTTCATTAATAATGTTAATATTAGGCTATCTGCACAAAATGCCCCGAATGCAGAAGTGAAGGTGTCTGTGCGGTTCTGAATAAACTCCTTTTGTGGAGGTGTTCTCTTCACGCAACAACATGCAGAAACACGACAGCTAAACTCAATATAATGGTATATATATATATATATATATATATATATATGACAGTCCCAGTCATAGTCATTACTATTCTTCATTGTTTGTCCCGCTCGCCCTATGTGCGGAAGAGATAAGGGCTTTACTGCAGCGCAACTCAGATCACTCTGCCTCAATGAGTGTCTCGTTAAAGATTTCATTCCCTGCCTCCAAGATGCACCTGTCGGTCATGGACTATGGAAAATGAAACTAAATTTAAATCTATAGGCCGTTTATTAAATTATTGGGGGTAAACCGGTAGTTTTATGTGAAATCAGACATTGAGCACCCCAATTTAGTCAAATGGTATGATCGTAACACCCCGTGAATATTCGACTGTGAGACTGTGTAAAAACAGCTGATGGAGATTAACCGCTAATCAAAGAACTGGATTAACTGATGAGATGCACGTAATATATCGTTATCGGGTTAATGCATAAATGCACATCAAACGGTCTGTAACTACAAAGCAATAATGACCACATTATAAAAACTTTATAGTCACTCTTGTGTGTTGCGACATGACTGTCAGATCCAATAGTCGGCCCAGCATCGTCTTTTATTTGCGAGCATTTTCAAAATCCGGCCTCGAATAGGGTCTTGTTTGTAAACGAATCCATGATCAAATTTAGTAAACATTTAGCAGCTTCTACTGCCTCAGTCCGGAACTGCTTTAAGAATAAAGTTCATCAAATCAAGTTTGTCGTTTGGTTTCATTTGCTCTAGAGAGACTTTGCTGTTAAAACTCTGTTGTTTTGGTTACAAAACTGAAATGAAGCCAGGGAGTGCAAAGGGGGTCCCTCTCTCTTTTCCATCTCACTCAATCCCGCTCACTTATTCTCCCCGGTGTCAAGCACACAGCATGACGCACAGGGTGAGCGAGCTGCGTCATACTGACACACACAGACCTACAGCAATGTCCCTCAGAAGAACAGTAACCAAAACCAATGAGACGCGTACATTTCCCCTTCGTTTCTCTTACTTTGGACAAGCACACAGCGGCACAACGGCTTGCTGAATCATTGATGCATTAAACCGTAGTCTGTCCCAACAGCACATTATCATCCAATAGCATGGTTGAGCATCTTTCCTCAAGGTCTCATTTCTCTTTTACACACACTTTATGTCTGATAAACACCCCAAGAAGCCACTCTGAAAGCGAGAGCTGAAACTGCAGAAGTGCAACACCTGCGTTTCAGTAACTTGAGCATCTCTCTCACACCATGTTCACCGATCAATAAATTTAGGGACATTTACATTTATGCATTTGGCAGATGCTTTCATTCAAAGTGACTTACATTGCATTCAAATCTCAGTACCCTCTGATAACACAATTTAAGCGTAGATCCATTTTGAGGATACACAAAAAACCTGGACGGTGCAAATCAAACATATTTACATTGAAAAAAATCACTGATGACTAATGATGACACATTATGAGCTACTGTTTTCATTTAAAGCTAATTGCAATTACTAGACTAACCAACAACATACCAAAACTAAATAACGAAATCAGTGTAAAATTAGCAGTAAAAGCATCATTTAATTTAATTTATAAATAAATAAATAAAAATAATACGCCAATTAACCGTAACTAATTACACAGATCAAAAAAAAAAAAACTGATTTTATCCAGTTTACAATCACCAGCTGTGATTGTAAAAAGACTGTAAAAATACTACAGTAAAAACAGTTAACGGTTAAGTTCCCCTACTATATACAGTGAAAAAACGTATTAGACGTTACATATAATTTTACAGTAACATACCGTTTTTGGAAGTGAAAAAGAACGTAATTTACAATAAGTAACCGTAAATTGACATTCCCAAATTTTTCTGAAATATTACATTTTTTGGTTGCTCATTCTTATTGATTTATATATTTTTACCAGTTGTGTACATTAGGGTTATATGTTGCTGTTAACTTATTTACGCCATAAACTACTGACCCCCAAGCCATCCTAAGTGACGAGTGATGAGTTCTGGCTTCTTGGCTGACTTCTGGCCCATCAATCTGCTTCAGAGGACATTTGATAACCCTACAAAGGTGTATAGATTACTTTTGCGATGAAGTACTTGCTGATATATCTGAGCTTCAAAATAATGGCCACTATCAACCAGCATCGCCAAGGTTGGAAGAGCCAGAATACATAAAAAAAAACAAAAAAAACTAAGACCGTGTTTGTCTGAAAGAAAAAAAGTCATATACACCTAGGATGGCTTGGGGGTGAGTAGTTTATGGAGTAATTTTCATTCTTGGGTGAACGATTCCTTTAATGTTTATCGTTTTATTTTAATTTCGTGTGCTACCATGATGGTGTTTTGGCGTTTGTGTGAATGACACTTTAGACCTTCTGTAATATTTAAAAGATGCTTGTGATGGGCTCTGGTCCATTACGTGACTTTATCATCACCACCTGCTTTTAATGGATATCGTTCTAGTGTAAAATGTACAGATTTATGTACTTCAACAGGCTGGTATATTAACATTATATAATTTAAAGAAATTACAGTTATTAAATGTAAATTAAAACTAAATCCGTAAAACCTAAAATGTTCCACTATTTAACTACAGCTGCCAGTTTTTATAGATTTTATATAATAAAATTATATAATAAAACAATTAAAATATAGTAAAATATATAAACATTAAAATACATAGTAGCCCATGAATTTGCAGATTTCAGCATTTAAATCTCTCCAAGTTGCATTAGAAAAGTTAATCTGTGGGAAAGCTGTGTCATCTTCCCATAATGCATTGCAGTTAGCTGTCCCTATCCCATGTGCTGTCTTTGAGCAAGAACATGTATGTGCGTGTGATTCCACGGGACTTCTTTGTGTGTCACCGCAGGGAATGAGCCATACCAGATCTGATGCTGGAGCCCTGCGCATGTGGGCAGGTGTGTCGATGTGCGAACGTGTAATGCATGTCGTGCAACATGCACGCTGAAGGTCACTGTGTTTGTGCGTGGAGAGATTATGATCCTGCAGTCTGAGTCAAAGTCCTGTAGTAGCAAATGTGTAACGCGTACATTACAAAAATAAAAACTGAGACGGCACACACGGAGACATGTTCAGCTAGCCATCTAAATGAGGAAAGCCCATAGGCTTGTACTGTTTTATACAAAGCTAATTATAACTCCTTTAAACAAACCAAAACCCTTATCTAAATTACACAGAATTAAACAATGTTATTCTTAAAGGGTTACTTACATGCAATTAAAAATGAATACAAATTTAATTACACAAATTGTATAAGAAAATTAAATTAAAAAAACAACACAAAATGTCATTCTAAAAGGGTTTAGGTAAAATACATCCAAATAAAGTTACATGAATACAATTAAATGCAATTAATTACTAATTAGTAATTCTATAAGTGTAAATATCATTCAATAACAGTAAAATAGAGAAAACGCAATTGTAAAAATGTTAAAATAAATAAAAGACGAATAAAATAAAAATAAAATATTAAAAAATATTAAGTGTTTAATTTAAAATAAGACTACTGCTGATGCTAATAATAATAGTTATTATTATTATTAATAATAAAAATAATAACAACAACAACGGCAAAATACATTGCAATAAAATACATTTAATTCTAAAAACTTAAGTAACATATATAATATAATTAAATTGTGTGTGTGTATATATATATATATATATATATATATATATATATATATTTATATACATGCATACATAGAAATTATGAATTTGTCGTTTATATGATCATTTAGCGCACAACTCTCTCACAGCGCATGCTCCGCACAACACACACTTTCACACGCACACACACACACAACATGACTCTGACCTCTGACTACAGGAAGGTGTCTTATCAAAGTAATTCCCTGACCTGTTCACAAGCAACGCAAGGCCAAAGCCTGGCAAACGCACAAAACCAACCAGCTGTGTCAACACATACTCGCAGTGCTGCGGTGATGTAAAAGCGGAGCGTTAAAGAAACAGACAAAAAGAAAGAAAAACGAAAAATGTCTGGAGCTGAAATATGCCATCCGTTTCAGAGCAAGAGTTCGCGGACATGCCAGGGCATGAATCTCCAGAAAGAGACAAAGATTTTTTAGATTAGTCAAGAACAGGTCATGAAATCACCTTGACAAGGCTCCAAATCTTAGTTAAGAGCTTTAGCTCAAGGCAGATGAGAGGTGTGTGTGTGTGTGTGTTTGTTTATACTCAAAGTTTGCCGGCTGACAGAAGATGACACAGAAGTTTACAAAACTGACTCTGAATTTACAGCGATGGTGAAACGTCTCCAAGCCAGGAGTTGGGGAGCTTTTCAACAGAAGACATTTTGTGGACAAAAATAGTGTCAATGGTGTATCAACATTGATTTATTGCTCCTACCATGCCATTTCCAATATTGTCTTTGGTGCAGTGTGTAAAGTAGCTGTATGTGAATGTAAAGGATGTGCAAAGAATCGACTCTATACAGCCTAAATGAGTCCCTAGTAATTCAAATCCCATTCCGGCTACACGTCAATGCATTACAACCTGTAAGTATGATAAAAAAAAATAGATGCTTATATTTACATCAAGCATTTAAAATACAGAACTATAGCAATGGGTCTATCATTTCCGACACGCTGTACATGGTAGACCAATCACAACAGACTGAGCCATCTGACCAATCAGAGCAGAGCAGTTGAATGTGTCAACTTCTGCCGCGAGCAACGCCAGTGAAGCACCGCCAACGAAAGCGTCAGCCAATCAGGATGACTCTATTCAAATACAGTAGCCAGACGGCAGCCAATCACATTCATCCTGTTCAAGAGCAGCAAAGTTTTTGTTGTTGAGTTCCTGTTTAATTTCATTGGCTGACGCTGCTATGACCATGGCGTCAGTGCCAGACTTCAGCCACGCCTTCAAACACACCGCTAGTGTAAAACAAACGCATACAACTCTAAATAAAACTCAATAGAATCCAACTATAATCAGTGATGCCGTCTACACTGGATTCGGTGCAACACGACAAATCCTAGCCCTACAGAATAAAACCTCATTCATGAACCACAAACATGAACCACAGGGTTGGGAAGTAACGGATTGGACACAAAAATCAAGTAACTGTAATCCGTTAAGCAAGTATTCAGATTACGGTGACATTTGGGGGAAAAAAAGGGAATACTATCAGGATTCCATTTGTTTCATGTAAAATTAAAGAAATTACTTTTCTGACATAATAGAAGTAATGAAAAAAAGAAGTTCAAACTACACTGTAGCCACTGGAAGTCTGCACAGCCATATATTTATGCATACATAAGGGCTTTAAAATAAACAAGACCATTTTTAATGCTTCCCAATAGTTTTAGTTAGTATCGTTTTGATTAGTTTAAATTTTAAATAAAAGTAGCCTACTTAGATATTGCTTTTTTATTTTTTTTTATTTTTAATAATGCATTGGTCTTTTGACCGTCCTCATCTAGATAACGCATATGTAAATATTAAAACACTATAATTACTTCAAATTTAATAAAATACAAGCTCAACAGAAATATACACAAATTTTGAAAAACGTACAAAATTAGTACAGCGTCAATTAAAAATACAGAAATAGAAAAAAGTCAATTCAATATTTTAAAAAGCCTAAAAGGCGGCTGATTCTAAGTCAGTCTTTTTTGTATTTTTGCATCCAAGCACACTTTTTAAACTGTTCCTGCTTTCTGTGAGAATCAAACCTCTTCGAACCTCTACTGTATGAGCTACAGGATGGTCTGTACTTAAAGAGATCACATGGGGACGCCACTCGCTGAATCAAACCCACAATGTAATAAAAGTCACTCAGTCAAAAGTAAAAAGTGCAATTTTAGGCCCAGCTTTCCGTCAGTCCCGCTGCCTTCTCTCCTCTCTCGTGATTTTCTTGTCTGCCCTCCTACTGTCCTGCCTAAATAAAGGCAAAAGCGCCTAAAAATACATACAAAAACAGTCTGCGGTATATAGCAAGCTAGTTCTCCGTTTCAAACATCTTCTATACATAGAATGAACTCATTTTGGGAAAGTCGAGCCAGCTGTGCGTTTACTTGCTCGCTAGCGATTTCAAATTCATGTCAAAAACGTCTTTTGCACCTCTTAAATCTCAACCAAGACGTAATGGACATCTGTGTTTATCTGCACCCGCATACATTCGTTTCGTGGCTGAAGTTTCTCGACCGACTGGACAAACCTGTCCATCTCAACCTCATCATGACCTCGGATTAACAGAGCGGCACGAGAAGGAGAGGAATGAGGACAGACAACATGAGAGTCTCCATGACATTAGCGTTCAATGACTCCAGCTCAAACTCTGTGCCCTCATTTGAGAGTATACGTATGTGACACAAAAACTACGACTGTTTACACATGTCTGTATGATTAAATGAAGGAAAGGAATTTCTTTCCCATATAAAGAGCTGGTAGTCTATATCTCCTGGCACGAGTGTGTCCATGTGTGTGAGCAGGGTTGGGCTCCTTATCTGCAAGAACACACTCCCATCTGCTCCAACAACACAACTTACACTGGGAGTATGACCGGCTCATAAAGCTTTACAAAAAAAACATACATTCTGCAACATGGGCCACTCAAGATTTTAAATTTACTTCTTTTTTAACCCGAGGAACCACATTTTTGATCAAGTAAGATGCTGTAAACTATTTGGTGACGCTAAACCTAACATAACCAACAACATTTAGTTACTGCACACACACACACGGGAAATTTGTGATGTCATACAGCCCACATAGAAAGCATAGGCTATTAAATGCATGTAAAGTGTCAACTCTAATGTTTATAAATCGGGTTTTTTTGTGAACATGTCAAAATAAGGGTGAAATGATGGTCCATTGCAGATGTAATGTGTACTGAAAAAATATTTAATATGACCTGTACTTGTTAAAATGTGTGACCCCGGAGCACAAAACCAGTCTTAAGTCACACGTCTATATTTGTACTAATAGTCCATGACACATTGTTTGGGTCAAAATTATTGATTCGTTATATAGACGTTTCAACGACTAACTTAACTTCCGGTAGCCATCCACATATAATCAATAACAACAGCCAAGTCCTTCTAGAGCATTTATTTTTCTTTGATAAAAAGCTAAATATATTCGTAAATCAGACGAATTTATTAAAAATGCAGACAGCTTTAAACACGAGAAACGAGAGGTTTCCCCGGTAACGGCTGTAGACAAAGCAGCTCTGAGCTTACGAACACTGCCTTACATGCAGGATCAAATGAATGTGACATTTCTAAAGAAAGTTTAATCAGAAATGCAGTGGCGTAAAAGCACCCATGCTTCGGTTGGATTTTTTAAACTCATGTTTATTCAACGAAGCCTTTTGGAAAAATCAGGCGGTTTTGATATCATGGAAGGTCACCACAAATAAATAAATAACTAAGAATGTATGGGAAACACATCCCACAGCGCAATAACCCGAGACCAACTTCATTACTCATTACTAGCTGCGTTTGTAGCTACACTAACCAGACCACTAAACAAACAACGCCCGATGAAACAGTCTATATAGGATTAGGGATGGGCGTCGTTAAGGTATTAGCGGTATTAGTACTTTTATCAATACCGCTTATCGATCCGGTACTTTACCAGTACCTGTTCTTGTGTTTTTAATAGTAAAAAAAAATGTTGTAATAATAAAAATAAAAAAAAAACAACAACACTACTTGAGATTAGAATTAACAACACTGATTTTTTTTTTTTGTTTTTTGAGCAAATATTACACAAAATAACCAAACGATTGTAAAACAAATAAATCATCTATTTTCCTGTAAAAGAACGGAGAGTGGTTACGATCGGGACATGCAGGGCTCAAAAAAATAAAAAATAAAAAAGTTGCAAAACGCATCTAAATAAACAATCAGCTGCGGCTAATGTTTGTTTTATTAGAGAACATTCAGATAAATGAGTTAGCGGTGTTTGGGATTAAAAGAAATAAAAGTTTGGAATCGTTTGCAATGTACACTAAATAAAGTGAACGCATTTCATCACTACAAATTAATTGGTACGCTCTGCTTTATATCTTAATTTTCTCTGTTTTCTATCATCTCTCCTTTATTTCTTAAAAAGCGTAGTTTATTATTATTCATGTATTTGTAAAGGCATTTTTAGTGTTTAAAATGCATTTAGGCTACTGCAGAAAAATCTATATATTTATTTGACTATTTTTAATGTAACCAAAATGTGCGTTTATTAACAATATTATAACATACTCATTTAGAGGGACCTTAAGTGACGTTTATGTGGTTATTGTGCAAGACTGCTAGCATGAGCAATTCTAAATGTTTTCTTATGTGAGATTTTTTTATTTTAAAGGATGTGCATGGAAGCCGTTCTTCGGTCAGATGCAGTTTAATGAGTAAAAAACTGTCCCGATTCAGTGTTGATAGGTTTATTGTCAGTGACAGTATTCTATCATCTAGAAAAGCAAACTGTCCTGGCCCTGCCAGATGTTATGCCGTACTTCCAAACTATGGAAGTCTCCCGCCAACTGTCCGGTTGACATTTTTTCTTCTTTTTTGTTCAACAGGAGAAAGAAACTCATACGGGTTTGGAATGGGGGCGAGTAAACTAACTTTATATTTGCGTGAACTAAATAGGCTAGAGTCCTAAAATGCCATCTAATAATTCTTATTCTAAATTCATAACAGAAGATATACAAACATTAAAGTATGATTTGTGCATCTTATCTGATATGCACATTTCGAAGGCCTCTGAATTATCGACATGATCAGAACGTTGCTGAAAAACCAGTCGTCCACAATCTGAAATGTCTTCTGCCATCATTATTTACACCTTTTTAGCAACTGTACGACCTGACCAGAGTTAAAAGTTGAAGTTCATCCTAAAGCTTTCACACTTGTGAGACGAAAAAAAGCAGTACATGTTTAAGATGGGCAGTTCTTAACATAACGGCCAAATAAAAAGCACTTTAAAAATCAATGGAAACGTGAAAAAATGTTGCAGAGTGAACATGCATTCTCCAAAAATGTTAAACCCAGCTCTGCCAGCACCCTCTAAATATGTCTTAGTCTTTCTTACTACAGTTGAGTTGACCAGGGCCAGATCTCGGTCCCAAAAGGCCCCTGGGAACATATTCTGGATGCCCCCTCCAGCCACTTTACAGAGGGAAATTTGGTAGACTAACATCACACATATATATAAAAATAGTACTCTGGGAGTGAGCACTACTGTTGACTGCAGGATCACATAAAAGGAGGAAATAAACACCGATGCAATTGGCTTGTCATTAAACTCAATATTCCGCAGAGATTATTTAGCAGCTCTGTTTGTTTCAGTGTGGCAGCACAGCGGCAGAACAGATAACTCAATCACGTACATGCAAATGCGAAAGCGCACCTGCACACAAACGCAAAGCCAAGCATACGCTACAACTCAAAAGCTTGAAGTCTGTCATTTTTTATTAAGAAATTAATACTTTTATTTAATATAGATGCATTAAACTGATCAAAAGAAAGAGTAAAGACTTTTCTTTTTTTTTTTACAAATTATTTCCATTTAATTTTTTCCATAAACACTAAATAAAAAAAATGTAAATGATTTTTAAGGATCATGTGACACAGAAGATTAGAGTAATAATGTTGACAAGCAATAAATGATATTTTAAATTGTAATAATATTTCACAATACTACAGTTTTTTTATTGTATTTTTGATTGGACACATGCAGGCTTTAAGACGAATGAAGAACAAATAAAATAATTAGCCTACACTGAATATAAAATGCATAAGCATTCTCAAAAATGGCTAAAAGTTAGTTCTCAATGAAATCTGGCAATTTTACTAGAATGAGTAATTGTGGAAAAAAAATAAAAATTAAAAAGGCAACAGCAGCAGTAATAATAGAATAAATGATAATAACAATTATAATTATTGTTCTGTTTATTAATATTATCATTGGTATCGTGGGCCTCTTACCACAGAACATGCTTAAAATACTCATAGCTTGTGACCAGTCTGTCTGAAAACCGAAAATACACATTAAGGGTGTACAGCGGGGTCAGACCACAGTCAGGTACCGTCCGGGGAAAGCGCTGGGAATAGAAACGCAGACAGTGACGCATCTCTCACACATCTGGGCTACTAGTGTGCCACTGTTCGCACCCACCCGTCGGACACCGGGGTGACAAGACTGAGCCATTTGCGAGACCGGTCCAAACACCAGCTTTACGGTACAGAGCAATCTACTCTGAGCTTGAAATAAGCCTGAACTGTCAAGGACTTCCACTAAAAAGTGCACTAAAAAGACCACCAATCGCTACTTCAATATTTCTTTATCATCAATGAAGAACCAACCTAAACATGCTGCAACCGATACAAGACCAGTTTTGTAAACTGATAGGGGATTACAAGCACTGTCGTGATTCACTGCCATCGTAAAGTCGATCACTATAGCTGAAAAAGAGGGAGGAGATCCAGAGAGGTTCAGATAGGGAGCAAAATCAGAGTTCAGATTAAGGACACGAGCAGGAGAGAGGCCCGAGAGAAGGACAAGGTGTAAATAGAGACAAAAATGTTTGTGTCCGTCACTACGACTTTAAATCAACAGCTCTGCTGGATGCGGCCGTTCATACAGCCAACGATGTTGGCGAGAAAGCAGAAACGTGAATGCGTGGCCACTGTGTCAAAGGGAGGCAACAATAAAAGAGCTACAACAGAAATACAATAGAGTTACAGATGAACAGCAACAACAAGCCTTCAATGACACAGCGTGGCTACGGTTAAGATACAACCAGATTATAGAAGGGAGCAATAAAATGAAAAGATCTGCAGTCGGGGTCAAAAATTGATGGGATATCGATTACCAACTCTAACTTTTCCTGAAATATTACATTTTTATATACAATATGGTCATTTTCCACTTGAGTTCCTAATAACAACAACATATTACGCAACAAAGTTACTTTTTTAGCTTTTGGCAGTCGTGAGATTTTTCCAGTTTTTCAACAGCTAAGTTCCTAAAGATATCATATGAGGGTGCAATAAAACTAGAGAAGAGTGTCAGCCCTTTGAACGGAGTCCTGAGAGGACATGAGTACAGCGAGGCACCATAAAAAGATATCATCTTTCTCATTCTTCACCATCATCACTGTAAAACTTGGTAATGGCAGTCAGTAATAGGACAAAATGATCACAAATGCACACAGCTAAAAAAAAAAAACAAGCAAGCATTATTTCATAACTAGCACATACAGTGGAGTACAAAAGCCTCAAAGACGATTAGGGTCTTATGAAATTTAAACCTGAAAAATATAGATTTAGAAAAATGCAAATGAAGTAATAAGAAACATCTGGGTTATTTATGTACATTTTTGTGGTATCAAGTCACACAGTAAAGCAACAACATGTTGAGAAGGTATGAGGAGCTTGTAGGGTTGCTGTCCTAACTAAATACAAAAGTTAAACAAATTTCGCAAATGTTCAAGTTAGTAAAGAAAAAAAAAAAGCAAAACAGAAGGCTGTTTTCTAGTGGTCTAAGACCCTGATGCAAAGAAAAAAAAACTAAATGCATTCTTGTGTCTTACCTTTCAGCTGATCAGTAACGCTGTGCCCAACACGTTCCATCACTCGCCCGTCCTCCCTCTCGTAACGGTCATCCAAAAAACTTGCTGTGACCTCCGACAAGTGCACCTTCCCCGCCACGCCCAGCTGCTCCATAAGATTGGCCAGATTGACATCGTTGGACCAGACGTCAAATTTAAAGCGCTTCATTCCCAAGATACCACAGAGCACGGTGCCAGTGTGCACACCGACACGCATGTCCACGGTCTCCAACATCTCCTGGCAAAACTGCTCGATGGCCTGGATCATCCCGAGCCCCATTTCCACGCAGCAGTAGGCGTGATCGGGCCGTGGCTCAGGGCAGCCCGCCACACAATAGTAGCAATCCCCGAGAGTGCTAATCTTCTCGCAGCGGGTCAACTCACACAGACGGTCAAAGCGACCGAAGAGGTCGTTCAGCAGTCCTACCAGCGCCGGGGCGGACTTGTTGGCACTCATTTTGGTGAATCCCACAATGTCTGCAAAGAGGATGCTCACCGGCTCCATGCGCTTCATGTTGAATGGCCTGAAAATGATTTGCCCGCGAGGGATGGAGTTCTTCTTACGCTTGTTGCTTTTGGGACTGGACGAGGTCACGGCGGACGTGGCGGCGACGGAGCAGGCACCTGCACTGTATCGTTTCCCAGAGCTCTCGCTTTCCTCGTCTCCTTGTTTCATGAGCTCGTCCGCCACCAGCTGCGGCATCACGGAGTGGATCATGCGCTCCTTCAGTGCCTTTTCCACCTCCAGGTCCTTCCCGTGCATGATCGCCTGACCTACCTTGAGAAAGGTACTTCGGGAGCGCACTTCGGACATGATGAATATGTGAATGCCGATGATATGCGCGCACAGGTGCAGCAGGATTTTACCCGGGGCAAGCCAGCGCAAGTCCAACCTGTCCAAATCTACATAGCTAATGTCCATCTGGGCAAGGTGCAGCCAGCCTAAAGCCTCATAGAGGACAGAATACAGCAGGCCGAGGAGCACCGAAACAAACAGGGGCAAATGCAACACACTGTACAACAAAAGCAGCACCTCAATACAAAGTGAGAACGTCCCAACAGGTGATATACAAGACATAGTTAGTATTGACTGATTGTCTGATTGATTTCTTTCATCAAATTTGGCAAACTGAGCGGTTTGCGTTTGAGGCGCCAAGGTGATCCCAAACAAGATCACTGTAAGTAGAAAAGACGTGTGGGTGTAGAAACGTGCAAACGGCCTTGAGAATGTCAACCAGAGGAGGAGGAGGCACAGTACAAAAAACCCCGCTGTGGGGAGCAGGAAGTTTGTAGGGTCACACCTGGTGCTATTGATCCCAAAGTATATCCCCCACAGGAGCGCGGCAGTGGCCAGGTAAAACAGGATGTAGCGAAATCTCCTTTGCATCTGCGGGAAGCAGCGTTCCCGGCCTGCCTCCTCCAGGATGGCCGAGTCAAACTTGGGGTCCCAGCACTGTGCGGCAGACCTCTCGAACAGCGGCGGCACTCTCCTTGGACTGTTTAGGAGAGTCATCATAGCCCTAGGAACGCCTAACTCCCCTGAGCTGCAGCTTGATGAGATGCTGTATTTGCAAGGTTTGGAGGAGCACACGTCGAGCGGGTCTGGACCCACCTGTTGATTACGGCTGTTGTTTATCTGCGCCGTAACCGCTCCCCCTTCGCTATCGCACCTCATCTCCGTCTTGTGCAGTGGCTGATGCTGCTCAGGCAATGCCATGGCGAGATGACAACAATTAGGCTTTTAATTATCACATATCACCTACTGCTGACAGAACGGAGGAAGTGGCACTTGACATGGATTGGTGAGAGTACAAAAAGCACAGTCTGTCTGTGAAAACAAGTCCGGCCAGGAGTAAATTCCAAGTGCATTCACTACGAGGTTGGACAGTCTTGGACTCTTGAGCAGTTTCTTATCCGTGCCGGGATTACGTCAGCACTCGAATTCCATTATGTTCTATGGCTCAGCGGCGCGTGAACACGCATGTGTGTACTTTTGCTCAGTGCGCGCGGACGAGACTGAGGCACTGTCATCCGCTAGATCCTGCTTTTTAGAAAACATTATTTGAATTCAACAGGACAGGAGCAAGTGCGTATGATAAAATTAACAACAACCACAAAAATAAAAAAACAGGGTGGTTAGTTTACATGGGGTGTACTGGAACGCTTCTAAATTAGTTTCTTAATCCAGTCAACACTGTCCCTCAAACACCCTCTCCAATGCTCGACAATGTTTGAATTCACTTTCCCTTTCCAAATGACATGCAAAGGTAATACAAGTTTATATTTCATATTTCCGAATGCCAGATTTTACACATTTCTTGTACTCGGTTTCGGTCAGTTTGAAGTCAGCAAACACCAAAAAAAAGTAACGGTTGCCGTTTGTCAAAAAAGTATTAAGTTAGCTGTATAAAAAAGGGCGCCAGTTTCTGAGGAAAACGCTTTTTTTTCTCACACGCGCCACCGTTCCCTTTATACGATCAAAAGCACCGAAATCTCTAACGATGTATTCCCTTGGGTTCTGGCATCACGAAGTAGCGAGAATCGTCCTTGAATTCCTTAAATTGAGGGGGTAAAAATAAACACCTGAGACGGTAAAAGCTGCCCGTGTTTTTCCGTCAAAACTCGAGGCAGATCCCGTTACTGCCTGCCCCGCCGAGGGTCAGAAGACGGCCTATTCCCATGGAGGAGCCCCGTCCTTTCCTGAACACCACCTCCGGACGTCAACCGTGAATACTCCAGCTTTCAAAGCGCGTTAAAACACTTCCAAGCTCGCGCTGACGTCGTGACAACTCCGAGTGACATCAGCCGCTCGCGTGAGAGCCCAACGCGGCTGTGCGTATCTGCCAACTCCAGAAGACGAATACAGCCCAAGATTTCAACTTACAAGAAGAAGAAAACACTGATGACACCGAGGCACTCTGACAAGTCGAAGTGTGCCGAGGGAAAGCATATCCTCGTTTGCGTGTAATCCCTTTTAACCACTCGCTTGGAGCTGATCTCAATTTACGTTCAAAACGAAGACGAAAGTTTAGTTTTTTTCCTCCCCCGGGCCTCGAGTCGCGCTCGTGCTGGCACTTAAACGCTCGTGGAGTTCAGAGAAAGACTGAGCTCTCACTCTCCTTTGCTTGAAATCCCACGCCGACGCTTCAGCGTTATCCGCCTCTTTAATCCCCACTTTGTCCGTTTAGCGTTCCTCCAAAACTCTTTTCACGGGCAGGCTCGTGCCAGACGAACGCGCCGCAGCTGTGTCGCGTCGCGTGCTCTTCCGTTCGCTCTCGGTTCTCCTCCCCGTTGAAGGGAACGGCGGTGAGAGCCGGTTCTAGTTGGCGCTTACCCTGGCGCTGCGTCCGCCAGCAGCTCCACCATGTTCTGAGCACTGTCTCGGAAAAGATGGTTGTGGGCGGTCGGCGGGGCGCACAACTTCACTACAATGTTGAAATAGAGGGGGAGGGGAGGGGACGGGGGCAAGACGCTGGGGCGCGCGCACGCAAGACTCTATGACGGCGGCGCGCACGCATGAGAACTGTTTCACTCAAGTTTGACTGATGCTCTCTTGGCGTGATGTCATCAATAAAGCAAGTTACATAAGCAAGTATAGAATTAGAAATTAAAGCAACACATATTTAACTTAATATGTAGGCTACAGGTGAGCGTGATTTCATCAAGTACAAGATGTTCAACATTCTTGTCAACCAATCTGATTTTGAGGGAACATTTTTCAGTAAAAATGATTTTTAGGCTTATGATCAGGGTTAGGCGCTTCTACATCCTTGTTAGGGGTAGGGATCGGGATACGTTTGTATTTTTGGACAGTAAAGTTGATCCAGGATTAACAAAAAACTTTTAGGATCAGTCACCTTGCTTGGCAAAAGTCGTTTACAGGCCTGGAAAGACACATAAAGAATACAATATTTTCTGAATAGCAAATTCTGTTTGTAAACGGAAATCGTGTCAGATAGGTCATTTAAAAATCGCAATCGAGTAATCGCTTAAGAAAAGTCATGTGAATATGAAAATTCACTGGAGGTGGTTTTTCTTAAGGGTTATTCTTAATCTGTGGTATAATTCACTTTTCTTAAACCAATACCCGTGTGATTTCTTGAATGTTCCCGTTTAGGTAAACAAGAGCGCATATGTGTTCCCTCATCTAGAAGCATACCTGAGATTCTGGGCGCGTCTTGACCTTTGATCTATCAGATAAGTGATAATCATCCGGCGCTTCGTCCTGTGTCATCACGTCCAGTGTCTAAGACGCCGTGTTGTGTCAGATGAGTAAAGTTATAAGTGTGTTTCTAACTTGCCTGTGGAGTCATCACGCATGGCCAGCTTTTATTTCTTAGTGTCCACCTGTGGCCTTTGACTAAAAAAAAACACAGCTGCGGATTATTAAACAAACAAGAGTAGAACTAGCTACACAGTATTTAGTGCAAAGCTCCTATCGGTTGTATACTTATTGCAGATATTTCAACATTTACACGTCTAACCCCTCTAGAGACCGTAAATTCTTTGAGAGGTGAGTTTTCATGTGGTGCGGCTCTGTAAAATAAATGTTTTACGCAAATTGCCCTGTTTGAAACGGTATTTTATATAGATGAATGCATAGATTGCTGCTATCAAAAGTAGATAAACGGATGAAGTACATAAACTGTATCTTTTATGAGACCAAAGGTTGCTTCACGGTGATCGGTATTTCAATTGAGTTGAGTTTGCTACGCCATCTAGTGGACAGAGCTGCAAAATTAGTATCGTATAGCAAAGTACTCGCTTATTTCTTTTATCTAAATGTGTTTATTTATTGACTTAAATATCCAGTTTAATGCTTGATTTCCATATTGCATAACTCATCAGCCAGAAAAGCTATTCCATGGCACCACAGTTGAAACATGCAACGACAACAAAATCTCATTTCATTCAACTCGTACACCAGTAAATTGTACAAAGGAACATGATAAATATATACAAGTGGAACTGAAGTAATGAAGATATCACATATGGCAAATTCACCAGGGAGGCCTGTGTTTCCAACAAAGAGATTTATGTCAACAAAGACATAAATGTAACACTTGATTTTATATTATAATACAGATTAATTACCTTATTAGGTACTTAGTAGTAGCCATTGTACTTACGTGAAATAAAATCATGTAACTCAGTTATGCCACAGCCTGTCATGACAGTTTGTAATTATGTAGATGTAACAGGCAGATGCTGTTACACACACGTAACACCGAGTCTGTTACACTTCGATACTATCTTGATACACTTTATTTTAAGCAGCGGTAACATTTTATGTTAAGGTGTCAATTGCAGAGACGTTGTGCTTACATGAAGTGAAATGTACTTATATGTAACTAAATTAAGGAACGGCCTGTCATTACAGTTTGCGATTATGTAGATGTAACAGGCTGTTACACATATGTTACAGACCGAGTCTGTTACACAGCTACTTACAATCCTGATACAATTTATTTTAGGTAGCTTATGTCTGTGTAATATTCTGTAGTTGTAATGCAATTAGAAAGGTATAACTTGTGTTTGAGCTGTGTAGTAATAATGGGTAAAAGTCTAACTAAAGTACAGTATAGATACACATGAAGTACACTTGAAGTAGCTTTTGTGTGTGTACTTGAATTTGTAATAACATTGTATAGAGACTTCAACACATATGTTACAATATTTGCTTAGCTGTGTAACAGACTCTGTCTTTAACAGATGTGTAACAGTAGCAGCCTGTTACATCTACATAATTACAAACTGTAACTAAACCGTTCCATAGCTTAGTAACAGGGTAAGTACATTTTAAATACAAAGGTACATTTAAGTACATTATAAAAATATAAATATATATATATATAGGTTGGGCCATTTATATGCGTACACCTTAATAAATTGGGAATGGTTCCTGTTTGTGGCACATTAGTATATACTAAATGAAGTGAGGGGAGAAACTTTTCAAGATGGGTGGTGACCATAGTGGGCATTTTATTAAGGTGTATCCATATAAATGGCCCATATATATATATATATATATATATAAAGTCAGAATTTGGATTTTTTTTTTGCTCAGAATTGCAAATTTATATCTTGCATTCCTGGATATTTTTCCTCAGAATTGTGAAAAAATAAGTTGTTAGATAAATTATTTAATTTATTTATTTTTTATTCTGTGGTGGAAACAGGTTTCATAATTCACACTCTTAAAACGACATTCACACAATAAATAAATAAGATTATGACAGGTTACTTATTTTTGAACATAGTATAAATAAGTCAAATTTACTAGCTGAGTTAAATTAGAACAAGGAAACAGAAAAGGAAGAAAAATAGCACAACGAAACCCTTCATTAAGGTCTGTTTTATACAGAGTGCTAGTGCACGCTGTGTTGAACTGGCTTTTCACTGATGTGAATCTCTTCTAAATAGTGTCACTTATACTCTTCCATACGTCCCACATCTCCCCCACACTTCTTCTGTTACTGTCTCCTCCAACGGTTTTGGGCTTTCTCCTTGGCTTCTGCTGCCGCTTCTGCTTTGGCTTCCCGTTTCTCTGCCAGACTGCTGAGCAGAGCTGGCAGCTCATTTGTGATGGCCTTCTCGATCTTCTCCAGCAGGCATCCTCCTGACCAGCTGCAGTACGAGGAGAGGAGCTTAAAGCTGCTGGGAGGATTGACTCCAAAGAAGTCCCGGTACGCCTCCGGTTCTGGCAGGTCGAACTTACTCACGTTGGTCTTGGCCAGAATGGACTTGAAGATGTAGAACTTGTCAGGGTCGCCGACGATATCGCTGAAGACCTCATGGGGGTCACTAAACCAGCCCAGCTTCTCGTAATATGTCTGCAGGTAGCGGTCGACCAGGAGGGCGTGGATGCGCACGCGGATGCCGTGCTGTCGAATGAATGCGATTTTGTTTTCCAGCTGGTTCTCGATCACCTGATTCAGGTCCTCCAGCAAAGAGATCTCCTCGCGTTTAAAAAGGTCCCTGTTAGTGTCTGAAGCGTAATCCTGCGGCCAAAATGAGCTCACGTAGACGCGCGGTGACTCTGTCACGTTAATCAAGGGCGCCATGCTCCAGAAGAGGGCGCCATACACGCGCATTAGGTCTTGGGTTGTCAGACTGTCGGCCTTGTTGAGGATTATGCGGATCTGTGACTCACGTCCCTTCATCTGTCTGAACAGCATTTCCAGTTCTAATCCCACATCCAGTTTGGTTGGATCAAACACCAGGAAGATGAGATCGGCACGGTCGATGAACCACTGGCACACTTCACTGTAGGGGTACCCTAAAGGATAACAAGATTTGAAGAGTTCAAATTTTTAAATGTACACTTAAGTATTAGTAACGTGTTAGTATCTTTTAGAGTTGAAAATGTTGGTTTTTAATCAGAACTGATGCCTTTACTGCAAAACAAAATTGTTTTGTTTTGTTTAATATAAATATCTACAGCTTCTTAAATGCATTAGGTTACTTAAAACAGTATGCCTTGTTTTCTGATTAAAAAGGAAAAAAATCTAAATTATGCTTAAAACAATAAAACATGAATATATATATATATATATATATATATATATATATTAAGAATATATCTGCTAATGGGGCAAGGGAAATATTCTTGTTTAGCCTTTGAATTAAATTTTTTTTACCCCACTGGCAGATATTTTTGCTTGTTTTAAGCAAAAATTGTGATTTAGTTGTTCTTTTTTAAACAAAACTTAATATCTAAATTAATTGTAATTTGTCATGCATCTTGAATGCATCTTGATTTAAAAAAGGTTCGAATATTTATACTAGAAAACAAGACAAAACGTCAAAGTTCTGCTTTCTTCTGCTAGTGGTTGGAGAATAAAAAATAATGAAAATGACCTGTAAGTGAATGATGAGCTGTTATTTTAGCAAATTCAAATTTGTGCGATAATAGTCTGATTTCCAAAGCAATTACCCTACTAACAATAATTGATTCTTACTACTGAGTCAAACACCCACACTAACTAGTTACTGACTGTAGTTAAACATACAAGCCTATCTTATGTGTTTAATGACATGCATTGTCATTCAGGTTTGGGGTCGGTTGGATTTTTTACCAAGGCTGCATTATTTGATGGTGGTAAAAACAGTAAAAATTGAAAATATAACAATTAAAATGCATGAATTTACGTTCGAAATTTGGGTCACAATTTATTTTAAGGTCCAATTTTCACAATTAACTACAACTTTTGCCTTAAACTCCTAATAACTGCTTTTTAATAGTTAGGTATTAAGGCAGGTGTGAAGTTTAGGTATCAGGTAAGATTAGGGTTACGGAATTAGTTCATTCAGAGTATGTGTTTTATAAAATACTCATAAATAGTTAATAGTAAATGAACAAATAATAAAGTGTTCATAAACTTTTATTTCCTTTCCAAAAGTGTGGAACCATAGAAGTGGTCTAATAAGCTAGATTGCGTCTCTACATTCAAGTTGAGAACTGCTTGTTGTCTGCTTGTCCTCTTGTACATAACTCAAACCAGCTCTTTGTGACTACTGTATTCTCACCTCTCTCTTGTTGTTTGCGGTTCTCGATGATTCCGGGTGTGTCGACAAAGGTGACGCGCTCCAGGAGTTTGTGTGGCATCTCAATTCCCACCAGCTTTTCCAGAAAGCCCTGCCCAAACTTCTCCAGAGGTGAGAAAGAGCGGGAACTGTCTGCCGCCATGACAATGCCCTCGATGGTGCGAAATTTCTCACCGTGCATCAGTACAGTGTATTCTGAGGTTGTGGGTTCAGCCCCTGAGAGAGCAAAAGAGGGTGAGATGAAGGAACAAGGAGGATTGCATTTAATTTTATAATCATTAACGTTTGATGGGTTACCAGTGTAAAGCTGTTGGGAAGAGTCATGGAGACCCAGAAGATAATTGATCATGGAAGATTTGCCAACACTCCAAGGGCCAAGGAACAAGACCATGGGCTTAGAGGTGATCTCTGCCTCTGAATATCGTGAAGAAAAGACAAGGGGGTCATTTATATACGTCTCATGGTGGAAAAGCAGTCTGAAGTGATGTTTTAAAACTTACCTGACACTTCATGCTGCCGGAGCTCATTGTACTTGTAGGCCTTGTCCATGGGTTTAATTGCAGTATTGTAGACGTCCTGCAGCTTCTTCAGAGCATCTACAAGAAGTTGATGAAATTATGATAGAAGCTTGTTCTGCTACTTCAAGATCTCCATTTACCATTTTGAGATTTTGGTGAAGCTAAAAAGTGACTGGTTAATTAATAACTGGCCTCATATGGTACATATGAAAGGTACTTATAT